>JBBVQN010000007.1:0-537792 GCA_038993655.1 Talaromyces verruculosus | reverse complement strand
TTTGGCCTTTTTTTTTTTTTTTTTTTTTTTTTTTTTTTTTTTCAAAAATTGGCATTTCCGTGGTTTAGAGGTACATTAGTATTCCGTACATGCGTGGGGATATATGCATGTTTTACCCTTTGTTCCCAACACGAAAAATAGGTAGTAATGAGAGAAAGTCAATTCAGACGGACTTACCGGCTCTCACCCTATTCGACGGATATTCTCCGAGCATTAAAGATGAAACGGCGTCGTATATTGAACAGACGAGTAAGGCCAAAAAAAACGGCCTGAAGAATCAAGAAGGATCAGTGTACATGTACGTAACGTACACTGAAAGCTAGAACTTAGAAGGCTAGAAGCCTGGAAGAAAATACTTAGGAAGTTAGGATATTAATTCCCGAACCTGTCAGGAACAATCGAACCAACCGGATGGCACCGTCGGCGCCGCGCATCCTTCGTTCGTCAGCTGCGAAGGGCTTAAGGCATGCATTGGACTAGGGCTAGTGTAGTTGTCAAATTGTTAGTCTCATGTCTGTAATTTTGCCTGCATGTGGGCTGGGTCATACTATTCGTCGAATCGTCGGTAAATGAAGAGGGTCTGAGCTGAGACTTCGAGTCGTTATTCGCAAATTGACTCCTACTGGAGGCTGGGAGGCAAACCCCTTGCTTTACTCCGTAAGGATAGGGCCTGCTGCAGCCTGCCTGTCATTATTCATACTCGTAAGTGCTATGCCAGTTACACAGTTCCACTTGTTCCAGACTCTCTCTGGCAATTCAATTCCGTTTTGTTTCGTGCATTAGCGCCATGTATGCGGATCCACTGCTCATGGTCGTACTAGTAGTGCGATACCTGAAACATGGAGTCAAGGACAGCCTGGACAGGAAGTTCGAAAATCAGTCCGACTGGTGTTGACTTTGTCAAATGTTGGCCTGTCGAAACCCGAATCGATTTAGCATTAGAAATAGAGAAAGAAAAAAAATGATCTGACAGGCAGGGCGTTCTCGTTTTGTCGATGGTGCCGCCCCGGCTGATGCGATAGATGGACAATGCATTGCATGGCAGCGCATGGCATGGCATGGCATGGCGTGCACATGCATGTAACAAGTGTCAAGACTCAAGAAAGCAAGCCGTCGACGCCCCTACCAACAGGTTGAAACCAAGCCGGGGCGATCCTTAGAGCCACTGGACCTACTATTGCAGGGATTGCTTTCCCGCTCAATCTATGTCAGGCAGGGAGTCCGGGCTGAAGTCATATGGCCCTTGTCTTCCGGGTTCTTCGACCCCTGCCATTCGAGGAAATGAATCAAAAGGATTCGTCCCATCGAGATTGAATGTCGTATGTATCCACGGTTTACTCCGTCTTTACTTCGTAAGACTGCTCAATTTGGAAGAACACGAAGTACCTAGGTAGAGTGGAACCTTGTCATTTATAGATTCCGGCCCGCTTTGTTCATCCTGTCATATTACATGCATTGCATATGTATACAAAACTAGTCTGTCTAAGTATTAGTCTAACGGTAATGCCAATATGTACGTAATAATATATGGTGATATGATAAGTATAAGACGTAATATAGTATATGGGGATTCCAATTGATCCTCTGTCTCCATTTTCTACAATTGACGGCAAATACTACTAGTAATAGATAAGCACAAGTAAGGAAGAACGGAAATAATATTCTAGAAGGAAAGAAGAAGGTGGAAAAGAGCCCAAACCCAAAAATGTCAACTGGTAGAAGCTTTTCTTCTTAGCCGCGTTATAAATTGCAGCACTCTTTGCAGTTCCTGGGCAATTTGCATGGGGGTACCTTAATTCACTTTCTTTTTCCTCTTTTGGAATTGATTTTTTTTATTCTTTCTTTTCCTTTTGAAATCTACTTTAATCACGATCTCGGTATTCTCGGTACATCCTGTGATCACTTCGAAATTCGGTTGTTTGATTCGTATTCGTCATGATCTATCATACATATCAATGACCTGAGGAAAATACCAAAAAAAGACCTCGTATGTGATTAAAAGTAACTCTACGTTTTGAGCTTCTGATATTTAGGGCTAACTGTTTGCTTCAGGATTCCTTGTTCACTTTCTCTGGATATCCATGTCTTGTTCTCATCGATGATCTGCAGCCTGCATCGTACATCAATCAGTACGTCGTTGAAAGGAACAGGTAACTGCGTCGAAAACAAGAATCCTGTATACTATTCAACAGAGGGGGAAAAAAAAAAGGCAAAATGTGTGATCATTTCGAGGTCACGTTTCGTTGCGGCCATATGCGAATCTTGGTCAATGCCTGGTGCACGAAATATGCCAGCACTCATAAACCTTGCCCAGCGAACATTGTTGCAAGGTAAGACTTCGTTACCTAGTTGCCTGAATCACGAGAGCTAATTGCATGATTCATGAACAGAGAACGCAGAATCGATGAAGATTGTGGTATGTCCATCTACCTAGGAACCCGGTACTGGTACCTGCACGACACTATAGATAGTGTTTGTATATGTCATATTACCCATCAGTTGTCTCAAACAACTTGCTTAAGAGACCAGAAAGCCACGCCAACAAAAACTGACTCGTGTTTTCTAGGATCATGCAAAAATAAAAAAGGGTAGCTGATGCGCCCGCCCCCCAAACAGTTTTCCCTCTTGCTATTCTGTCGACATTTCCAACTTTTTTCGCGGCTATCATATTCTTCATATCTCGCACAAGCAACACCAACACATCGATGATGTCCATGATTTTCAGGGGTAAAAAGCAAAAGTATATTCCATTGCTTAGGGCGGATAATCCTTCCCACCGCCTCGGTAGCGAAATCATTTAACTTTTTTCCTGGAATTTTCCTTACGACGTCGGTGCGATATCGAAGCCATTGTCCTGGGAGCAAAGCAAAAAAAAAAAAAAATCATCGCAAATGGCGCATGACGGTAAAATCGGATTGACATTTCGTTTTCTTCGACGGCATTTTTTTTCGGCGATTATCGATTATTTTACGACAGCTTGCAAACTTATTCCCGGGACATTACATTTGCTGGTGGCTTGGACCGCTACTTCGAAATTTCGGGCGTTTGCTGTGTGAGAAATCGGCGAAATCCCCAACAACTAACTACATTTCTGCTTCCTTCGGAAAAACCCTGCTTGCTTCTTTTCGTCTTTCGTCGTTCCTCGGATTTCTGGGATCTTTTTTACGTCACGTTTCTTATTTCCTCTTTTCTTTGCGCGCGGGCATAGATAAAAAATTCGGGACATAGGGCATTCGGCATTGGTGTTCAACATCGTTTTTTCTTTTTTCTGTTTTTTCTTTTTCTTCCTGTTTCTGCTTCTCCGGTGTTAGCTAGCGCGTGTTTTAGCATTACATACATCAAAATTGAAAAAATGGTCAGAGCTTTTTTTTTTTCTACATGTACGTATGTATCTGCGTACACTGTGTTTCGTATTCGCAAGTGCCGCCCCTGGCCCATGGCCATTTCATCATTTCCTTCCTTCCTTCCATAAGGCCCACTGCCACAGCAAGCTAAAAGTAAATGAACTACACAGCTAACTACGTAGCCTAGCAGTTAACATGCCTGCTAGGCTCCTACGCTCAAGCCGGTTAACGGTTCGTACATACCTGGTCTATATTTTAGCTGGAGGTTCTTGAGTCCTGTTAATGGACGGTATGTGCGTATACCTCGGTACATACTGCCTCATTTTCTTCAATCCGTACCTAGGATGAAAAGAAAACGAGAAAAGCAAATGCTTCCAGCATCGTTAAACTGCCGTTCGTTCGTTCCATGCCGCGTGATGAGGGCAAGAGTAATCACGTGGGCTCGTCACTCCTCAAATCATGAGACCTATGTATCTCCGAACAAACTCCGGCAAATACTATAGACGAAACACAAAAAAAGCCGTTGAGAAAAAGATGAAGAAAAAGAAAAGAAATCTCTTACCTGCCAGGTGATACGTATAGTTGGTTGATCACTACGTATAATGCTATTGATGTCCACTATTCAGCCTGATACCGTAAACCGACGGCCCGCGATGTCGTAGTCGCACCGTAGCTCGTCCTTTAGGAAGATTGCATTGCAATTAGTTAACTTACTACGTAGGTACAGTATACTTGAGATTCGCCGTTCCGAAGGATATCGGACGGGTTGATATCTTAACCAAGATTTCTTTCTTCTGGATCATCATAGCGCTCAGTGCTTGCCACACATCAATGGATGCAGACTATGTATAATCCTTGATCTGTAGGTAACCATCCATGGATGTATAAGAATAATATGACAAACAGATCAGTCATAAGACATCATCGAATCAATCATAAATAAAATCATTTCATTCAAATCCTGTCCAAAAATGCTATACTACTATATGTAAAACACTCCCCTGACAAAATGCGCACGCACGCCATGGACGCTTTGCACAGTGATCCAGCCCAATACCGAACAAACAAGAATGCCGAATGCCGCTCACGAAGATATCCCAAAATGGAAGAAAACATAGATCATCAAGTAAGAAACAAGTCTATCATCAATCAATCATTCCGACTCCGAACCAACGGCGACATCGTCGGCACTGTTTTCGGATTCTTCTTTTTGCAGAACGCGCACAACATGCTCGGCCGTCTCGTGTGTCGCGTGGGACGGCTCCTCGCCCCCTTCAGCTTCCTCGTCATCCTCATCCAGACCGATTTCACCGGCGTCCAGCCAACCGCGGCTCATTTCTACCGCTTTAGTCCACTGTTTGTACATCAATGCGCTCTCTTGGGCTGACAGGTACGGCTTGAAGACGCTTCTGTTGGCTCGGTTCATGTGTCGAAGCTCGTCGTATGTTGACCAAATGCCACTTGCGAATCCGGCGGCGATGGCTGCGCCGAGGGCAGTCGTTTCGTGCATCGAGGGTCGCTCAACTGGGATTTGAATAATATCCGCTTGTGACTGAAGTAGTCAAGTCAGGATCATTATTCTTGCACTGAGAACAAATTTACATACCTGCATGCAAATATCTGAATTACTCATTCCTCCATCCACGGCAAGATCGGTCAATTGATGGCCACTGTCCTTGGCCATAGCGTCCAAAATGGCTTTGGTCTGGAAACAAGCAGCTTCTAGCGTTGCGCGAGCGATATGACCACGTTGTGTGTGTTGCGTGATACCAACTACAAAAGTTTAGCCAGGATCATTGACCATCCATTCGAGAGAATACTCACAGATTGTTCCCTTTGCATCATCAATCCAGTAAGGAGCAAACAGACCACTGAACGCCGTCACAAACACACAACCTCCGTTGTCTGGTACCGTTGCAGCGACTTCGCTCACTTTCTTGGAGTCACGGAAGAAACCCATATTGTTCATCAAAAATGAAACACCACTACCAGCGACAGCGATACTGCCCTCCAAAGCGTATACCGGTTTCCGATCGGCGCCCAACTGGAAAGCCACTGTCGCTAAAAGTCCATGCTGCGAGATAACCGGCTTCTCTCCAACGTTGTAAAGCAAGAAACAACCTGTGCCGTATGTGTTCTTTGCATAACCCGGCTCAAAAGCGCAATGTCCCACCAAGGCGGCCGATTGGTCTCCAAGACAGCTGGTAATGGTCGTACCAGCCAATGGTCCACCGTCAAGTTTACCGAATGCAGTTGGCTCTGCTGACGGCACGATTTTCGGTAACCGGAGTTTGTTCCTGTCCAGACCGAAAAAGTTTAACAACTTGTCGTCGTATTTCAATTCATGTAGGTTCATGAACATGGTACGCGAGGCGTTGGTCACATCAGTCACAAACACTTTGTTCTTGACCCCTCCATTGAGGTTGTATAAGAGCCACGAATCAACCGTTCCGAATGCCAAACGACCTTCATCGTAGGCCTTTCTGACCTCAGGTCGATAGCGGAGTAGCCACATCAGAGTGACGGACGAAGGATACGTAGATAGCGGCAGTCCACAAATCTTGTCCAATTCATCGGCTCCTTCCTTGGATCTCAACTCTCGCACCATCCCCTTTGTTCTGGTATCGGGCCACGCGATAGCATTGTGTAGGGGTTTGCCAGTCTCCCAATCCCAGACGACTGTGGTCTCACGTTGATTGGTGATGCCGATGGTTACAATATCGGATTTGGAGTGGCCGAGAGCCAGGAAGGCTTTCATAGTTTCTTCTATACATTTCTCGACGGTCGAGACGAGTTCTTGAGGATCTTGTTCGTGCCATCTGTTGATCGTAAGTTAGTGTATGCCATCCCCTAAGTGTTGGGGGTTAACGCACCCTGAGTGAGCATGAATCTGTCGGAATTCAGACTGATACGAAGCAACCGGCAGACCCGTGCCATCAAAGACAATAAATCTGGTGCTTGTCGTTCCCTGGTCAATGGCACCAATGAACTTGTCCTTCAGGTTATCGTTGCGCGAATTCTCATCCTGAATGATTGATCGCTCTCCGTCGTCGGTGGTCGTTTTGTTGATCACGGATTCTCGACGTCTATGAGGAGCCATGGCCGAAGGAAATATCTAATCTATACAAAGGGGAAGGGCGGTTTTCTATGAGTTGCTCGGCGATGCAATGGGCGAGTTTCAGGAAGCTGGATGAAGCTAAATGTACAAGGGAAAGAAGATGGGAGTGAGTTCAGGGGCAATTGTTGGCAAAGGGACTCTTCCAAGCAGGTTCGAATGGACGATTTTTCGGTCTTGCCGGTGGGGAGAGCCTGCCAGTTGTGACGTACGGCTGATGATGACGCAGTTAGGGTACGCTCTCGGCCAATGAGGATGCTTCGCGCGGATAGAAGTATATATAAACGTTCTATGTCTAGGTCAACCCGGGCAAAGAAGATGCAATGCAAGAGACAGTAAGGGAAATTAAAATTATTAAAAGGATTAGGGATATGGTGAAGAAGAGAAGAGAAGAGAAAAAGGAAAGGACGAAGAGGGGAAAGGGGGCAGGCAGGCTTTAACTGTGAGGGAAGCACACAGTGTACGGAGGAAAGTCCATGGATTGCGCCGGTCTCGAAGGCTAGAACAAGCAAGGAACAGCTAAAAGGCTGCATAGTGGGGGTTTCCTCACAAAGTATCCCCGCAGCAATCGAGAGTCTTTTGCGTAAAGACTCTGGAGTAACTATCATTTTAGACCCTTTTCCTTCCATCTAAATTTTTTTTTTCTTGATCAGGCGACCAGAGAAAATTGGGTCTATCTACGGAGTACATAAGCTGCCCCCCACTGCATCTTCATCAAGTGTCTGTCTACCGATGTCTGGACCTACACTTTTATCCTTTTTCGTTCCATGTTCTTCCCTTCTTTTATGTGCGATCTAATATCTACCCAAGCCACCGGGCTTTAGGCATTGCTTCCCCTCGGTGCTTTATATTTCCAGCAATCACAGTCTCGGGTCCCCTGTGCCCCTGTGCCCCTCCCGGCAGGACGCCGGGTATGCTTATGCCGATAATCGGGTTCGGTTGACTGGATGTATGTACATTACCAACATTAGACACGTCCACGATGCACATTATACACAATTAAGCACAACACTTTCATGCGCAGTCTCAAAGATAGTTTGCGATAACCTGCAATGCCAATTAGTCTAATATCCTAGTCTTCATATCTGCCGCAATTAATGAATATTCCAATCGTACCAGTTGACAAGGGGCAGACAATCTGGATCCGTATCTTGGGTAAAACAACTAACTAATGCAAGATTTTATATCGGCCCACGTGATGCTGACTGCCTCCCCACGGAGACTTCTGCATTAGTTACCTACCTACCTGAGCAAAGATGTACCTAGCCATCGTCCTCGTGATATCGTTTTCAATGGTCCAGACCCTTCCCGTGTGTTGGTCAATCTTGATTATGTCTGTCGGCCCCTCTCGGGATTCAGTCCATGATTCGTGTATTTGTTTCAATTGAATTGATTCCATAGCCAAGGTTGATAGGTACGAGAATTGGCAAATCAATTTCTCTGGCTCAGTGTAGATCAGAGGGCTGTGTTTCTGTGATATGTCGATCGTTTTGTGCAGCCTCCGGGGTTCCGCCACGATCAGGGATGGGTTTCTCTTCATCCATGGGTCGGTTAGCAAGCTTTCTACCTAGGTAGGTAGGTGCTATAGAACCTTGGAAACACTTCTCCTCTATATAACCAGTAGACTAGTAGAAATATTAGATAGCTCTATCAGCAACAGCTCGTATTTAAAACACTCTTTTAAATAATCTACAACGACAAAGGAAAGTCTGCTTTAGAAGAAATGACTAGCCTCAAAACATTGACATACGCACAATGCGACATCGGCTTCCAATAATGAAACAACTTTTGTCATCCCAACCCCAAAGGCTGGGTGATTCCACTGTTTCTGTTCTTATACCCAACTTCTTGATCGTTTACTCCTCAAGAGCCTCCTTTTCCTCCTGAGCACGCCTCTTGGCCTCCTCAATCTCCTTCTTGCGGAGGAAGAGAAGAGCCTGGATCTTCTCGGTCAAGGTGTGCTCCTCGGACTCGTTCTGGGAAATCCGCTCGCGGCCAATGAGGGTGGCGACAATGCTGGCACCGACAATAAAGGTCAAGACAAAGCGGTACATGCCGTACCAGTGAGGAGCAAGTCCTTTGCTGGCAGCACGGGCGTCGTTGTAGTACAAGAAGGTGAAAGCGAGGAATTGGGTGATAAGGGCATGCTCAACGGGGAGCATCAAGGTGGGCCAAGCGACAGCAGGGGCGATGCAGCCAGTGGCATATCGGCGGAAGCCGTGGGTGCCACCATATCCAGCCCACTCAAGACCCCAGTGGATGGCACCGAGGAAGGACAAGATCTATTACTAGACGTTAGAGCTTCTCGCTGAATTGGTGTTGCGGTCATGACTTACAACGGCACCGTATCCGACCTGGATAGGCTCAGTGAGGTGGAGCAAGAAAGAAGCAGTCTCTCCGGAGAGCAAAAAGCCAGAGCCATGGACGACATTGTTGTTGATTTCCCATGCGAGGTAGCAGGTGTTTAATGAGGTTGCCAGGTAAGGGACGACACCGGCAAGACCGAAGTAGAGAGCCTCCTTGGGAACTTCATTGAGGGTGAAGGTTTCCTTGATGACTTTCTGTACCGCTTCCATTAGCAAGCCGTAGCCCAAACAGCTAGATATATAAATTAACGTACCGCATCGTTCTTCACACCAGCGAGCATATCAGGCTCCTCCTCAGGAAGACCAGCAGCCTATAATTCACACATCAGTCATGTTCCAATCAAGCATCCGAGTGATTCTGCTGACCGAAGCGCCCTTCTCTGTGGCGGTAGAAGCATAGCGGACGAGGGCGGTGGTAACCGGCTTGCGAACAGCCAAAGCGAGGTTGGGTGTGGTCAAACGTTGGCGGGCAGCGGAGGTCAATTGAGCCCGGAAGACGTTGCCAGGAACAGCAGCCCTAATAGCGGCAGAGGCATTGGAGCTGGAGGCAGCACGGAAGGCCGCGCGGGCAGCGGACATGCGGTAAAGCATTGTTGTGGACGGTTGGAAAAGGCTTCGGGTATAGTAGGAATTCAGATGGACAACCAGCGGATTGCCCAATTGAAGGCGGGAGACTGGAAAAAGAGATTCTGGAGTGGAGATGGGTGATTATTTGCTCTAGAGAGCTTCAGCTACTCTCGTCTGACGCGAGGGTGCGGCGTTGGCGGATTGATGCGAGGTCTGAAGATAGACTTGCTGCTGGTGATGAAAGCATGAGGAACTGAGCCGAAGTTGCTTTCGTTCCGCCTGCCCGCAGCGACCATGGCCGCACTTGTGCCTTAGGCCGAACTAGTACTAGTCTATTCGAAAGAAAAACAAACTCAATTGCTGTCTGCTAGTTTCGATGTGTTTACTTTCTTGGGGTGAAGATGGGATACTTGAACTAATAAATACATCAAGTCCTCTCTGGGAGAAAGCGAGTAAAAGTCATACGTTGTATGTATCAAAGACCGTCAAAGCTCCGGAGATATGTTCGGAACGACAAAATTTTGAAACACATCAGATAATCTGATAGTGCATGAAAGAAGCTTAAAAAATAAAAATCATTCAATACATCCGTTCATTTATGCCTATCCAACAGTAACAATTGTGTGATGATCTTTGCACAGCCCAAGTTCGTGGGGTCAGCTACATACAAACATCAAGCCTGTCCGTATGTGCGGCTGCCAAGCAGACGACGTCACCTCCCCGCGAGATTATCCAACACAAACAAGCCCAATCCTCATACGATTGACAACAACACCAGGAATTAAGGACGACACTTCATCGTTCTTCGGCGTTTTCTATCTCAACAACTACGAAATATCCCCCTTCCAAATATTTGATCTTGAAGTCTGCGTCATTATAATTGCATGGAGGCTCGGGAACTACACCGTACTCGAGTCTTGCGACCTGTTATCGATGTTGGATATCAAGTGGGCGTCCAAATTGACACCGTTAACAACAGAATATAAAGCGCATCTGAATGGATCGCTTTGAATCATTTTCGGTAAGCCTCATTTGTGCTATCCCCCTACCGAAATCGTGTCAATATGCGATGTGCTTTTGCTTGATTATTTCCGAATATTTTAACTAAACCACCAAATGGTACTTTTAGGACCACGTTTCGGCCACCTGATCATCAAATATCACAAATCGTCAAGCGAGCTTTGTCCTTCGATAAGCAACGATCGATTCGGTATAACAAAGAAACGCTCCCGGCCTGGGTAACGGCCCGCACTGCCCGCTATGTTGGAAGGCGTGGTTGCAAACCTGCTCAACAGGTTTCTGGGCATGTACGTTAAGAACTTCGATGGAAAACAACTGAACATCGGAATCTGGTCGGGCGACGTCAAGCTCCATGACCTCGAATTGCGCCGAGAAGCACTCGATCAACTTCACCTTCCCCTCAACGTTGTCGAAGGACATATCGGCCAACTTACACTGTCCATCCCATGGTCGAATCTACGAGGAAAACCGGTTAGGGTGGAAATCGAGGATGTGTTTCTTCTGGCAGCGCCAAAGGTGGAGACTGACTACGACCCAGAGGAGGAAGAGAAACGGGCGCATAATATTAAGATGGATAAACTCGAGAGTGCAGAGATCCTGCGTGAGCGCAACGCCGAAGGAATGACCCAGGAAGAGCAGAAGCGGAATCAAAGCTTCACGCAGAGTTTTACGACTGCCATCGTTGATAACCTGCAGGTCTCCATCAAGAATGTCCATGTCCGATACGAGGACTCTATTGCTTCCCCCGGCCATCCCTTCGCCGTCGGCATGACCTTGAAGGAACTGAGTGCCGTGAGTACAGACTCAGAATGGCGTCCTACCTTCATTCAATCTACGTCAGGCACGACACACAAGCTAGCAGTTCTAGGCGCTTTAGCTGTTTACTGGAATACCGACACGGAGCTCCTGGGTACCGGAAGTGGCGCAGACTTTGGTGCAGAAGCCCAAGGTATACCACATGCAGAGCTCATGGATAAACTCAGAGATGGCATTGAGTTGGACGAGAAAAATCAGTACATTCTCCGACCTGTGAGTGGTCGCGCTGGGCTCGAGATGGACAAGACGGGAAAGCTTGACAGGCCAAGAATGAAAGCTCGCCTTTTGTTTAATGAATTGGGTTTCGTTCTTGATAGTGACCAGTACCGTGACACATTGATGCTGGTAGATCTGTTTCACTATTTCATCCGCCATCAGGAATATAAGAAACTCCGACCTTCGGAGAGCCCAAAGGAGGACCCGCGAGCTTGGTTCCGGTTTGCCGGAAATGCTATCCTATCCAAGATTCACGAGAGGAACAGAGTATGGACTTGGGATTATATCAAAGAACGGAGGGATGATCGACTAGCCTATATCTATCTGTTCAAGAAAAAGAAAAGAGAAGAGGCACTTACGGCTGATCAGAGCACAGAGATGAATGATTTGGAAAGGAAATATACCTATGAAGATCTACGCTTTTGGCGCTCTCTAGCACGAAATCAGCTACGAAAAGAGAACGTTGGCGTCAAAAAGCCCGTGAGAGCCCAAACATGGAGCGAATGGATGTGGGGAGCGAAGAAACAAGAGGAGGATGAAACAGAAACCATGACAGAAGAGCAAAGGCAGGAACTATACAATGCGATCGACTGGGACGAGAAAAAAGCCTTGGCCGAGAGTGTGGAACTTCCTAGAGAATCAGTCAAATTACAGGTCAATTCAAGTCTCAGAGCTGGCAGCTTGACCTTGAAACGCGATCCACATGGTGCAGCAACGGAAGTGATGAAGCTTGTGTTTGATAACTTCAGAGCCAAAGCTTTACAGCGACCTGATTCATTCTTTGTTGATCTGAATCTCGGTGGCTTGCGAGTGTACGACGGAACTACGGAAGGTACTATCTTCCCGCAGATCGTACGTGTCAAAGATTCTCAGAGCCAGGTCGAGAATGCATCGTCGGACGAGTCGCAAGAATTAGAATATGAAGAAGAATCAGACGACGGCGGGCAAGATGACAGCTTGTTCCACCTTCAAGTTGAACAGAATCCACTCGAGAGCGATGCCGATACCGCTGTCAAGGTAAAACTCAAGAGTATTGAGGTCATCTACAACCCCAGATTTGTGGTTGAGGTTGCTCGCTTTTTCAGACCCCCTGAGCGTCATATGGAGTCGGTAGGAGCCCTTCTTGACTCTGCTGGGGCCACGGTACAAGAAATCAGGCAACAAACTCGAGCAGGTCTTGAATACGCTCTCGAAGCGCACAGAAAAGTAGACGCTCAGTTCGATCTGCAAGCTCCTCTCATCATCATTCCTGAGAGCATAACAGAAGAAGGCGCTCTTTGTCTCATCCTTGACGCTGGTCATATCAGAGTAAACAGCGAGCTTGTTGATAGAGGAACGATGTCAGATCTTCAAAACAAGCAGAAGAGGCAGTACAATGAAGAAGACTACAAACAGCTGGAAGAGCTTCTCTATGACAAATTTTTGATCAAGCTTGATTCAATCCAGTTGCTCATAGGTCCAAACATCGAAGCTACCAAAGCACAACTCACCTCAGATGACCCGACCAAAGACCTCCATATTGTCGATCGCATAAATGTGGATTTTGTCCTTGAACTCTGCATCGTTCCAAAAACCACTGCTCTCACCAGAACGCGCGTTTCTGGTCATCTGCCAGAGTTACATGCCTCAATGTCTGATTCGAAGTATAAGAATCTCATGAAACTTATAGAAATAGCTATCCCACGTTTTGAAGAAGATGGAGAAGAACAACCTAACCGTCTTCAAGCAAACCTCGATAAAAGTTCTGAACAGGAAGCAAGGAATAGAGCGAGATCGGCCTCGTTCCAGCCGTCTCTTAGAAGAGATATCCTACTTCTTGACGAAGAGTCTGATTCGGAGGACTCCGGCAAACGCGAAGTCGCGAAGAAAGAAGAACAGCCCATCAACTTGCACCAACGTGTGTTTGAGTTCAAGTTCACAGTGGGAAAGCTCCGTGGTTCACTTTTCAAATCCGATCCAAGAGAAGCAAAATCCGACCAGTTACTGGCCGAGCTGGTTGCTGAAGCCTTTGAATTGGACTATTACCTTCGACCATTTGATATGGTAGCTGAGCTAACCCTGAAGTCTCTGAGCGTGGATGACTACATAGAACAGAATCCGACACCGGAATTCAAACAGATCGTTTCTTCTAAAGGTTTCAATGCAGAGGAAGATAAGGATCTGTTTAATCTCAAATTCGTTCGGGTTAGGCCGGATTCTCCAGAATTTCATTCGACGTATGAGGGAGTGGACATGAATCTTGACATTGCAGTGTCCACAATCAATATCATAGTCACTAGAAGGACGCTTTTGACACTGTTGGATTTCGTGCTGATTACTTTCACCAATCCTGAACAGCCAAAAGCTGTCGATCAATCAGCAGATAGTACTGCCATGGACGTCTCTCAAGGGCAACCGGAATCGCAAGAGGTCCGCAAGATCAGGATCAAGTCGCAATTGAAGAGTATCGCGTTGATATTGAATAACGATGGAGTAAGGCTTGCAACTTTGAGTCTAAATACTGGAGATGTTGGCATTTTCTTAGTCGGCCAGACTATGCAAATACAATCTCGGATTGGAAGTTTGACTCTGGTAGATGACGTGAATGTTGGCGCGTCAGAGGACTCGTCTCTCAGGAGACTTATGACAATTGAGGGCGAGAACTTTGCCGACTTCAGATATCAAACCTTCGATCCTGACTCGGCCGATTATCCTGGCTACGACTCTGAAGTATTCTTGAGATCTGGATCGATCAAGATTCAACTACTAGAGGAACCATACCGAAAGATTGTCAATTTCTTGGTCAAATTCGGAAAGATGCAAGCCATATTCAACGCAGCTCGGCAGGCAGCGGCCAACCAGGCAAATCAACTGCAAGAAAATGCGTCACGGATGCGATTTGATATCATCGTGCGCACCCCAATCGTGGTCTTCCCCAGAGCTATGTCAGAAAACAAGCAGCGTGATACCGTTACTGCAGAACTGGGAGAAATCTACGCCAACAATACCTTTGTTCCCCTGGATGACCGAAAGGATAGTCCAGCTGTCAATATGATCACAACTGGCATTCGCAACATTCGCCTTACCTCGGATTTCTATTATGATGGTGCTACACACGAACAGTTGGAAATGATTCAGAAAGTCAGTCTTGACTTTACCATCTGTTACCTCGAACATCAACCGGACCAACCTCGTCCGGACATTGAGGTAGAGGGAACAATGTCTCCAATCAAGCTACGCGTCTCACAACCACAACTCAAATTCCTACTAGAGATTTTGAAGACTGTACCGGGCGTCTTTACTCCAGATGTTGACGAGCAGGAACTTGAAGCAATGCAGTCACTTCCTTCAATCAATACACGAAACGAGGAGCAGAATGCTGAAGCTCAGCAGATAATAAAGCCGGCGAGTCAAAGTCCAGCCAACGATACAGAAAAGGACATATGGGTGAAACTCGATATGATCTTCAAGGTAGAAAGCGTTGGACTGGAGTTGCTTTTGGCAAAGGAGAACAAACCCGTTGGTCATATAGAGGATTCTAGCCTGTCTAGGTTCTCACTGAACAATACTAGGGTGAAACTGCGCATGTTGAGCGATGGTGCCTTGGAATCGGAACTTCTGATACACTCCTTCTCAATCAGGGACAGCCGCGCTCAAGAGACAAACAAGTTCCGGAAGATCATGTCGCTCATCAACAACGACGTTCAGCAGCAATTCATGGCTAGTATATCAATGTCTCCTGGACCTCAGAAACATGTCATAGCTATGGTTACCATTGACAGTCCACGCATCATACTTGCGCTTGACTATTTGATAGCTCTGCAGGCATTTGCAAGCGAAGCATTTGCACAGGATCAGCCATTGGAGATAGAAGAAATTGACGAGACGCCCGAAGACTCCGATGCCGCATCTAGCGTTGCAGTTAGCGGTAATAAATCACCGACTGATGAACAAAAATCACGCACCTCTCCAGAAGGACAGCAGATGACGTTCTCGCTCAGAGCTGATATCGTCGATGCTCAGGTCATCATGATTGCCAATCCTGCAATACCAAATACTGAAGCAATCGTCCTAGGCACGAAGCAGTTGCTGTTTTCCCATCAAAATGTCTCCACTCTCCAGATCAACAAAGTAGGCATGTTCCTCTGCCGTATGGACAAGTTCGAAACAAGTCGGCTGCGGATCTTGGACGACTTCACTCTTGAGCTATCTGTGGATAGCCGCGCACAAGGCAAGGGATCAGCTCTGACTAGCATTGATGTTCACGTGGAGCCCCTTGTATTGAGACTGTCATTGCGTGATATTCTCCTTGCCACCCAGATCATGAACAAGGTGTCGGAGATGAGAAAGCCGCCTGAAGCAGAGAAGACTGATGAGCCGCAAAGAATCAAGGAAATCAAGGGCACTGACAAGAAATCATCAAAGAGGCGTTCCACAATAGGAGGAAAGACCGGTTCAGCAACGGGCTCGAAAGCAAGGAGTCATTTGATTCCAGAACAGAGGCTCGCACCACAGCAATCCGCTATCATTAGAAGGGAGGAATTGGGGGCTCAGTTTGATGGCATTCGGGTTATTCTCATTGGGGATTTGCACGAACTACCCCTGCTGGATTGGAGTGTCAAGAAGTTCAGTGTCGATGTCAGAGACTGGTCGTCCACTCTGAATGCTGATACGTCATTTGACACTTTCATCAATGTCTACAACTTTTCGAAGTCGGCCTGGGAGCCTCTCGTCGAACCATGGCAGCTTGGGTTCCACATGTCTAAGGAAGTAAATCCGGATGTCTTCTCGGTCGAAGCCTACTCTCATAAGAACATGGATTTGACCCTTACCTCTGCAACCATCGCTCTCGCCTCCAAGTCATTCCAATTCCTTAAAACGGATGAGGATGTCTTGTCTAAACCTAGAGGCGCTGATGCACCATATAGGATCCGCAACTACACCGGATTCGACCTTCGAGTGTGGGCAGATGTCGAGGTTGAAGAGAACGGTCCGGCTGCTAAACTGAGCGACGGTGAAGAGTATCCCTGGCGTTTTGAAGACGCAACTACGATGCGTGAGAATCTCACCCCAGAGGGTAATGCAGGCTTGGTGGGCATCAAGTTGGAGGGCAGTGGCTTCGACAGCATTAATCACATACCCGTCATCAGAGAAGGTGAAACATTGTACAACTTAAAACCCAAAAAGGATAAGATTCTCCATAAGTTACTTGTTGAAGTCAAGCTGGGCTCAGACAATGTCAAGTATATCACTTTCCGGTCTCCATTGCTATTGGAGAACAACACGCAGATACCTGTTGAGCTGGGAATTTTCAGCCCCGAGGATGGCCATTTGCTCAAAATCGAGAAGATTCAACCGGGTGATGCCCGACCTGCACCTGTCGGGTCTGCGTACCTACATCAACTTGTGGTGCGCCCTGATCAAGGCTTTGGGTACGATTGGTCGAAGGACGAACTATATTGGAAAGACCTTTTGCGCCGACCAACACGGACAATTGAGTGCCGCAGCGAAAGTGGACAGCAAGCTCCGCCATTTTACTTCCAGCTGAATGCTTCGTATGACAAACGTGACCCTATCATAAACAACTACCCTCACATGAAGCTTCGACTATCAGCCCCTGTTGAGATCCAGAATTTGCTTCCTTACGACTTCAAATATCGAATCTATGACAAGAATACTCGCAAAGATTGGACCAATTTCCTCAGACGGGGTGGCGTCAGTCCAGTGCATGTAGTGGAGCTGTCTCACTTGCTTCTCCTTAGTATCAATTTACAAGATTCGGTATACAAACAAAGCGAATTTGCCATCATTAATGGCAACTCTCAGGACTTTAGACGAGAAGATGCGCTGTCGCTCAAGGATGAGCGAGGTGTAGAGCTCAGGCTCAAGTTGCACTATTTCAACGTGCCGGACAGTGGAGGTGCCTTCAAGGTCAGCGTGTACAGCCCGTATCTTGTGTTGAACAAGACTGGGTTGAGCATGGAAGTTCAAAGCAAGGGATTCATTCAAACTGCTAGATCATCGGCTGGGCAAGGCATTGATGCTGACTCCGCAGCTGGTCATGCGAAACCTTACATGTATTCCTACCCTACCGATGACCAAAAGAACCGATCGGTTATCAGAATAGGCGACTCCAGATGGAGCAAGCCTCAGAGTTTTGATGCGATTGGTAGCACATTTGAGGTTATCGTCGGGGCGAGAACGTCACGAGCTGAATTTCATGCCGGAGTGTCTGTTGCTGAAGGCGAGGGCAAATACAAACTGACCAGAGTGGTCACCATAACGCCTCGATTCATCCTTAACAACAAGCTCAATGAAGAGCTGCAGGTGCGGGAACCGGGAACATCAAATGTGTTGACGATGAAAGCCGGAGATCTCGTGCCTCTTCATTTCCTCCGTCAAGTGCCAGAAAAACAGCTGTGCCTGTGCTTCCCTGGTGTCAACAATCAATGGTCGTCGCCTTTCAGCATTGCTGACGTGGGTATCATGCACGTCAAACTGGCAAAAGCATCTCAGCGGCAGCGATTGATCAAGATAGAAGTGGTGATGGAAAATGCGACCATCTTCATCCACTTGAGAATGGAAACCAGGCATTGGCCTTATTCTATGCGGAATGAAAGTGATATGGAGTTCATCTTCTATCAGTCAAACCCTAATGTTGACGAGGATGAGTATGAAGACACAAGCAGCGGATGGCGACCCATTCGGTACCGCTTGCCACCTCGCAGTATCATGCCATATGCCTGGGATTATCCGGCTGCAAAGAGCAAATCACTCGTTCTGAACTGCAACGGGAAAGAACGACACATTCGATTGGCAGAAATTGGAAACCTGATTCCCATGAGGGTTCCTTCGAACAACAATCCCAACGGTCAGAGTATCATAGATCTGAATATCGTTGCAGAAGGCCCGACGCAGACATTGGTCTTGTCCAACTACAAGCCCTCTAAAAGTATATACAGGCAGCAAAAGGGCCAGACGTCTCAAACCAGCGTTGCAACTGGTTTTGAGGTCAAGGTTGAAAACTCGGATGTTACGTTCAAAGCACAGCTACGACTGGGTGGTGTGGGTATTTCGCTCATCAATCAAAATATGAAAGAGCTGCTCTACTGCACATTCCGAGAAATTGAGATCAAATTGCGTGAGAGCAAGGTATATCAAACATTGGACACCACGATCAAATGGATCCAAATCGACAATCAGCTATACGGAGGCATTTTCCCAATTCTTCTCTATCCCAGTGTCGTGCCCAAGACTGGAAAGGAAATGGAAGCGCATCCTATCTTCCAAGCTATGGTTACACGAGTCAAGGACGATTCGTACGGTGTCTTGTACATCAAATATGCCACGTTGCTCTTGCAACAGATGACTCTTGAACTAGACGAAGACTTTGTTTTCGCCATGCTTGACTTTGCAAAAGTGCCAGGTGCTTCTTGGTCAATTGAACAAGAAGGAAAGCTCTGTGATGAAGACCTGGACATTCCGGAGCCAAAGTACGAAGAGAACCGGCAAGACGTGTACTTTGAGCTACTGCATCTACAGCCAATGCAGCTGGACATTTCGTTCATGCGCACAGAACGAGTGAATGCCGAAGATAAGCTTCAACCATCGAATCCACTGATGTTCTTCGTCAATGTCATGACCATGTCTATTGGCAATGTCAATGATGCTCCGGTCCGACTGAATGCGCTTATGCTAGAGAACGCCAGGGTATCCATTCCCTTGCTCCTATCCAACATGAGAAAGCACTACACCCAAGAATTCCTCCGTCAGATACACATCGTCTTGGGTTCTGCGGATTTCCTGGGAAACCCAGTTGGTCTTTTCAACACCGTGAGCTCAGGTGTTGCGGACATATTCTACGAGCCATATCAAGGGCTTGTCACAGACCGACCTCAAGATCTGGGTTATGGTATAGCCAAAGGTGCCTCTAGTTTTGTCAAGAAATCAGTCTTTGGTTTCTCGGACAGTATGGCCAAAATTACTGGAAGTA
This sequence comes from Talaromyces verruculosus, assembly GCA_038993655.1. Classification (NCBI taxonomy): domain Eukaryota; kingdom Fungi; phylum Ascomycota; class Eurotiomycetes; order Eurotiales; family Trichocomaceae; genus Talaromyces; species Talaromyces verruculosus. The sequence continues at coordinate 518,376 of JBBVQN010000007.1, read as the reverse complement.
TGTCTAAGGGTCTCGCGGCTGCTACTCTCGACAAAGAATTCCAAGATCAACGACGTATGTCTAAAGCACGAAATCGGCCCAAACATGCGCTCTACGGTGTCACTTCTGGTGGTAATGCTTTTGCCAGCAGTATTGTGAGCGGTATCGAAGGTCTTGCGCGTCATCCTCTTCAAGGAGCAGAGAAGGGTGGATTTGGTGGCTTTATGAAAGGTGTTGGCGTAGGCATGCTCGGTGTTGTTACCAAGCCAGCAATTGGAGCGTTTGATCTCGCATCTAGTGAGTACCATCTTACGGAATTGTGATCAATTATCTTTACTAACCCGAGTCTAGATCTTGCTGAAGGAGTGCGAAACACTACAACGGTCTTCGACTCTGATGGCCTCGACCGCGTCCGTCTCACTCGCTTCATCGGCATGGACGGCATTGTCCGACCCTACTCTCAGCGCGAAGCACTCGGACAATTCTGGCTCAAGACCACTGACGACGGCAAATTCTTTAAGGAAGACTACATTGCGCATCTCGAACTGCCGGGACGAGACATGATCGTGATGTTAACCTACGACTGTATACTGCTCATTCGCTCCGACAAACTTCGCTCCGAATGGGAGATTAAGCTTACAGAAATCCAAACCATCTCCAAGGAACGGACGGGCATGAGTATCACACTCAAGGGAGGAGCTAATGGTCCCTTTATCCCAGTTCAGGACGAGAGTTCTCGCAATTGGTTGTATAGGCAGATTGCCATCGGTCAGCTCTCCTTTCCATCTGCTTAACTAGGACTACTTGCTAACATGTCTATATAGCCGTTAATGCCTTTAACGAGAAGTACAACGCAAAGAATTGATCATTTAGCGCATAGATATTCTTTTCTAATCTCTTTCTGTTTGAATTGGCTTGCGGTATCCTGGCTTCGAAGTGCGAAACGCAAGTATATGATGAATTTTTGATGTTTACTCATGGCGGTTTGGTTAATTATTGCTCTTTTTGTTTGTCTTTATTCTTTTGATTGACTGTATAAACTATTAATTATGAATGCATGCAAGTGAATGCTGATTAAGTCATTAAAGGTAGAGAGTACCTAACAGAAGACCAGTCCAGAAATGCATATTGACTTCCAAGGTCAAGATTGATACCTACACATCTCAATGGTCACTTCTACCTATCTATATCCATATCTATCATGAGCATAGTGGTGAGCATATAACAAGAGCGTCAATGATGCCGCCATTGAACTGCAAGGGGAGGGTCCTCCTATCCATACCTACGTAAGACCTATTTCACAACCATTGACAATCCATGTGACCGAACGATCTAGGCAAGACGTCCACGTGCAATTCCTCGTGGTCTAGCTCCATGTGCTTCCTTGAGGCGTGAAGTTGGGATGGAAAAAATTACCTGAATAGGTAGGTAGCGTCGGACTGCCCAATGCTCATCACGCTTGATCGACGAGCACAGGTAATCCTTACCTATCTTTCTGAAAAGTTAAAATCTCCTGTCAAATTACCTAGGCACATGTCTGAAAGAGACGCTGCTAATATGAATGACTTGGTTAAGGTTTGATTTTCGAATCATTTGAAATTTCACCGTTCAGGCTCATTTCGGCCTTATTTCCCATACATTAGCAAGCATGATGGACAGATATCTTTCGGATTGCTTGTCGCCGGAAGACCTATTCCAGTACGCCGTGATACGTGCTACTTACTGAGCTTGAGATACGAGTCACGGGAACCAGAATCCGATACTGAGGTATCTCGTCTTGCTGGATAGTGGACACTCGTGACTCGTTATGCTTCACGAGCTGACTCTTGGCGCAGCTAGGCAAAGTACGTACTTACATAGTCATACATACTCCGTCATGAGTTAGTTCACTTAGTTTAAGTTAACCATCATCACAATCATAATCAAACCACATGCTCCACAGCAAAAAAAAAGTTCCCACCATGTTGATCCGCCATCACGGACTACGGGGCCTAACACTAAGTTAGCACGCGCCATCTCGTCTATTCAAAAATCTGGTTGGTTGGACAAGCCAGTTGGGATTTGAGTTTAAATTCACAGCCCTTGATGCCAAGCAGCCCTAGTTTGCCCAGCTTCCTCTACTTCAGTCTTCAGTACATCTAGACCTAGAACCTGTTAGGTAGTGAAGCAATTTTGACATCAGTATTCATTTTCTTTGCCTCGATATTACCAACTTGACTACTCCGTAAGTCCTGTAGGATTGATATTACTGGTTTAGTTTCTGACCTGCTGCTAACCTGGTAAAATATGTACTAGCTAGTTTCTTTAAAGACCCGGTTACTCCGTAGTAGCCAAGAATTGTAACGGGATATGGGGCTGTGGCAGTGTAGACAAGGAACCAATGAGGTGTAACTGGTGACATTTTTCGTGATTTTCGATTCCGATCTCGATAAATTACAAGGCAACACAGTTTCCACTTTCTAGTTTAGTCTGAAGCAAAATACTGGATACACATGGTATTACACTCCCACTTTTTCTCTGGGTTGAGTTTCAAACCCCGGTATTGTAACGCTCTGCTAGGCAGCATGGCCGAGATAGAGCGGTAAAACAATAATTACATACAGTCTACACACGTACGACATGTAACTGTAAGTACCCATACGTACAAAACATGTACCATGTAATCAACCAACCCATCAAAGTATCAGTAGGTACTTCGTAGATGCAAACATAAAGCCCTATCCAAACCATTTCAATCTCATCGGTAGCCGCCGCAGTCCAACTTACGTACATTTCCAAGATCCAACTAATTTTACCTACGTAGTGAGTATTTACCTAGGTACAAGTTTTTAAAAACATCCCCATGATCACTTATTATCCCTCGGATAGCTTGCATTCTGCATACGAACCTATTGGTGTAACACACACGTCTATATCAGGAGATAAAATGACGCATGCGCCGGAACTTGATTCCGAGTGTTGAGTACCACATGTGCAATCAATAGGTGATCAGCCTTGAGTTTTGGAGGACTTCTCATAAACGATAGTTATTGTCCGAATTATCGTGTGTGTATACGTATAAAAGACAGATGTCATTAATCTATCATACATTTGTTAAGTTGGGTATCATCCACCTATTCCTACGTAGTAGAGTGAGCATGTACATTCTGACTCTAAGTTAGTAGTTACTTGGTAAGTAAGCTACTATGGATGTAATATGGAATAGAGTTTCTCAAGGACCACATGGCAGCTAACTTCCTGGCATTTTGTGGCTTGTAGTTAGATGTTGGTTTGGTCTAGTCCCATCTGTCAAGGACTCACAGCTAATGACATATCACGATCCTTCGCGCTTTAGTAATCGCGTAGAAAATGTTGGTTTCGATATCTCCTCGGTGAACCGAGGCACAGTAGTGACGAAACTTCTTCAAGTCGATACAGGCTAGAGTCTAGAATAGCCTCCCTCGACAGTCCCTGAAACCTCACGTGCGAAAGAAAAAGTAAAGCATGAAGAACTACAAAAAAAAGAAAAGAGGGATGTGATTCGAAGAAACACCATCGGGAAAGAGTTCCATTCAATAAGCAAGCTGTGACGGGTCGATCCCTGGAGCGGAAATGATAAGCTGTAGTTACGTCTGTCGTCCGCATGATGGCTCGCCAGGCTCGGCCGGTTGGGGGTCATAAATCAGGTTACTAAGTACTAAGTCAAGCCATGCAGAAGGAAGAGATAAAAAAGAAATGTTACAGCATTTCTTTTTTTGCGAATGAAGTCATAGGATTTGAGTCGGTTTCATGGAAGGGGGGTGTGGAAGGATACCATCGATTTGGCCAATAGGTAGACGATAATTAGGGTCTATAGCCACAAGAGAACTAATAAATCAACTCGAAACTTGACAGGTGGTTGCGTTAGATTCGACGTAGGTTGATATGCTTTAAGGAAATGATCTTCAAAGGATGTCGGGGCCAGATGGATGGCTATTGGCTAGTATTCCTAGTCAACATGTGCATGAAATTTGAAGGTTGAGAAAGCGGAGTACATACATAGTACGTTATCGTGTAATTTGAGGCCCAACATGTTGTACGGAGTATATGCTTCCCACCACGGCTTGCACAATGCATACGTACGTAGTACATATGTTGACATCTTGACAGTGGGTTAAACAAGGTTCCAATATTCTTACTTCTTACCCCATATTCCGCAAAAGGCTACCTCTAACTAATACTTGTGTTCTGTAACATATATTACATGTTGGTTCCTGGTAATACTGATACTGGGGCTAGTCGGTTCCCATTGGTCGTATTTCATTTTAGTTACTCCGTACAGTTTGTAACAATACAAACCGTACGTACTATGTACTGTGTATGTTTTGTTCCCAGTTCTAAGCCAACAGAGAATCTTGGCATTCATTCGCCTTAAGGCAAGAATTGATTAAACTTTCTTCACGGGTATCGATGACAGGTGACCACAGACCATCACAGCCAGCTCCTAATCCAATGAGCCTCCTCTTTCTTAGTAAGCCTTTCTTTTCTTAAGACGTACGGAGTAGACGATGTATTGTTTCGGTATTCCGGGTTACCAGATAGAGTATAGATCCTCTAACCATCCACGACCCACTTACTAATGCAGACTCTCTGATTCGTCCACATCCATCACTGCATATGTCCCCGAGAATTTATTGTCTAGTGCGGCATACGCATCGAATCACGCATTAGTTACTCCATACTTCGTGTAGCGTGGCTGCGTTGTTGGACTTGTTACGTTGTTTCAACTTTCAAAAGAAAATGCAGGGTCTAGCACGCAAACTTTGTTCCTTTGTTTTCTTTTTCTCAACGGTATTCCTATTTGATCGCCTTCGGTGTGGTGTCAGCCGGATACCAACATTTACAACACGATGGCCAAGAAAACACGTGAAGGAGGCAGAAAAGAAAAAAGGATCAATTAGCTCGGAGAATCACAGTAAAATAAACTTCTGATTGACACAAATTATGCCTTTAAACCTTTCACCGAGGAGTTTCATTCAATGACATTGTTTCGTGATGTAGCCCCACACGGCAGGCAGATTGGACGTCATCTGAAGTTGACAATCTCCTCGGAGCCGTGACTCCATACTGTAATACGCAGTACAGTCTACGGAGTAGAAGACTAGAGGATGATACGTATGGCAGAGAGTGCCAAAGTGGACACCAGAGTCTCGACCACAGAAAGTTATCCCTGAAATTTAGGGTAGATCATACTAGATTTCTTCTATGATTCTCATCTCCATACGGAGTACGGAGTACTCCATACAATAAGCAGTTACCAGAGTACAGAGACAAAGGATTGTCATTTTCAACATCTATCCAAAACCCATGGTTCACCTTATCTTGGCCAAACCTAGATCAGACGGACGGATGCATCCATCCACATACACAACCACAACTTTGTTTCTTTTTTCGCCTCAGGCCTGCCACAGGTCCATCAAGTTTGAGTCCTTTTAGTCCTTGCTTGTTTTTCTCTTCTCAACTATCGACGTTTTCTGGTACGTATTGCTAGAGGCTAGGTTTGAATCTAAGGAGGGCATCTCAAGTTGCTGAACCAAAGCTATCTGCCAACCAATCAGCAACCACCCACAAAGTCAAATCGACGCTAGTGACCTTCCTGATTTGTTGCAGTGGGGAAGCGGGTAGTCTCCACTTATACACTATATATGTGGGTCCGCTGACAGAATCATCGGCATTATGTAATCCGCCTATCCTCGTCGTCCAATCACGGTGCGTTTAAATCTTTGCGCTCTGTCTCCACTTTTGTTTTATGTTCAACGGACGAAAGTTACAGGCTTCATCCCTGATGGCTGACGAACTGCTCTTGTTGCTTTTGCTAGGTACGGAGTACTCCGTGCTATTTCGATTGACTGTGTCTGTACTCGAACATGTTGAATACAATGGATAGGATCGTCAATCCTGGTAGAATAGACTTTCAACTCTCTTATTCTTGCCTTAGCTTCTTACTCTGATCAACGGCGCGAGTAAGCACGAGGTTAAAATGATTAGCTGCTGTACCAGGATTCGGGAGACTGTCAGCACGGAGTACATAGCTCCATTGCACATCTTTGATTTCAATTTCCAATTGCCAATTAACAAGGAGCTACTCTATGCTACACATGAATGGACCATACACCATCTCAGCATCGGCGGAGGTCCTTAACGATCCAGATCCCTGGAAAGTCAACAACGAAAAGCTTGGATCACTTTCTGTTGGAAACCTTTCAGAATGTTTACGGCAATAAACTAATTAAAAATTGGCCCCAGCTTTTTCAAGCCCCATGGACCAGTTTTCTAGTGAAAGCTGCCTCTTGACCAATCACGGTCGACGAGTGACACAATTCGTAAAATTGAGGGTGAGAGAAGGAAATCGACTCTCCTTTTCCCTCGACCAACAGCTGCGCGAAATGAGAAAAAAAAAGGATCGAAAGGATTACCTATTCCGGCTTGATCATTATTCTCTTAGCTGCTTCCCATGTTTCATGTTCCCGATAGAAGTTAGAAATGGTTGGCGATCAAAACCTATCAAGAAGCTTTGAGCTTTTTTTTTTTGTCCGTTTAACCCTCTTTACCTCCGAGGCTACCGAAACTACCTTATTAGGCATGATTTCTACGTTAATTTTCATAGTGAGGCAAGACACTAGGGATTGGAGAAGAAAATCACCGACTCATCTAGCTACTGCGTACCTAGATATGGGCTGTTAGTTATGTACCTTTTGTTAGTCAATAATCCTACGTAAATCGAGTCTTCTTTGTACCACCTATTGAGCAACGACTTCCCGATCTACTACGTACTGTATTTACGGAGTACAAAGATCAGCAATATCACAAGCTTACGTACCAACCACCCGTCCGTACATACGTACCTAGCTGGCCATGCATCGACTACGTCCCGCTACCAAAGAACATTCGACAAAAAGCAAATAATAGGAATAAACCTGAATTTATCCCTGAAATCATCCTTGCAAATAATGCCTCAAACAAATATTCTCCTCGCAACAATCTTCCGAGACGAACAAGGATTCCTCGCCTTTCGTTGCATTTCAGTGCTACATAGGTCGCGAAAGATGCAGGGGAACATTGAAGCGAGGAGCTTCAATTCCGTCGTAAAGCATAGAGTTATTTGTTTATTGTCCAGTTGGATGTGTTTACGGGGCTCCTTTACTTTTATTTTTTCTATGTGTGGGCATGTGGTGTTGAATGTGATCACTAGAAAAATCAGGTTTTTATTTGCGCTGTTCGTGTAGTTTCCATACAAGGATTGGGATGAAGATCACGCTAACAAACCCGGAATATTCTCTTGCCTAGTAGCCTACATATGGCATTGCCAGTTTCTACATACTAGTACCGTAGTACGTACGTAGTATTAAGTTTCGAACCAATACGAGTTTCGACACGGTAGGTACTCGACTCCATCCCTTAGCAGTTGAAATTTGAAAGCAAACATGAAGGGGACGAGAAAAAAGGGAGGAACCCTAATCCCCAACGAATATTGCCGCAACAGGTAATATTTTGCCAACTTACTTTCAACCATCCCGATCAACACCAAACTCTAGACGTAACTAAGTTTCAAACATATAACTAGTCAGTCAAAACATTCAAACAAGAAAGATTGGACCCTTGCCGATAAGTTGCCGATACTGGCATGTTATTGGCAGGCATACATCTCCCATGTGCGCCGCAGGGTGGATATTTGACTCTATTGATGGTTCCACACTGTCATCTTTCTGCGCGGTGTCCAGTGAAGTCAAATGATATTTGACGACTTTAGACTTTCATACTCTTGTTTGACTTCATCTGCAGTGGAGAATCAAGGGAATAATGACCATTCCTAATCTATTTCTTACTAGGTACGTAAGAACTTTATAAGGAATACATTTATGATTTGGCCAAAGCCCGTGGTTGAAGTTTGACTTGGCCAACGAAACTCAAAATTGACATTGCCCCCCTCCTTCTAAGTTCTTTAGGCTCGTCCTTCAAGCCAATTGTCAATCATATCTGATAGTGATATGAACTAACCACGCTACGTTAACTAGGCGCGTCAATTTAAATGACAGCTAAGTTTGAGACTAAATAAACTTGCCGAGTCCTGACTGACTGTCATTTCATCATTTCGGTCTTGTGGCCGAATTGTCTAGTCTCTAAGTTAGATAAGTTTTCTCCGAACATAGCCATCCTGGTTTGTCTTCTTCTTGCGTTGAGGCGAATATGCATCTTGCCACTGACTGTCGCGATAATACTTGTCGGATAGTTCTATCACATGTATTTAGGCTTGTCGGGAAGGGAACATTGAAACCTTGGAATTTGGAATTCATGTAAACTTAGAATTCTCGAGGGATCGTTGCCGATGGTCATGGCCAATGAGTAGAGAAAGTGTTGTCTAGATGTATACGCGCCAAGGCAAACAGTGAGGAGAGTATTGCATTTTGATTGATTGATCGATCGAAGGAATGAATGATGATGATGATGGGGTATCAAGATAGTCACATAGAAACGGCTGCTAAGAACCGTTTAAACCAGCAGGGATGTGCGAGTGATCGCGATCCCTATTACAATCCAAAAAAGACAGACACAGGTAGACGAGACAGACAGAACAGACAAATAGCACTAGTGGACAAACGACAGGCTGTCAATCAACAATTAGGTCGTACATGAGCAGAACAGTAAAATTAACCCTATTGTGGGTCTCGACGGGGACCTCCCAGTAAAATCCAATATGCCAACCAGTAACAGCCGTAAAAAAAACAGGAAAAAACCGCCTCAAGTTGAAGAATCCCTCCAGTTGCATATCCATAATTACAGTAAAGCCAATCAGGACGGAAGACAGGACAAAAAATCATTTTGGGAAAACACAAAACAAGCATTCGTTCAGTGGTTCATTTGTGCAGAAACACTTGTCCTTCGACGAAGTAAAAAAAATCCATCATTGCGGGAATAAAACCAGATAGACTAGGACAGTCCTAGAAGCGGCCGTTTCTCATCGCCCGAGAAAGTATTCGCGTAGTCCTGTGTTCCGGGCCCGGGGCTGCACCTCCAGTCAAGGCACTATGAGGACGAGAAATTGATTAACATGTGTTGTTTCAATAGTGGCAAATTTTGGCGTCCCGTTCAGCTTACTCCGAGGAACGACCAGTCCGTACCTTCCTGTGAGCTCAAAATCCGAGCAGGGGGTTTGAATTGGTCGGGATGATATGTGGCCATTAAAGGGCGGACATCCGCTGTCATGTGGTGTTGCTGTTGCGCGACAAAGGGCGGAGTTGGAGATTGATATTGCGGTTGGATGTAAGTTGGGTGAGGAGTTGGGTCGTATCTGGGTTGTTGTTGCTGCTGTTGCATTATCTGCGCATAGTGTTGTGGCTCAAAGGGTGGAGTTGGAAGTCCGGCGGTGGGAATTGGCTGAGGCACCATTGCCTGGGGTTGAGTGAAATGCATAGCCGGCTGTGGGGTCTGGTAGAAGTCGGCAGTGGTCGGTGGAGGAGGTCCATTGTGGTAGTAGGGTTGTTGCGCAATGATGTATTGATTAGAATTAGGGGTCATCGTTGTAATCACAGGCGTTTGGTAGGTCATGCTTTCTGGAGTAGGCGCCTCTTCCGAGGATGGACGAGTGTTTCCACCTGGTTGATGAGTACGGCTTTGGTGCTTCGTCAAGGTTGTTTTCCGACAGAAGCTGGGAAAGTTAGTCGAGTCTGGTATTTGGCTGGCTCAGAGTAAAGCAAACCTTCTGTCGCAAGCGGGTTCGGAGCAAATGTAGGGACGTCTGCCGGTATGTATACGACGATGGCGCGCCAAACTCGATGACTTCAACAAAGTCAGTAACCAAACAATGATTCGGAAAACTGATGCTCACGTCAGAAAAGGCCTTGCGACAATCTTCATGGTCGCAGACATGGGGCTTTTCGCCGGTATGGGTCCGCGAGTGGACTGTTAGGGCACTGCGTTGGATGAAGCTCTTGTTGCAGCTAGGCACTGTGCAATGGTATGGGCGCTCGTTGGTATGAATGCGATAATGTCTGCACAAGTCGGATTTGCGATTGAACGACTGATTGAGTTAGTAAATTACCTCAGTAGAGCTAACAGATTGTATTTACCTTTCCGCATCTCTCCCACGAACAGTTGAACCCTCGTGAACCTCCAGGAGCCATGTTGATTTTAGTGAATTGTGTTTGTTGCGATAACAGAATTAAATGTGGCGAGAGGAAGAGAATTGTATGTGGAGGAATAAACAGAAGTTAAGGAAGAAAGAGAGAAGAGTGGGGTTGGAAAATAATCGGAAGAACGTTGATGGATGGGCAGAAGGAAAGGAAAAGGGACCCAGGCCGATGGAATAATATATCTGACTGATTGTCGAATGAATTTTGATCAGAGGCAACAAACAGGTGATTTCACTGATTAGTATGGACAAGGCTATTCAAGCTAAGTCGTTCTGAGTGAATCCAAGGTTGCGAAAAGCCCGGGGTCTGGTAGAGTGGACCGGCTGGGCTTTCTGGCTGCGCCGTATCCTTCTAACGGGGGATCGTAGGGTATTATTATTGGCGGGGAGGGGGCTAGAACGAGCAGTAATCAACTTGTGAGACGGTCGGTGATTGCTGATTGCCAATTAATTGCGCGACGCAAAGAGAAAAGAGGGAAGAGTAAAGAAGAGGGGGGAGACGGAGGTGCGGAATGTTGGTGATTGTTATAGAACGCCGACTTGTAAAGAAAAGATTATGATAAAATCATGTATAGACTCATCGAGCTTCGGATGGGAAAGCTTAAAGCACAGCCGGGTTGTGATGTGTAGTGTAGTTATAAATCGACATTAACACAGCATAGCACCGAGGAAAAGGGCGAGTAATATAGAAGGCCAAACTTCCATCCCCTCTCACGCTTCTCTACCAGACTACCAGTACCAGCATGTCCCTACGTATGTAAAAACAAATGTGTCTATATGACCCGCCGACTAAAATGACATCCAAGGGCTAAATTAGATTACATCTTTTTACGAACATGGGACGAGCGACAAGAGGGGCTAGGTTAATTTAGTTAGTTTGGACTAGGGTAACTGGCTGGATTGAGTCCATCAGCCCGGTGAAAATCTTAGTCTGCCTTTAACAGATTTAGCATCACACTTAATTTACGAGCCGTGTAGAAGTGGTTATAAAAAGCAAACGTCGATATTTCGCGTATGATCCCAGTCTAGTCTCAAACATGAAGAGGGAGGAAAAGGAAGGCGAAGAAGAAGAAAAAAGGACATCCAGGCTGGTCCAGCACACCCGCCAATATTTCCATGTTACTAGCGGGTACTGTACCACGCAGGCGTATTATTACCGGGGTAGTGACAGACAGCCAGCAAATCGGGCCAATCAGGGACCGAGCTAGCCCGTGATCCTTGCTGATCCACTCAAGCGCAGTTTCATCCGATACTATCTCTGGTGGGTGGGTCCTTCGTGAGTTCCCGTCCGGACCCTGTACTTATCGTGTGTAGTTGATAGTTACGGTGGTTTTCGGGCGAGACACGTTACGAAACTTACTTACATTTATTACAGTACCGTGGCTGGTAATTTACAGCAATAAGTGCGTATTGAGTATTTACGCTGAATAGTGATGACATTCAGCTCGTGTGCCTGAACCTTCCAATGAATGCCTGAGGCTGAGACACATGAAGTATTGCTTTCGCGCATATGTCCAATCTACACCATACTTCATAGTCACCAGCGACATATAGGAGCAAGCATTATTGTCTCGATCGTGATTTGAAAGCTAAGATTAATTGATGAGTGAGCAACTGGGACCATATAATTGGCCCGCAATAATTGAACTCTCCCTTCCCCGCACAATGTACTCCGTACATACAGACAGCAAGCAACTTGGCGCCAAGCTGCCATGCCATACGATTATCGACCACAGATAACGCGATTATGATATGATCAGGATGACTCTTCCATGTCTCTGAGCTCAACCCGACTGCAAACACCACAAACACACCAGCAGCGAGCAATCAAGCTCCTCAGCCCTTATTGGTCAAACCGAGTAAGCCCCGCTACGCTGTGCAAGCTGGTTGGCCGGGCCATGTCAACGGGGGTCTCCAGTCTCCAGTGTCCCGGGTCGACTTGCAAAGAAGAGTGGAGCCCGACAGGGTTTAACTAACGGGACGGTAAAAAGCGCGCAAATGGTGTGGGCCGCGTTGGCCAGTCGTCTCACCGCACCTTTCCCGTAATTACAAAGTACGTACTGCGTATGGTATTACGCGTATTGGTATCACACTACGAAATACGCATTCCCGTACGTATTTTTCTAATTTTGACAGTCAACTAATTACCTAATAACTAATTGATCCCACCATAACTAATCCTTGTAGGAGGCTCATTCAACACGAGAGCAAATGGAAGAAAAGAAACGATCGACCAGATCGATGGTCAATAAGTTAGTTAGTCTAGTCCACGGTGAAGTCACTGGAAAAGGCCGCAGTCTGGCCCAATTCTGAACCCCAGTCAGCAAATACCTACTTACACTCCGGACTGGCCAGACCTTCCGCTTACGTTACTGTGCAGTGCATACGTACTACAGTAGTACGTAGTACAGACCATAATAGAAGCTTGATATGATTGGCATGCGTCTTCTCATCATACATCCCCTGGCCAGATCTTTTACCACTGAGTAAACCAAGGTCATCCAGTGCTAGTCAATTTAACTTTTGGTGGCTTTCTGGGGCAAAACTCAAAAATATTTTGACTTTCTGACACACTTGAGGATTAGTCTCACGGCTGAGCCAGTTGTAGTCTAGCATGGTGTTATTTTTTGAACTTGGTACGGTCACTGTCAATCCTCAATACGTACTCCGTAATCCCTACACAAATCGCTGGCTTGCCAAGTCGTGTGAGTTACGTACTTGTTTACTCCGTAACTCGTACTCCGAGAATCTGTATCTTGGCCGTTTTCATTTGCTCTTCGTTTTAGATTTCTAGGTTGTGGCCTTTGCTTTTTTGCTAATGGTGGATCCCCTCATTTCAGGGTCAACAAGGTTTGAGCTACATGCCTATGATAGGGGGAGTTGAGGAAGACTTAAAAGTGGATAATAATGAAGCCAAATCTGTCACTTCACCGGCAGTTTCATCTAGTACCGTCCTTAACTTCAGTTTTCCTGACGAAAGCATTAGGAATGAGTTGATAAGTGTGGATTGGCATCTCGGCGCTGAGTCTTGTACGTGAAGCTATCAAAACCTCACGGTCTATTGCTCGATAACGAACGGCGTGCAATTGTCGTATTAGATACGAAGTTCGATTTTGAGGCCGTTGATGCAGACATTTAAGGAGCAGCATGGATAATAGAGTTTGCCAATAAAAGTGACAGAATTTAAGACTTGGTGTTGGTTGAGCTCCAATTTTGAATTATGTAACTTTCAGTGTTGTTCAAAGCTCCCTACACTAAGCTTTCTACAAAGCTCCCCTCTCAAGTTTCAAGCATGGTAAGCAGACGCGGGAATAACCTCAGGGCACTAGTGACGAAGAAAAGCTCGGACAATCACCTTGATTCTCTAATACACCGAGGCCTCGTTTCAGAACCAAAATTTCTTTCCTGCCCATGTGCGGCGCCTGGCTTGAGTCTCAACTTTCTTTCATTTCTCTAGCCATGCGGTCTTCTTTACTATCCCTCCATTGTTCAATGTTCATTGACCTATCAAGTCGGGTCAACCCGTCGGATTGGCAACTGCCAAGTGCCAAGTCGCGTGATTAGGTTATTAGCACATTTTAGCACGCAAAGTTTTGTCCATGCAGAAAGCAACTCTGCATCGAATACTCTTCCGAGTCGTCGGTGTGATGCTGTGGCTGTTTAGCGAGCAAGCCTAACAAGTTTTGCCTCACTAAGGATATGCTAGTAGGTAGTACTCCGTACTGACCTGCAGAATAATCATTCCGAAGGATGATTTACCTGCCATTTCTTCGCATCAATATAGATCTGCTAAGTTACCTAAAGGACATCGACTGCGTTCTAGACATTTTAGCTTCATACGGGGTAAACTAACTAACTAGTTGACCGATAGGATCATAGCCCTTGTCTATAGGGCAGCCCAACTCCAGGATTTGCGAGTACAGTACCTCTACCACAAATAGGCTATGTAACAATGCAGCTTTCCATGTGCGCATTGTGCATCCAGTCTTTTAACCTTACAGAAGTACTTGATTGCTATGTATCATCCGCATCGAGGTTAGGTGATCACGGTCATACAGACTCGATAGGGATACTGGTCCGTATATCCAATTTATCAGCAGGGGATCGACATTATTCGAGGTTTCTTGGCGGATATGCCCACTGGTTCTTCTAAGGCTCATGTCATTCCTCGTTCAAAAAGTCGTATGTATATGATCGGGGTTTTGGTATGGTTGTGTACTTCCACCCATCCAGCTCCCCAGGCCGTATACATCTTTTTCTCTCTTGGTGGAATCAGTCACAAGAACTTAGAATCAATGAACAACTTGGAAAACTCAGTCGGCAGATCCCTTGTGTGTATCCAGGCTTATCCCTTCTTTTAACTAAGCATTGATTACTCATAAACGTGCGTCTTTCGCCCTTTCGAGGAATCGCGCAGCAAGCCTCAACGACTCGCTCACTCGGCAAGTCCGCGCTTTTAATGGCTGAATTTCTTCAGACTGGCCGAATGTCTTACTCATCCTGAGCGTTTATCCTGTGATCATCTGCTTATCCGGCGGTCATTCTTCAGTGTTGCTACCTTGTGATGATGATTAGTATGTTCAGTTCCCAATTCGGAAGATTTGGCCGAGTATGTCTGCGCGCAATCGCACTTCTTTGTTGCGGTCAAGGTATCTCGTTCGAATTTCGGAATTTATATTCATCGTGGCTTTCAGACATATATTGATCACGATGATAAAGATGTAGTTACAAGCCACTTTATATCTGGTCGGATGATTGGAGGCACTGTTACGAGTAGTAAGAATCATACGGTAATAAATGTAATTTCTGTACTCTGACGGAAACATACTGCAAGGTAACTCTTATCTATACGTAAATATAAGTATATAATACATAAACTGCGTAAATCAGTAACGCGTTACATACGGGTGTCACATTTAGACCGACCCAGCAGTCTGGGTGGTCGCGTCAACCTTCCTCTCTTAACCCACCAGCTGTCAGCCTTCTCGAAGCTGGACATTGAGGCAACAACACCAACAATTCTTGAGTCTTGTCGGTGATGATTAATATACGAAGCAATATATTTTTACACGCTAGTTTACCATCATCCCGATTCTCACATACCTATCCTTCGTTATGCATAATAATCAAATCCCGATGTAGAACATAGGTAACACCTTGTTGTCAAATGCAACGTCTGGATGGCATTGCATTCACAAATCCATGCCAGACTAGACGAGCTCTTGGCGACCATTGGCGCCGAGACTCAGATATTAAGACATACACTCGCCTAATGCAATTTGTATGGACAAGGTAAAACTCCCTCGGCTCAAAAGCCCAAATTCTTCCCCCCCAATACGATTGTTATCATTTGCCATATTCGGCCAAGCCATACATACATAGATGGTACGGACAACCTGCGTGTCTGACATGTGGAAAATCAGTCTGACTACAGTAGTACGTACATGGTGGCTTTTTTTTCTCTCATTAACCACGTCCTACTCCGTATTTTCTAATCTATTCCATCTATTCTATAAAAAGAAGTTCGAGGAATCCCATTTCGGTCACAGTTGCGAGTTAAGACGGCGCACCCTTCTCAAGCCACTCATCATTCTGATTGACTATTGTGCCATTCGTTATTGCTTTTCAATATAAAAAATAATCCCTCGGGGACGCCTCTGACTCTTTATACAGAGAAAGAGGCGCCGAACAGCTGACCTGCTCGGAAATCCTGTTCTGAAATAGGCATCTCGCGATTTCATTTCTTTCTAAGAGAACCCCGCATCACTGGTTCAGCTGCATACTATAGACAATTAGAAAAGAAAAAAAAAAAGGGATTGCGACCAACCGCCACAGTTCGCTAAGTGATATATTGTCTCGCCCTTCTCTGCCAGTAAGAATGCGCACCATCAGCCGCCGGCTTGATCGGTTATGCCGAAGCCGTTCTAGTAAGCTAACGACGGTGAATGGATTGATAGAAATGATTGGTTGTGTTGGTTGAGCCCGACACAATGTTGTTTCATTGTGGATTGGGATGGTAAGGTGTTGCGAACATTGACATCGTAAGCAACCACGGAGTTAGGTGCGTATTTGGAAGCATGCTATATCCAGAGATTATAGTGTCATATCCTGATGGTGAGTCCGTATGCAGACAATATCCTTCACCATCTACCTACGTATCGTGCGGGTAACGACGGAATTGTTGAGACCAGGGGATCGACAAGAGACCGGGCAACAGTAATTGATGCCAATAATAGCATTAAGGCTTGAGTATAATTAGTAGTAGATGTGAGGTGAGGATGTCTATTGCTGGAACTTGAATCCGAATCTTAGATGTATATGGTCCATAGAGTACCTTCAAAGTTCATTCCCAACCCTCCATGTCCTGTACAAGTGATATTGATTGGCAACAGGTATAGTTAATTGAACATGTATAGATACGCGTGAGGCCCACTAACTCTATATGTATATACATTCGTTATGATGAAGCCACGTTTGGGAGATAGTACTCGCATACAATCGGAATATACGAAGCGCTTTTATGTGCTCGTACATCCTATAGAGTAGTGCTTCGTATTTCTCTTTCAGCGATCGACCAACCACTAGCAACAACTCCCCAGACTTAACCGGTATGAAGGATCTATATTATTATCTCTTACCAGGCCGAAATTCACATAGTATAAGCCAAACTTTAATTGATATAGAGAATGTCCATTCAACTCCAGTGTCCTCGAGGCTCAAAAAAATGTTCACGGTCCTCCAAGCCCACTTATATGCGATTGATTGGTGGCCTTGTATATGTTTGATAGTCATCTGGTGGCGACGAGATCGGCGCTAGGATGGGGGTATGTATCCATCCATCCATACTCATGGGCCAGGAAGGATGGCAGACAACTACGTACGTAGTATCCTTCTCACTTATCATCCCAAAGAATGTACGTAAAGAAGCCAAGAAACCTTGAATTTCTTGTCGAGAGAAATTCATTGGATATAATCTCTCACTAAACATTCCTAACTTGATCCCGTGGTTTCTAACTTCTAAAGTATGTTACTAAAGTTACATAGCTGAACCCGTCTAGAAGAGCTGATAGTTACCTAACTCTCTGAGACACTATGTTCCGAGATCCTGATTTCTTGCATATCTAGTTTCTCTTCAGTACACTTCGCCTGGGAACGATGACTACATAGCACATGGCCCTAAAGCCATTTGGGTCGATATTCGGCTCGTTAGCACTGGTTAGTAGGACGTTAGTTTCACATCATTCGTGGAGGAACTTCTCTTCTACCTACTTGATTTCTTACTTACAGTAGTGTGACTGAACTAGTGTCATCAACTAGAAATATTGGCATGAATTTGTGCCAACAACGCGGCACATACGTGTATTGGATTACGGAGTTTGCATCGTAATTTCTTGATTATTTATTCGACGATCGTTTAGAGAATAACACTAGTTGGATTCCCTGCCTACTATGAGCTATAATATTCTAGTTAGTAAGTCTCGATTCATCGCTGATACTTACCTGTTACATATCAAGTCTAGAAGTAGATTCTGACCAACCCTATGGTTAGAAACGCTTACTTGCCTCGAAATTTCATGCTTAGCAATTAAGCCCAATTATTAATGCGCACCAGCCCAATAATGACAGAGAATGAACCGCTTCTCTAGTACGAAAGAGTACTGGACACAGGGCCTTATCTGTTGTTCTGGCAGAAATGTGATGTATCGCATTTTGATATACGTATCCCTGGGTCGATGTCAGAGTGGACTCTTTCGGATGATACTCCATACAGTAGACCATGCTGTTGGGCTAGTTAAGTCGGTTGATCTTTTCTTGTAATACGGGTCATAACAGTATACTATGTACCTTGACCTTGATATATTGATGCACCATGCAGTGAGGCACAGTGTCATGACCATTCATCATCAATCCGAAACAAAATCCCTTGGCTGTCGCGCTGTTGGATCACCTCTCGGGCTAATGGGTAGAATAATCGTCGCTTCGTTTTATCATGCCTTTGCATATGAGATATCTAGGTAGACTTTCCCTTGTACATGCTTGTGTAACTACCTACCTAGGTAAGTACCGGGATTAGTAATAAATATTTGGATGAAGACAGATACTTTACAGAGCACAACAGGTTTCAGATATAGACTATTGTATACTATTTATGACATTCATGAATCGACCTCGGTACGAGGGTATTACTGCTCGCTTTCCTATTTCGGAAGGTAGGGCAAATATTACCGACGGGCTTCTACCGAGGAACTGTAAGATCATCTAGATTCTAAAGCTTGAATATCGTGAAGAGTACTTTTATTGCGTGCGAAAGCCTATTTTATTACGCAAGTCTGTACAGGACATGATCATATCTCTCTTTGTTGATTTTATCTCTCAATGACTCCCATTTCGTGGGGAACGTTTGCGCTGTAGCTGCGCCGGCGTAATGTGCGTCGTAGAAATGCTGAATAACCGACTTACCAGACTGTAATTTCTGGGTGTAAGGAACATGATGAAACCACAGCAATAAGTCATCCGGTGTTGTCTCAATCTTTTCATACATGGATGATATCTCAGGCGGATATTGACCTAAAAATCCCATCCCATTCCACACTGTCCTGTCCATGCCAATGCTTGTGTGGTCTGCTCGAGTCCACATACCCCATCCATTGTTATCCTGAGATGCAGGATTGTGTCCGTAGTGTGTGTACAGAATATCTGTAAGTGTTTGTATACCGAGATTTCCGCTGTAAGATTCATATGCTGGCCACGATTTCATCGACATCTCCGTGATAGTATTGACAACGTGTTGATCAAGTCCAAATGTCAAGCGAGTCTAGTCCTGAATGATATCTACAGGATCACGCGCAGGACTCCAGGCCAATCGACCATAAGCATATAGATTTGATATGGCGAGATGACTCCCTAGCCAGGTAGTGTTTGTGCCTACATTGACAACATCCGCAAATCCACCGAGTGAACGATTGAATCTTTCCCCAGAGATGATATCGCTTACACGGGATGGCTTGGAGTTGATGCGAAGATCGAAGTCGAGAATCGTCTTCCATAGCGGAGGTAAATATACCAAATGACACTGCTGTCCCAAATACTCTTGGGAAATCTCGAGTTCAATTGCTGCCGTGTTCGTAATCAAAAGATTAATAAACAACGGCGACGCAGGTTCACGGAGTTGGAAATCTATAGGTCCGTATTTGATTTGAATGATAATATTATCCTCAAACACTCCCTTAAGATCCTTGAAGAACTCCACAGCGGCATTTGCACGATCAGCTTCCCGGTCCGATTTATTTAACTGGTGGTACACAAAAGCATGGAACATGAGAATTCCTCCATGTGGCTTTAGGGCGTTTGCGAATAGATTTGCCCCGGGGGAAAGTGTGTGATTGTATACGAGAGGCCCTGGTTGGCCCTCCGAGTCTGCCTTGACCAGATAGCTGGCTATATAAGGTACGGCTTTGTAGAGCTGATTTGTGATATTTCTCTAGAACTTGATGATTTCCAAGTTACGAGGGTCATATGTACTCAAACTATCTATCTTTTGCGGCGTCGCAAAGTCTAGTGAAATACCAAGCTGAACACCATACGGCCCAACACGTCTGCAATCCTGCCGAGACCCTGAACGATCTCTGGGGTAAAGTGAGATGAAGTGATATCGACGTTACTCACGACCATGGCATTCAAGCCGATAGATGCCAATAGACGGGCATATTCAGCAGCTCGAGTCAGGTTAGCCACGACAACGCCATTTTCGAAGAATATCGAGGCCCTCCCTAACCACGCTCAATACTTCCATCAAGATTGTCCCATTAATTTATCCATCTGATAGGTGATGCGGATTACTGGTATATGCAACGTCCGAGAAATTGCCCTGCGCTAGCATTGATAAGTGTTCGAATGTGCCGTACTAGGCACCGCGCTTATTCTGGGCTATGACTTGGACTGAATCTTTGCTTGTGTGTAGCCAGAACCCATCTTCATTCAGATCATCCCAGTGGTTTCCTGTTCCGAGTGCCTTCGTGTATGCATCGACTGTACCAATGACGATAGATGGAGGATGGGAGTGGTATTTGGTCGAGTTTACCATATCAATGTCTCTGTGAAGCGTCCCCTGGAAGCCTTTCTGTAATTCTTGAGCAGCGGTGTACACCGGACTGTTAACTGAGCTGTTCAGCACGATGATGCTGGTTGGAAAATCGGTGGGGAAATGGCTAGCAAGAGAAGGAGGTAGCGCTCGCATATCGAAGCCAGCTATTGAAGCCATTTTCAGCCAATGCATGACCAGCAAGAGATGCCAGCTTAATAAATGACAGGGCACGCATGTCGAGATATGAGCGGAACTTGTGCGCGTTTCATTGGAGCATATGGAAGATGTCAGGGAGTTTATATACTCCTCCAAAGGGTGACGCAATCAAATGGGCACTAAATGACCCCCAAACTCATATACAATAATCCATGCCTATTTTTAGGCTGAGCAATATTGAATAGCCTGTTTTGCTAGATAAGCTCTCATTCGGCATCAATCATTGATCAATGGGGATATATCCATCATTGAAGATCTGCAATTAGTGTGCGGGGGTTGTCCACACTTGATTATAGCATCAGGTTTATCCCCGCACGAAGAGGCGATCATTTTAAATTTAGCCGGGTTTGACCTGGCAAGGGAAAATAAATGTTGGCTTGGGCTCGGATTTGGAGGTTGGTTGTTGCTTGCGTAGCCTGTAGTGCAATGTTTGACGAAAGGAAGGTGTTAGGGTTTGCTTTGTTGTACCATTATACACCTATCCGGAGGGTCATGAAGCCATCTTCGAGATGAATTAGAAAATGTTCCTTATCTTTTCAAAGTTGTAGTATTGTCTGGATTTTGTAACCATTCACCCTGCAATGCAATGAAAAGGAAATGCACAGCCTATCGCCATCTAGAGCTGTTTGTCGTTAACGAGTGGGTCGGAGTGAACGAGTCGAACGAGTCGAACCACTCGGATGTCCCTGACCCAGATACTAAGTCACATACCTTACTTTGTGAGCACAATCCACGCAAGAATTTGTGTAAAACTCCCATGTTGTCATAACCGTCGATACTTGAACCTAGATACCGGGCATTCATAAGTAATTTCAAGCACCCGCACAAAATAGTAGAGGTGTTAAAACTGCGTACTGCTCCAATTTTGATATTGAGCTAATTTTAGCGCCGCGGGAGGACCCTGAGCAACCAACCAATCAAAACTTGCACAGCTCCGCATATTATTTTCTTCTGATACGGGGTCACTGCCCAACTTCTTCTTCTATCCTTCACTCTTTGCTCACTCTTTGCGCAGTGAGGAGTCAGCCAAATATCTTGTATCGCTTTAACTGCCTCCTGCGCCATGTCAATCAAAACTCCCTACCCGACGGAGGACGAGCCCCGCCTCGAATTAGGACCCAACGACAAGCTCGAAAACCACACCGTCGTGCTTGTGACAGGAGCTAATTCGTACGTGCCAGAACAATCTCAAATGCCCACAAGCTAATCGCATTCATTGGACATGATACAGTGGCCTCGGCTACTCAACCTGCCTCCGCCTAATCGACGAATTCGCCAAGGACCCCGCAAACAACCACAAACAACTAACCCTCATCTTCACCACGCGACGTCCACCCGCTCAAGTGCAAACCCTCAAGAATGACATGCGAAAACATGCCCGCCGGCTCGGCTCCCAAGTCTCAGCGCGCATAAACATCCTCGCCGAAACCGTCGATCTACTCAATCTACCCTCCATCCGCGCCCTGTCCATACGCCTAAATCGAAACTTCCCAAAACTCGACTCCATAATCCTGAATGCGGGGATAGGAGGATGGTCGGGGATAGACTGGCCTTCCGCAATATGGAACGTGTGCACCGACTTGTCACACGCGACTACATGGCCAAGCTTCAAATTGGGCTATGTCGGCATGGTCGTTCCAAAACAGACTCAATCACCAAACGAGAAACCATTGGGATCAGTGTTTTGCGCAAATGTGTTTGGGCATTACATGCTTGCTCATAATGTCATGCCCTTACTCAGAGGAAGAAGGTCGGCACAGAACACGACGAGCCATGGACCGGGACGGGTGATTTGGGTGAGCAGTATTGAGGCGAGGGACAAATCGTTTAGTGTGGATGATATACAGGGATTAAAGACTGGCATATCGTACGAGAGCTCGAAGACGTTGACGGATATATTGGCACTGACGTCGGATTTACCGAGTACGAGGCCGTGGGTGCAGAAATTCTTGTCTGCGGACGAATCAACAGAAACAGAAGCAGAAACAGATGAATCAGAACCCGTGACGTATCTCGGCCACCCGGGGATTTGCGGCACATCGATTGTCCCGCTCATTCTGCCTTTGTATTGGTGTTTTGTGACTGCGATGTATCTTGCGCGCTGGTTGGGTTCGCCCTGGCACGCTATTTTCCCTTATAGTGGCGCGAATTCACTTGTCTGGCTTGCTCTGAGTCCACAATCAACCCTCGACGCAGCTGAGAAACCATACCGAGACCGCGGAGGCGGACACGCGAAATGGGGCTCTTCGACCGATTTTTGGGGGAGGCCGATTGTGGCTAGTACGGAGACGGACGGATGGGGGTATGGAGGTGTCGTTGATGGGCAGTTTGTTGTAGAGGCTGATAAGGCGCGAAGAAGGAGGAGGGGCATGAAGGTTGCGACTGCAGAGGATAGGGTGCGGTTTGAGGAGGTGGGGAGGGAGTGTTGGCGGCAGATGGAGGAGTTGAGGGTTGAGTGGGATGGGCTGCTTGATACGTTTGATTCGGAGTAGTATATACATGAAGAGATGATAGAGATGTAGTAGATAGGTAGGTAATCCTACGATATCTAATTCTAATGAGAGATACCGTATTACACTAATCAAATTTTATATGATCGAAGCATCATCATATTCATACACACGCTTCAGAAATATATACATACAAGACATGAGTATAGTCATAGCCCATAGCATCGAGGCAACGAAAGTATCAGAACGCTGATAAGCAGAGGGATAGCAAAGGACAGAAAGAAAGACAGAGAGATTGTATGAGACAAAGAGAAAGGGAGACGGTTTCTCCAGTGGTGGAAGGTAGTAATAACACATACAGGTAAAGACAGCATCAAGTTGGTAGTTTGAACAAATGTAAGGCGGTAGTAATAGTGGCAAGAGTTGGGTATGAAACAGAGTTGGAGTATTGGTACAGTTTTGGGTATCATGTATGTGTAAAGTCGAAGGGGATCGGTAAGCACCTTTGGCGATTGTTAATGAGTGGTTGTGGTGTTGATGATACAGCAATTATGGTACAAGGTGTGTGGTGGTGGTAAAGACTATGCCATCCTTCGAGAACGTCTCCGAGCTCGCCGAACAGGCTCGTCATCAGACGCCATTATGTCATGACCAAGGTTAAGCGTAGAAACATCAAGGCTGGCAGTAGATTTGGGTCGCTCTGTTGTAGAACGAGCAAACCGTAGGTGGCCACTGGGAGATGGCTCATTATCCTTGTTGTGCGATCCTTTCATCCAGCCCAACAAAGTGGATCCTTTACTGCGCGGCTCTGCGCCGTCAGAGGTGATTGGCCGCGAAGCTGTCGAAAGACGACGATCTAAAAGCGACTTTGATAGTCGGCGACCGGATGCATGACCAACAGCAGAGGTACCTTCGTCGGAATTAAGCCCAGGTCCTGAGCTGGTCCTTCGGTGTTTGACCAGCAGGTTCTTATGAGGCACGGGCGAGGGTGCTGTATTTGGGGTAGCAACCGACTCCAGCTGACTCTCTTTCTGTGTCCGGTTTCGAGTGAAAAACCGGGACAACCGTCTGCGATGTTGTTGCACCTCCGGCACAGGCTGAGACTCGTTAGCCCAGGCACGAAGCCGAAGAGGTGGGTTACGCGAAGCGCTGGCATCTCCAATTGAAACATCATCGGGAATGTCGTCCTTTCCAAAATCTGCCAGTAACAACTCTTCGGCTTCT
This sequence comes from Talaromyces verruculosus, assembly GCA_038993655.1. Classification (NCBI taxonomy): domain Eukaryota; kingdom Fungi; phylum Ascomycota; class Eurotiomycetes; order Eurotiales; family Trichocomaceae; genus Talaromyces; species Talaromyces verruculosus. The sequence continues at coordinate 494,276 of JBBVQN010000007.1, read as the reverse complement.
AGCTCTGGACTAGAACATTCCATCTTGCTCGTTTCCTCTTCTGGCTTTGCTGCATCTAACCAATCCTGTGGCGTCAGCACTGGAAAGAGCTCATCAGAGGCTTTGGTAGGAGTAGTAGTCTTGGGAGACGAAGCCCGAGCCACCTGCATGTCGGAGACGACATTCTCAACACCCTCTCCGTTAAAAAGCAGATCCCCGCCGTAGCAGCTTAGTCGTGGGTTACTTGGACTTCCGGGTCCTAGTACGCGCGTGGCTTTTGCCGACCCTCTGCCGTAATGATGGAATGTTGAATGTAGACTGGTAGAGTTGTTCTGCACGTTGTGCTGAGAAACCACGCTGGCTGCAGTATTGATACCATCAGAATGTGTGCTCATGCTAGCACTTCGTGTGGTAAGTTCGCCGGCAGAACGTGGCCGACTGATTGATTTATCCATGTGAAGACTAGCATTTGATCCGTTTTTGAAAGCAGGGCGAAAGGTGCTCATCGTATCAGGAGTTGGTGGCAGGTTGCCTCCAAACTCAGCCAAATGTTCTTGGCGTGGGCTAGGCTTTTGTGTACGTCTCGTCTTGCGCATCGGCTGAAACGGCTCGTCGAGATGGGTAGTGGGAACATGTGAGTCTCCAGATACGTCAGAAATAGCACGGGCTCTGTGCCGATTACCGCTGCTAGTTCTTCGTGGACTTCGCTCATCGAAATGCATCCACTCACTGATCCGATCGGAGAAATGGCCTATCGGAAGATTTTCTGTAGGCGCAGCGATCACGGGAGAAGTGTCGTTATTGACCAGAGTAAGATGATCCAAGCGATCCAATTGATCAAATCCAGTAACGGTCGGCTGAGTATCATGTGGAGAAAAGTAGCTGCATTCGCTGAGAATGCTCAATCTCGGTGATTGGGGGTCAGCCTTTGAGTCGACAGTAGTTCCTATTGTCGATGCACTGACAGACCAAACCGATTTGTTTTCTTCGGCTAGATATAGGCTTCGTAGGGCAGCAGTGCTTTCGCTTTTATCATGTAAGAAAGAAGGTGATTTGTGTGGCCGACGGACGGTCCCCTTTCGTGAAGATGTTCGATCAGGTATGTCCACAAAAGTTTGAGCCTTTGGGGTGCACACTTCAGGGACATCATCGGCCATAGTGGTGAGGCCATTCTTGGGTAGCGAGGGTTTTCCACGACTGGCCCGTAACTCCGTTCGTAAATCGTCGACCTTTGCCTCTAAGCCAGTAATCAACTTCACAGCCTCTGTGAGTGCTTGGTCTCTCATCTCGACTCCTGACTGTAGTCGTTCATTGGCCTTTTGCAATTGTTGATTGTGTTCCTCCACACCTTGCAGCTCATTCAGTTTGTCCTCCAGATCGTGCATTCGTTCTAACTCCTTCTCCATCTCATCTAAGCGCGCCATCTTCTTCTGCATGCTGGCGATTTTTTCGTTGCAATAGTGGAGGTCAAGTTTCAGATTGAAATTCTCATTTGTCAAATTCGATACGTGCTGTCAAAATTCGTTAGTCAAGAACTTTCCACATGACGGAGGAGCCAAACATTATTCGTAGCACGGATGCCCATGTCTCGCGGGTCCTTATGACCAGGCGGCGCGTAGTTATCAATCCTTCGTTGTTTCTCAGAGGGACTGTTCACATGCGACTTGGAATGCGACCCCGAGGTTGTAGGTCTGTCGATATTCCCTGGGAGTCGAGGTGAATTGCGGGAATTTCGACTTGCACGTCCCTCTTGGAGCATCTCTTGAAGAAGCATCGAATTCGCGTTCACGAGTGTTGTGGAGGTGGAAGACGCATCATCGCCAGCTGTCACAGATGATGGTTAGCAGTGTAGTCAAGAAGTAATAGATAAAGAGAAGCATACGAAAGTCCTCATAGTTTGGTGTCTCAGGACGTGAGCTCATAATGGCGAACTGTGATTTCGCAATGCCTAATGTTCACACAGTTAGCACTTACAGTAGGATGTAGTGGCATTTCCTTTCATAACGTACCTTTATTGACGTGGGGTGGATTGTTATGAGAGATCTTTCGAGAGGATGAATAACGAAGATGGTGTGCAGTGTCAGTTGTGCCTTGTTATCGGAATACTGTTAGTATTATGTGATGTAAACAATAGAAGAATGAACTCACGCGAAGACAGTCTTTGAGTGGATGTTCGCCGTTGAGAGGATGTCCTTTGTGTCGGAGACACGCCACGAATGCGGTGGAGCAAAGGTGAAGGTGATGGTGACGCTGAAGGAGACGGAGATTGCCTGCGTCTCTGGTCGAAGAGACTCATCTTGCTGTAATATTTGCAGGCGAGGCCCTGCTTTAAAGGCTCGGAGCGAAAATCGAATAATGCGGAAGGCGGGACCCCAGACGCACCCAGTGTCGGAGGTTATTTTTGCCTCGAATTGCCTGCAGATAGAGTGCGCAGGCGATTATTGATTGGCAGATCCAGCGAGGGCGACGACAAAGCGCATTGAAGTCGACATAAAGGGGTTGGAGATATGCGAGGGGGTGGTGAGTTCGCACAAAAGAATAGAGTCCTCCGCACGGGTGCTTCAAGGACAGACCAAGAACTGCATTGGAGGAGTAAAATTGAGTTTAAATGAGAATCAGATGTATGCAATTGACTGGTTGCATATTAAACAGCATCGCGGGGTCCGAAATGAGAAGCGAGGGACGATTAGGACGGCGCAAAAGCAAAGATCGAAGCTGAAAAAGATGGTTGTGACGAGTCGAGTTGGCAATCAGGAGCAAGGACTCCGCTAAGATTCTGTCAGTGAAAAAGCCTACCAGGAAATCACAGACTAGCGCACGCCACGGTTTGGCTAGACGTGACGGCCGCTTTGAAAACGGGTCTGCATCCCGAGGGCTTGATTGGGTGGTGAGAGAGCTGATACGGGAGTAGACGCGGTGATTGGATGTGTTCGGCAAGAACAAGAGGAAATCCTCCCAGTATGGTGCATTAGTGTCGTGGGTGCCCAATCGGAAGGGTGCCCGCATGGTGGCTGGTTCGAATTACCCCTTGCATTAAGCCTGATTGGGAACACCTTTAAGCCATTCTCCCGTTCTCTTTTTTGCGTGGTCTTCAGTAGTATCAATATAAGCATTGGATCTTCGAATACATTCGAATGGAGTTGACATGGCCATCTTCACTCTAAAACCAATGGCGGAATATCTGCTTGATCGAGTCACGTTGATGTCCGGCCAAACACAATCCATGTACTGTATGGAGAAAACTACTCCGTATTGGACGATGGATTGGACTAGCCCCCGCATGGACCAAGACATGACGAAAGAACCTTGAAACGTCTACTTTATCGGGGTGGACATACTACGTATGGGAAGCCTGGCCAATTGAATATCTGTTATTGGTCGATTTTATATAACTCATTGAAATGTCTCTACTACGTAGTATATGGCTCATGCAATGGCAATGGCAATGCAATGGTATCAAAACACTCTACTCTGTAAACTCCATTCGTGACGTCGTGACATGAAACAAAGTTGCAACAGAAGCACCAACTATCTCCGCTTTACTTCGACTTTTTGGCTTCACCCGCCCAGATCCGAATCTCCTTGGCGCTGTCGTGAGCTATACGGAATACTAAACTTGTGTCAGTTGATATGTTCGCGCATATTCAGTCATCCAAGACGAGCATACGTTGTCTCTCGGTCTCGTCCAACCCTCTCAAGAACTCGACTCCTTCACCCAGAGCACCGCGCGAGTTGTGAGCATGGTCCGCAATCTCTGATGCTCTTCTCCGGAACGTCTGTGAAGTCGTCGACGTTAGTAAACCACCTAGCACAACAAGACCCATTCGAATGACGTACATCGCTCAATATATCCGCCATATTATCTTCCTCAAACAACTCCAACACTCGTATCCCAAGACTATAGAAATGCGGCGCCAGCGATCGAAGGTCAACGGTACGAGGGTCTGCTTTCAGGGCATTCAAGACGCGCTCGGAGAGTGCCGAGGGTAGATCTAGAGTCACGAGTCGCGATGTACCGAGTCGAGCCCTATCGACTGATTAAACGCGCGTCCAACACAGCGGCATTGAGGATAATCATCATACCCGATGGAAAGCATCTCGCCGAGCCATAACGGCAAGTCTACCTGTGTTCCTGTCTTGATCTGTGACCGTCAATTGCATTAGTCGTTGCCGAAAAAAACTTGCCATAAGAACGCACATTTTCACCTGGGTTTCCCTCGAGGAACCCGAGACCCGGTACTTCCAGTTCAAATTTGCATGGTAACTTCTGTATATCGAGAGGGGATCAATTAGCTTGGGCATTCATCCATCCAGATTTTCGAGGCGCAAACACATACTTGTGCGTCCGTCAAAATGGCATCAATGTCGTAATAGGACATGGTACCGGATCAGAACAGCAATTATATTAGATCTGATGAATTAAGTGTCAAAATCAACACGCGACAAAAACATCAATAATAGATTGTAGATGCCCCGCTGCAGAAGTGATCGGTTCGCGCATCCAACATCGCGTTACGTCACGTGCATATCGAAAAGTCGCGTTTTGCCAATTTGTCACAATTCCTGCCTTAGGCAGCGAAGCCGCCAAGCAAAACGTCCAACACTCGTTCTATATGGATATCACGTTTTGGGAATAGCTTCATCTTTGAAGCTTCAATAATGATACAATAGCTCCCCTGCAGCGACTTCCTAGTTCTCAGCTCTCGCCTTGTTAATTTTCATTGATATTCGGGCTAAAGTACCCGACAGTTCCTATCTGGTCCCTTCTTCCCCTTGCTCTCTTTAACTTCTCGTTTCTTCTCTCGCAAAAGCTCTACAATCCAATGGTGACCATGTCGTTCCGCTATGTACAAGGCGTTCAATCTTTGCCATGCGTTGTCAAATTTAGCCCCTGACTGTATAAGAAGCTCTACAGCATTTAGATGGCCATTTTTCGCTGCCACATAAAGTGGGCTTAGCACGGTGCTCATCTGGATATTTTGGTCTCCAGGTTGTGTAGTCCCATGCTGTTCTATATGACCATCTGAGTGCTTCACATATATTTCTGGTAGACAACTAGTGGACGGTGGATTTGCCGAGTTTTGTTTTCTGGTAGAACCCGATAGAGCGCTGCCCAGCGTAAGTTGTTGAACACGAAGGACCGTTCTTGAATTGCACTTGAACGACCCTCCAGATAAAAAAACCTCATGAAATGCGATTTCATTAGCAACTATGGATAGACATCCGTTATTTAACTCGAGGGTTTCGATATGTCTCCGCCTTTTTCTCAGCCCAGATACCCCCAAACGGAGAGAACCGCCATTTATCTCGAGCTTCCGAATGTAGAGGCTGGTATGAGGATGCCTCAAGTCAATATAGCATATGCCGCCATTAATTTGAATTTTCTCAATACCCACATTCGATGGCTGCCTTTTTGGGCCTATGCATAGGAAGCCTCCATTCATGACCAAACATTTGATTGAATGATTCATGTCAAAGCTCTCTATGACATCGTTCTCGCGATCATCGGACCAGACCGAGCAGAAGCCCCCATTCACGATTATTGTGTCAATGGCTTCACGACTGATCATATGGGGGTTACTCCAATTATGAGTCTCGTGGAAACCCTTGTGGTTGAGAAGTAGACGCATGACATCAACATGACCATTAGCAGCCGCCTTATAAAGAGCGCTCTCCCCAAAACTATCCTTTGCAAACAAATTAGCCCCGCACTTGATCAAAAAGCTCACTATTCCTTCGTGTCCAGCTTCGGATGAAGCGAGAAGCGCTGTTTCGCCGGAGGATGAATGCGCATCTGGATTTGCCCCATATTCCAGTAGAAGCTCTATCATATCTCTTTTTCCGTTTCGAGCTGCCCAGATCAGGGCTGTCATGCCTAATTCGTAATTAAGAAATGCGCCCTCGCGCTGATATATATGAGACACCAGAGGCACTTCTAAGTCCCAAGGTCCACTGGCAGCATTCACATCTGCACCCTTCTCAAGAAGCAACTTGACTTCACGGTGTTCTAGATTTCTCGCGGCCCAAACTATTGCTGGACCATTCTCAAGGCTGAAGGTCGTACCCTTCAACGCAGGTGAAGTTGGCCCCAACCTGTAATGTATGGTTATGGGGTTGTCAAGCATATTGTCTACATCCAACCAAGATCCGTAGAGCCCGCCGTGGCTATTCACATCAGCTCCTGCCCGTAGCAGGCATTGGAAAATCTCGACTTTCTGGCTTTCTATAGCTGCATGAAGCGCACTACCGTAACTGCCGCTCTCGGAATTTACCAGGGCACCCTGCTTGAGTAGGAGCTTAACGCCTTCTAGGTTTCCATTATGCGCGGCACCTTGTAGAGCACTCCCAAAAATGCCCCCGTACACATTCACATTGGCGCCTCTTTCAAGCAGCATTTTCATGATTTGAAGATTTCCTCGAGCGGCTGCTGCCTGAAGCGCAGTTCCATAAATTCCACCAGAAGCATTCAAATCGGCGCCTTTCTCTATAATCGTAGAGACAAGACCGCGGTTCCCTTGGGCCGATGCAGCCTGGAGAACAGTGCCAAAGAAACCCCCATTAAGATGGACACTGGCATTAAGCTCCAGTAGCATCCTCGCGGCAGCATCATCACGCCTTGCCACAGCTAGCTGCAGAGCACTGTTGAACGGCCCTCCCTGGGTATTGACATACACATCACCGCGCTTCAAGATTATGGCAAGAAGTTTATAGTGTTTATGAAGGACATGAAGGTATACTAAGCCGACTTTCAGATCTCCTTGGATATACAAGTCCAGCCTGATGGCGAACATGATGCGCTTCCAAGTCTGGAACCAAGGATCTGATGACAAAGGCCATTTGTCATTCCCAATGACCAGCTGATGGCCTTGCAGCGCGGCTTCAGCATGATCTAGTAAATACCTTGCAGCGTACTTGAGAAACGGATACTCCATTCGTAGCTTAACAGCGGAGTGGCCGTTGTGTGATTGGGGGTTAATTGGACATTTCTCAATGTAGTCTAGGCAGCAAGCTCTGAGTCGATCATGGCTTGCAGCTATAGGATCTGGTTCAAGCGTAGGATAAAGCCTCTCAAGTCTTCTGTTGCGAAGGAAGAAGTCCGTGACAGTCTGATGTATGAACTGAGTTCTCCTCTTTTCACCGGATACTTCAATCAAACCTTTAGAAGAATCGACGATCCGGGCTCTAAGCAAGTCATTTGTCATCTCATATTGACTTCTGGGTTTGAGATAGCCCTCGTGAAATTTCCCAATCACAGCAAAAACGAGCTCTTCCGAACTCAATGCTTCTTTGCTAAAGAGAACAAGTTGAAACATGAGAAGCGTCTCAGGATTCTTTTCTGAGTTGTCGAAGATAATTCTTTCGAAAAACTTGTCGAGATCACTTGGAATGTCGTCAAGGGTCTTCTGCATCTCTTCAGGACGCCCACGATCGACAGCTTTATTGAGAATCTCAACAACAAGGACAACCCAAAGGAAGACACCATTTGCCTTTTGAAGAATCCCCGACGTTATCCCTGGGTTTTTAGTCTTTAATTTGGCCCTGACATATTTTTCAATATCTTCGTTATGTTCAGCATTGCCGTCAAGGGTGAATTCTAAGTTTTTTGCCATGCTGACGTTAGGGTAAGGGCGACTGGACAGACATATCCGGAGATTGGTGCCCGTGTCCACTGCGTCCAAACTCAAGCTCTCGAGAAATGACACGACCGACGCTATTTCATTGAGACTACACTCGTCTAGTGCGTCTACCAGGATGATCAGCTTTAGCTTGGTGCGCTTTAACTGAGACTGTAAAAAGTCCTTGAGCTCACTCTGTCGCCAATTCCATTGTCCTGGAAACATGTCTTTTCGGCGGTAGATGAGAACAAATGCATTGTAGAATTCCGGGACTTCGCTCAAGAGTTGATAAATAAGCGATTGTAGAAGCCCTAGAAAGGTCTTTTCGAGGCCGCTTCCGCGGGCATTGAAAAAATGTTCCACCAAGAGAGCGTCGTCAGATTCTTGTAGTTGATGTGAGATATGCCTCATCATGGTTGATTTGCCGCTACCAGGCTTTCCCTTCAGCCAAAACACCCCATTGTCTTTTGTTACATGGGAGCGATCGTGCCACTGTTTGAACTCTGGCGTTTCAAAGAGCCAGTCGCACGTCTTACTTGCTGCCTTTGAAATGTCTTGTTTTCGTGTGTCGTAGTTATCGAAAAGCAGAGTGCGGAGACATCCTGGGCTGATCAGTGGTGAACTTGATACTATCAGGATCGTAATAGCTCACGTTTTCTCTCGTCTGCCGTATGCAAATTATCGCTCTGGTTGGATCCGGTGATGTTAAAGGTTATAGATCCATCATTCCTGAAGTCTCCTACTTGCATCCCAACACGACCCCCAAGATTACCAAAATTATTACCTTGGGAGTCCATGTCACTGTGTCTTATCCTATGGTCAAGTGCAATAGAGGAGTTCGGTGTCGTACGTGTATCACAAGAACATGAGAGCTCTCTCACGATCGGGTCCACGACTGCAAGTAGCACATCCCATCACACCCCGCCTTAACTATTTTGTGTTGCCTGATTGATACTTGTGATGGGATATAGTTACTCTAGTCTCTCTTTGTGGGAAGGTTTTTCGAAGATAGAAAATGCAGTTGCTAAGATTCTGAAGTGTGTTGGAATATGTTGGCACTGTTTGGGAAGGCTGGGATGATTGTGGGCTGCGGGCAGAAGCCCATTGAAAAAAGCAATGTCCTTGCTGGCGAGCAAGGCTGTGTATAGGCACTAACCATTCCAAGTATCGAATCAGGCTGGAGCCTCGTCTTAGTCGCAAGGCTGTCAGCGGTAATGCTCTTAAGTATGGCTGCTCCCCTCATTCTCCCTCTAATAGTAATTACTGCCAATTTTTTGTTCACTTCATATCACAGTATGAATCCAGAAGCGTCAGAAGCGACCCGAAACTCCGATTTCGAGATTGGTATCATTTGCGCCCTCCCGTTGGAAGCATTTGCAGTCAAAGAGACATTTCATGCCATTGATAGCGAGAATCAGTTCGATGGCAAGGAACCGGGCGATTTAAATTCATACACCAAAGGGTCAATCGGACAGCATAGGGTAGTGCTGGCGCACCTGCCTGCAATGGGCAAGGTCAATGCTGCAGCGGCGGCATCTACCTTTAAGTCCACATTCAGAAATTTGAAACTCGTGTTACTTGTTGGAATATGCGGCGCAGTGCCCGAAGGTGCTCAAGGAGAGCAAATATTCCTTGGAGATGTGGTTGTTGGAACCAGTGCCGTTCAAACGGACTTTGGAAAGCAAACCCCAACTGGGTTCGACAGGAAGGACACCGTCCGGGACAACTTAAGGAAGCTGCCACCCGAGATTGGTTCCTTCCTTGCGAAACTAGAGTCTGACAAACAGAATATCAGCGCAACCACGTTAAGGTATCTTGCTATGCTGCTTGACAAGCCCGGCTCTGAGCCGGCCAGATTTCCTGGCACACATGAGGACAGGGTGTTGGTCGGAAGCCCTCCCACGATTTCTCGAGAACGATCACATAACGAGCCAAGCGTTCACTTCGGCGCAGTCGCATCCAGCGACTCGGTCATGAAGTCTGGCGCTGATCGTGACAGAATTGCGAAGGCGGAAAAAGTCATTGCTTTTGAAATGGAGGCGGCCGGGGTATGGGACCAGCTTCCTACGCTTATCGTCAAGGGTGTAAGTGACTACGCCGATTGCCATAAGAACGATGTGTGGAGGGAATTTGCCTCTGCGAGCGCATGGGCATGTACCAAGGCAGTCATAGAGAAATGGGAGAAGCAAGCCACCAAGGAGCAATATCGAGTCGTAAGTCAGGGCACTTTTCAGTAACAACCTGGGAGGCTAACAATAGAGCAGAAGAATCAGTGGAACAACAATAACACGAAGGTTATGTTCCAAACAGATACAGTCAATATGTCTGGGGGAATGCACACTTGGAGCTTGTAGAGTGTACTCCATAGTAGAGTGCACGGCAAGATAATATGTTGCTTCTACGTAACTATTCCATTTACCGTATGTATAGCAATGCTGTATGTAACGTAACGGCGTACGATACACGGAGCCAGCCTCGGGTAGTGGAGTCGGTAATTCTCGTAATGTCTTGAAATGTCTTGGAATAATTACAAGCCGGCTGAAACATTCTCATTCCAGCTGGGCATACCTACGCTATTTGTATACATGATAGTCTGTCTGCATCAAGCCGTGGATGTGCAACAATCTTCTCGAATGAATGATATATTATTTAGTTTTCGTATCTACTATTTACACAATATTTGTAATTAGTCTAGGTACCGTTTCAATCAACACTCTTCAACTGTGGCTCACAAGTCTAGACCTGGACACAACTCCACTGTAAAGTGGGCACTGAGTACTCCGTACAGAGTAGTGAATAATGTCTCAACTTCCTAGTTTCTGGTGATGTGTGATGGTAGTGGCGGTACAGTCGATCCTTCACGTCAATTGGTGAGCTTGAGCTTGTTATTGTTATTATTAGCCCTGAAGGCCTTCCAGACCGAGGAATCAGGAATGTTGCGGGACCAGTGACCACCTTCCAAGTCAGACAAACAAGAAATCCTTGAATTCGTTTGTCGCGAAAACTCACTCTTGCATTTGGCCTCATCCTTGACAACTCCCAGTCGCAGCATCATCTATACAAACACAATGAAGGAGTAATCGCACAAGAGTTGGCTTTTGGTCTTTCAGTCATTCACTTGTCTTATCTTCTCTGCCACTTGACGACGATCTCTTATCTTAGAACAACATCCCTCACAAACCAACCAGTGCCAGTCGTGAACACTGAACAGACCTGTTTCCTGCTTTGATGGCCATTGCTCTCCCGACTCTCAGTGCTATCTTTCACGATGGACTACCATTCTGTTGCTCAGGTTGACGATAATGATGCTGCTTCCCAGTCAAGTGATTCAGGTATCGCAGATCATCCATCTGTCGAGCCTGCTAATTTGGGTCACAAAGCACACGAGTCGATCGCGTCTGTCCAGCAGGGACTGGGAAGTCTGATCGACAGCATAAATAACGGCGACAAAAATCATTCATCCGGCTACGAATTAATCGAAGACGACGACTACGAAGAGACTATCGAACAAAATAAACCAATTCCAGCGACTGCGGCAAATAGCGCTCGCCAAACTTCAACGGTCGCCGACTCGTCTTCCACTGGCGCGGAGATAGCACCTCGATCCACGTCGCCGGAGCCGCTAGTTCGCACCTCGAGCGATGTTTCCATCCCATTACGCCACCCAACCCCTGATTTACAATCGTTGCAAGGTGCTTATGTCGGAAACATTGAGAGGCTAGAGAAGAGTGCCGAGCGCCTCAGCATGACTTCTTCCGACTTAGGGGTCGAGCTCCGAAAGCTAGATCTCGAGCAAAAACGACGCTCTTCAGCTTCCTCAGCTTATCAGGGTCCTGATTCTCCGTCAACGCGTCAGATGTCGATCGGTTCCTTGTCCAATTCTATTATTGCTGTGAACTCTGCCGCTCGCTCTGGCGGCTATTCTCCAGGAGGATTTCTTACATCGCCGCGTGGGTCGATCATCTCAGGTTCGCGGTTTCGATCGACCTCCGTTACCTCACCGTTACAGGAGATTCACGAACCAGGGCACGAGGAAGAAATGGAAGCCACTGCAGTTGATGCTTTTGACGATAGAGACGTTCCTATTTTGACGCCACGTCCATTACCAGCTCATGCTCGCAACGATGAGATAGAATTACACAATCCGTACGCACCCGAAGAACCGTTTCAGGAGATGCCTGGTCGGCCATTGACTGCGCAGTCGACCGATACCTATCAACAGGCAACCAATCTCTTCCTCGATTTCGATGGCGTCCATTTCGTCCCACATCCAAAAGAGCCCGGTCTCTCGCGTCAATTGTCACTGAACAGGCCACCACTAGCGACATCCGCTGAACGTCACAAAGAACCTCAGGCTGGCAAGGATATGGTCTACTATCCAGCTCCGATCCCCAAATTTTTGAATCTCCCGCAACGTCTTTCGAAACAATCCGGAAAAGCCAAGAACGAGAAACGTCGCACACAGTTGATGGACATAATCAGCGCCACAGACAAGGAGGCCAAGGTCGATGAAATAAATGAACAGCGTGTTAGCAAGAGACTTTCGACCCTACCTCCGCAACTACGAGCCAGTGTCTTTTTTGATCAACCATCGTCCAATCTCGCATCTCTTGAAGTGCAATTGAAAGACCACTCTGCAGTTACTACTCTGGATAGTATCTTGGATGCTTCTACACATGCGCCTGTCTCTGCATTTACAGATCACCCAATTGTGGGTAGTGCTGGAGCCAAGGTCTATGGGTCGGCGGACAAAAAGCGCGCGTCTCGCCTATTGGCTGGGAAGGGTAGTAAGGATGGAATCAAATCGGGTCCTGGTACTCGTGAAAGCGCACTCTTCGTTCCAGGCCAAGGATTGCATGCATATTCTGACACAGAGGCGGCTGAGGGAGGTCCAATGCATCCGGGTGGCTCTGAGCACGAACATCGTTCTCATTCGCAGTCTTCGTCGGACGCTGGATCTAGTGATGAACACGATAGTGAGGAACACACAAGCGATGAAGAAGATGACGAGGAAGAAGATAGCACCAGTGAGCCGGAGAGGTTCGACAATGACGAGTCAATGCTATTCGGTCGCCCAACAACACTTCTTGCAGAATTGCAGATGAGGAAAGAGGAACAAAAACAGCGAAACCGTTCAGCAGCTAAAGCATTTCCCAATGGCATGCACTCGACATTGTTGCAACTCGACGCTGTTGCTCAAGCGCAAAGCAATAAACGACGACAGAAACATGTGACTTTGGCTTGGGAGGCTGAGGCCGTTGGAGATCCCGACGATGCCGACGACGAAGATATACCGCTTGGTATATTGTATGGTAACAAGAACCCAGCGGAAGAAGAGCGACCCTTGGGTCTCATGGAACGCCGAGAGCTTGAGGAGAACGAGCCGTTGAGTAAACGCCGAGCACGACTGCGAGGAGAGGCGATTCCTACAACTATGCCCAACAAGCGCGCCAGCACAATGACACAGCTGCAGTCATTCCCTGCAGCCAAATCTGATAGCGAGGATGAAGGCGAGACTCTTGCCCAGCGACTTCGTCGTCTCAAGCAGGAGAAGAGGGACAAGACAAAGAGTGTCATCTCGACTGAATTTGAGACTGAAATCATGAGTGAGTTGGGCAAACTTTTACCAGAAGAGCCTAAAGCCAAAGAACCAGAGCCGACTACCAAGACAGTTGAAAAGGTCGTTGCAAATGAGGAGGAGGAGGAGGAGGAGGAAACGCTGGCTCAGCGTAGAAAGCGCCTGCAAACCGAAGCTGCGCAGGCACAATCGAAGAACGTCAGAGCTAGTCGAAGTATGGCTGATATTCTTTCGGCATATCCTGCATCCAGTGCTGGGCTTCCTATCTCTAGCAACGCCCACGCTCGTCAGACATCTTTGCGACCAACTTCCGTCCATACCCAACGATTGTCCACTGGTTTCACTGTACCGCCCAGCATGGCCTTCCACACCGGCCTTGCACAAACCCCCAGTCACCATCCTTCAATGCTTGGCTACGAACCTCAGCCAGCGTACGGAAATATGCCATACAATGCTGCATTTATGCCCGGTGTTGCTGCAGGCATGAACACTTACGGCGCCGGCGTGCAATATCCACACAACGCAGCGATGATACAGCAGAACATTATTGACCCGAGACAAGCCGATGTCATTGACCGATGGCGCCAGAGCGTTGCCAGATAGAGTATACTATCGATTGGCAGTTGTTCGAACTTTTCCACGATTTCAATTTCTTTTGTGATGATACTTCCCCGCATATGAGCGATTCGATCAGCATAGCGTATCCGGTGGTGTTCTGATTATTTGTTGAGTCATACCCCAGTTCTTTCTTCCCACTTGTATGTAGTCAAATATTTTTTTTTCCTAATGCAATTTTGTCTTTCTTGGGTGGTATATGACCTCAGGAAAGCAGTTTTGTTACTATCACAGAGAAGCCGCATAGCTGTTTATAGATTAATATAGCTTCAAAACTCTCTACATCCATCCCTTTCGAGTAATCTTAAAATATTCAGTATGTAATGAGCGTCATCAGCCCGCAGCCTGTCTCAGTTCTCCCTCTCGTCTAGTGTCAGTGAGCATTCTTCATCCGAGCTCCAGCCCGCCCTACCGTTTGCAGGGAATACATACAAACAAGTGAAACACCCTGAGAATTTTCTTCTTCTCTTGCACGATATACTTTACCTGTCTTCTTTTTGAACTTACCTATGATATTTGACAGTCTGCTACAATATTTTTTTCGTATCTGCTTTCCCTTGTATAATACACGCACGACCTCTAGAAGGTTCTTCTTTTTATAGATCACATTGCAGCCAGCACGTGTGGGCCTAGCTCAGCAACAACACCAGACGATCTGCCACTGACAGCTCTTCCTCGTCATTAATTGATCTAGCCTCTTATTCGTTTTGAAGATTATCCCTTTTATATATTCCAGCTGTCTCATGACACAAGCGATTACTGTCCTACAACAATGAAGATCTAATTATCAGCAACACCCTGAGCGGTGCGACAATTGTTTTCCATCTTCTCGCCGAGCGCCCTGGTCTTGGGCGCGTTTTAGACCAACTGCCGGTACAACAACGACAATGCCCCCGTCCACCGTTTTCTCGTATTGGCGTCGCGATCATCGTCGAACAAGTCCTGCCCCCGGTTCGGTTTCGCCTGGAGCAGTTGCAGCAGGAGGAGCATATTCGCCAACAATAAATGCCCCCCGTCTTCCAGGATTACCAGCGCCGACAACATTGAATGAAACATCCATTGATGCGCAAGACTCGCCTGAATATGAGCAGCGGCCGGCGTCAGTGGTATATCTGGGTGCAGGAGGAGACAAGCGCTTGCCAACAGCCTTAAGTTCGCAGCATTCTTATAATAATCTTCGAGTACCGTCTACGACGTCAACGGATAACCTTGTGCGCCCTCACTCGAGTCCTGGGAATACGGCGAAGAATGAAGAGTCATTGTTGTCGGTGGAAGCGATTCAGTCGCCACCATCGGACGCGCATGGAGTTCCACCGGATGTACAGTCGCAGCAAAAGTCGAATAATGGATCGTGGAGGTTAGGTTTCAATCGAAATCAGGCCGAGGATCACCGAGGCGCTCCTCGTAGCAAGATTGTCGGGAAGGATCTAAGAATCAATACAAATGTTGATGGGGAGCTTGGGTTTATTGGAGGCGTTACATTGAAGGAATTGAGGACGGATAGCTTCTATCATGAGCAACAACAAACACAACCACAGCAAGAACATACAACCCAACAAAAACACGGCAAGACCAAACGTCATCTCTTGAACCCCATGACTTTACTGGCACGGCGAAGGTCTTCGCAATACACTGGATCGCGCGTTGACGAAGGCAGCCTCGGCGGCCGGAATCTGGTACCTGCTATCCCAGATGATTACGATCCTCGAATCCGGGGCAATATTGTACATGACTTTTCTGCACCGCGTCCACGTCCGCAAATAGCCGGAAGAGACGGTAGTGGTGAGTCTGCCAAGAAGAGCAGCTTGCCGTCAAGTGCAGTCACACGACATAGCGAGCATTCTCCTGTGTTCAAAGAACACTTTGAAGAAGATGGCAAAGTCTTGCAGATTGAAAACAAGGGCTTTTTGCAGTCATCGTTATTGACTGATGCTGATCATGATATTGCTGAATTGCCTGAATTTGCGCGCAGATTGCCGTCTAGTCTTCCGGAGCATGACCAGCCTCAGCAGCCTGCTGAAGTCGAAGATGAGGAGCACGAGAGTCAAGATACCATTTCCGTAACGCCTCAACCTCCAGCTTCCATTCAGCAAACGCCACGATCCAGCCCGCGGAAATCAGTTGAAGTTGCACCTTCCCAGGCTTCTAGTATCCCGATCCGTCTCAAAAGTGACGCTTCACGATTCAGTTTCGATATGAATGGCGTGGGATCCTCGGTGCAGGAGAAATTACTAGAAGAAAAACACAAAGAGAAAGAAGCTGCGCGCAGAGAAAAAGCACAACAAGAACGATCTAGCTTTAGTGACTATGATGATGACGACTTTGATTATGATGCAATGGAAGATGATGGCGGATTTGAGGAGAGGATACCTGGTATCAATGCTGATGCTGAGGATGAGTACGACGACGAATTTCAGAATTTCTCAGGGGTGGTCAAGACTTCTGAGCCATCTACGTTTGTGCCGATGTTGCCTACCATTGCTGCTAGTCCGATTACGCCTTCTTATTCGGCGGCAGGCATACTTGCTGCTGCCGGCTCTCCCCTTGCAAATATTACTGATGTGCCGGTAGATATGACGCCACCACTTGATCTAAACACTTCTTTGGAGGAGGATGATGGATTTGATCAGGGCGAGGATGAGTTTGAAGGAACCGCTGTCAGTACCATGACTTTGACAACAACCCTTAGTGGAAAACCGCTGCCACTTATAGAAGAAGATGAAGATGATATGTATTACGACGACGGAGATTTTGGCGATATACCCGAGAACGAAGAAAATGATAAGTTTGATGAGTCCATATTCGACGAAGAGAGCGGCCAACTATACGAACGCAAGTTCTATCCCGGTACTAAAATACCAGTTGCTCTGCAAGAAGGGGATGAACAACAGAGCGCAGAATCTCAAATCCGCCATGTCCCCAGCTTAGCGAGCGAGTTCCGTCCAGAGTCTTGGGATTTCCGGAACGGAGTTCCCCCGTCAAAGCCTACTGGTGGTGCTGGTGAAATCACGAAAGCACCTGGTGGAGTACTTTCTGAACACAACCTAGAAGCGTTTCATAGTGCTTTGGCTCGAGTCGCTGATGAGGCTGCTGCGGGTAACCTGCAACGAAATGCTAGTCTAAGTGAAAATTCGCTTGGTCAGGGAAGTAACTCTCAACTTGCGGATTCTCAACCTGGTCTTGTCTCGGATGACAATAGACTGAGCAGCCAACATTCGGGATTTGATGACGAGGTTCTAGATGATTTCAATTACGATGACGATGACGGGTTTGACGACGATCTCATAATCGCAGAAGCCAATGCAGACGCCTTGGAGAATGACGAAGAAGGCTTCTACGGACAGGAGTTTGGATTTTATGCACGTTCCAATAACGAAAACTGCACTGATGAGCCGATCTACGGTGGATACTTTGGCCCTTCAGGCGCAGGAGGCATCAATCGCAGTCATAGTGGTGGCGCGGGTTTCCGTGAACCAAGTTTGACCCCAATCACCGAACGCAGTGAATGGAGTACTCGCAACTCAATCATTTCTCTGACTACACACGGTGCAACTGCCGTGCAGCAACCACCGCCAAACCCTGGACTGTCCCAATTGGTTGATATGGAGTATAATGAAGAAGACATGTCCCTCGGAGCACTTATGAAGCTTCGTCGTGGCGCCTTTGGTGGGAGTAACGGCAGTCTTCGCAGTACGGGCAGCTTATCGCCTCAACCCGGACCTGTCGGCCATTCGAATCGAGGCAGTTTTCTCAGTATTCCGGAAGACAGTCCTGTGGATTTGACTCCGGATATGGGATTTCAACAGGCTTATGAACATGGCAGTGGCCTCAATGGCGTTTACTACTACAGCAGTAATATGAACCAGTCACCCTTGTCGGAAGGCCAGAGTCTACCTGGTAGCCCGACGGTTACGCTTGATAGGTTGACGGGTGGTGAGAGACGCAGCTCTGTCGGCAGCACCACCTAGACTTGCTGCTTTAGGTCTTTTGATTTGCTATACCCGCTACGTCGACACTTACGAATTCACGAATTGATGAATGCATCAAAATCTTTCGATATCTTGACAGTTTATTTTCACCTCCTTTTTTCATGGCGTTTGGGGGAGGGTACTTTTAAGTTGCATGATCTGATATCATGGTGGTCATTTGCGGTTGCCTTTTTTGAAATTCATCTCTAATATAATAATATCAACTGAGAAAGAGTGGATAAATTTTCATGAATCTTGACCATTGTATGTGCGTAATATGGCTTTTTGGACAAATACTTTGATTTAGAGACCATTGGCATTGCAACCAACATACACCCGCTCCCATTTATATAGCTATACGTACAGCGCCGTGGGCACTTTGCAATACCCCTTGGGGACACTCGGAGTCTTTTTTATGTGTTTCGCGATGCGCGAAAGCTTCATGTCAGCTAATTTTTACCAACATAGTCTCCATTAATGGCGCTCTATGTCTATTCAATCTTTACACTAGGTGGTCTTCTCTGCATGATCATGGGCATAGTAAGAAGAGCCATTACATGGCTAAGCGTAACCCTAATATGCGCCTTTGTAGAAACCTGTCCATAGTTATTGATCAGCTCATCCTTTATTAAATGGTCCTGATGTTAGAACCAACCTCATGGAGGGAAAAGCTGTAAATATTCTATTTATAGCCCACTAATAACATTTGGGGAAAAAAAGAAAAAGTTATGCCCCCACACTGGATCGAACAATGGACCTTTTGCTCATCACATATATATAATATGTATATATATATATATATATATATATTATATATGTACGAGGCAAACGCACTACCACTGTGCAATAGGGGCATGTTGGTGGTCGCCAGGGAATGATATATAATCCTTCTAGATTGAAAATATCTATTTGTTACCTCAATCAGGCCATATGCCATTTTGGATCTGCAGGAATGTAGAGCTTGTCAGATTATATTTTAAGCGGGAGGGTAATCATCAAGCGATGGGAAAAGCAGAAAAATAACCATTAGAACCCAGCAATCCTGTTCATGCGCACCAATGTACGTATCTGTGCTCCCACAGGGTAGTTACAGCGCATATTCTGCAACGCTCCAGAACGCTTTATCAATATGTTTCAGATGCTGGGGATAGCTTTATATTCCTTGTTTCTTTCACTGCCTTTGTACAGAGATGGGACCTTTGTACGGGCATTTGCTTGCCAAATTAGGCTCTTACTAGGGCCTCCCCGTAAGCTTATCTAAAGTCTACGTATCCCCCAATTAATGGTTCTAGAAATCAGTTATCACTTGGGAATCATGTTGCCATATTGATTAGCTCAATCTCGTCATTAGGCTTGTTGGATTAGCCTTAACCCCTAGCTGCGTTCTAGGACAATGTTAAACCAACAACAATCTAGGTGTTTTCAATAACAAGCATTCCATATAGTTATATAGAGACTGAAGCACAGCACCCTACCTCCTCATCGAGGCAATGATAGATTGAAGAGCGAATCCTATAACTTGATTCCGTGATTATGTCACTATTTAATCTAAATGTAGTAGAGCAATCACACCAGTGTAAAACATATGACATAGATGACTACCGATATGTGAGCTGAAGAGAAAAGATACCGACCTAAGTAGTCTACAGGGAGCAAGCCCATATTCATACATTTGCAGGGTTTGCGAGGGCATCTATTCTGGCAGAGTTTGCTTACAGAATTTGTACGATGATGCTAGAAAAATGTCTACAACAACAAACCCATTGACAAATCTCTCGAGAAGCTGTTTCCAAGATATGAAATCCATATAGTCAAACTCTACAGGGGATTCCCTGCTGTTAGAACCATAGTAGCTGTAATAGAAAGGAACTGGAAAGCTTTATGATCTAGCGAGTTATTGCTGTGTTTCTTTGTAAGAAGCTTGCCTTGTGAAACTGTATAAAATAATGCAGTTCATGACAGATCCTGACAAGCTGGTCGTGAATCCAGAACACGGTTCTGGTAGTCACCGCTTAATTTATGTTATGAACTGACCATTTTCTTTCTTCCTCCTCCCAGCAGGTCCAGACGTCGACATCTCAAAAAAATATTCCCACTGTTATTTACATGATCTGGCAGCCAGCTCAGACTCGACAGAGCTTTTTGCCTATCCCACTGTCTCGCTGCAGTTTCATTACTCACCCTCTGGACTGATATCCTAAGGCTTTTTGCTTCGCTTGCTATCCCAGCACGTCAGCTTTCAAGGATATTTCAACCAAGTCTTCATTACCCTGGAGCCAATTCAGTCTGGTAAGAGCCACCCCCGCCTTTTCTTTCTTTCCTCTAACCTCCTAAGACTAATGTAGCAGCAAGTTTGACGCTTAGATTTTGCCAACCGAAGTCCTCAACGTACAAAGCATATCTGCCTATCGAATACCTTCAAAATGAGTGCTGTCAACGCTGAAGGCATCTCTGACGATGATATCCTCCACACGACACAACTTCTATACGAACACCTCGCTCTCAATATTCTCTCCTTACAGCCACCAGAGATCCTAAGCCCCTTCCTTCTCATGACGGACGAGACGAACCATCGAGTTGATACCTTGCAACAGATAACAACAGACATCCTTTTGATTTTGCGCAAGATGGCGGAAATCAAGGATACCAGTGCACTCGACCTGACATGGTTCGGACACAACGAACAGATTTATCTGAAAGAAGCCTTCGAAAGGTCTTTTATCCATGCAGATGGAATTTGGAGTTATGTGAACTATGCATGGGACGAGCTCAGAGATGCTCAGAAGGAAGGCTATCTGCATCCAAGCTGGTACAATCCACCAGCACAGAAAATATACCAGAACCTCACCCAACAAGAACATCTTAAAAGAGATAAACTATGCCAAAAGCTAGGTGAACATCACCTAGGCAATGTTTATCCCCTTGGAGATGATTTTAAGGAATGGTATCTCGGGATAAACAGCGAGGAGCGGAGCCACTTCCTGGCGGAGAGCATGCGTGAGCGTGTGAAAAGACAAAGAAGACAAGAGACAGATATTCGAGTTGAGTACCAGAACAATGTCCAGTCACTAAGGACTGTATCAAGATACCCCCAACCTCGAACCCTCCTCGATACGGGAGAAAAACCTGCAAGTTATTTCCGGAATTGATTAACCATTGATAGACACTGATGATGAATTCTAGGAACCATGCACAGTCACGTCACCAATTTGGTTTCCAGATTTAAAGACTGTTATAGGTCAGCTAGTCGATTGTTTATGTGCGACAGACAAACAACATCCTGAACTTCGGCATATTCCTTACCGACGAGTTCTTACAAGCCAGGATCGCGGAGCGCTGATTGAAGATCTGTATTATTTCATAGACATTGATATAAAATCTTTACAGAACCGTTTCATCACAGCCAAAGAGTGGGTCACATCCTTCTTACATATCAACCGTTGAGAATTCGTGTGCTCAAAACTAACTCTATCAAGGCTAGGAAGAATTATCAAGAAGCAGTCACTGCGGTACGATGGCAGTTATTGGCCTGTTAATAGCGGCTACGCTGATATCGTCCTCGATGATCGCGTCAAGGAGTATTGGCGTTCTTATATCGGCCAAGCCGGTATACCACTGCAACGCTTTATAGACCATCTCAAAGGGGCCATGAAGTCTAAACCGACAACACTGCATTACTTTGTCATATGGAAAGGTCTTGGATACCGGTCAATGAATTTCTTGCGACTCTGGACTTTGCCTGGTCCCGACTCTAGGTTCTACCATGAGGAGAAGTCATACATTTTCTCCAATGTCCTGGAAATGGTCTTTTGTCGAGTATTCCAGTCGCTGCCTCAAGAATCCCTCGAAGATTTCTTTCCTGAGATTAAGAATCAGGTCTACGCTGGATTAGGCCTGAATATCATGAGTCCCTTGTACCAAGGGTTCACTGTTCATTATTCGGTACGGCACAGATTCGCCCTTCGTGCCGAGCTCTCCCAGGACCCTGAAATCCAGCAGTGGCCAAGTTTCAGAACAAAGACACACGGTTCTAGGACGTCTTCCAGTGTGCGTTACAAATGGGACAAGTTTGCTAAGAAGCAAAAAGATTACCTCCAGATGTTTATGGATAAATTTCGCGAGCAAATCAATGGTGATACGGAAATGCAAGTGCCTCTGTCTCCTCCTGACTCTAACGCAAGTGACAGCTTCGACATGGAGGTTTGGTGTCAGACGTTGAAGAACGAGCTTGGACGTGATACTCTCAACCGACCGAGGATCGTTGAACCAATTGGGAATGTGAACGCTCGAATCGGCATTATTCTGAATGAACCTCTCTTGAACACAGAAGGCACCAGGGACCTACTTCCCTTTGGATTTAAAGAGAGCGGGTTCACCGAGAGCAATTCGTTGATATGGTGCTATGATCCCCGGCAACACAGCCTGCAAGCACATTCTGAAAAGCACGAGGTCCCAACCATCCTTGCCCAATCTAACTCCAAATTGGTCAAATCAACCAGTCTACAGGTCATACTGCTAGATCACGACATCAATATGATGTGGTACAATCCTTATTGTCCACATAGTCATAGAATTGTTTCTTTTGATCTTCAGTTGTACTGTGGTCCTGTCAAATTCTATGTCGAGATAACGGCTGAAGATCACAAGATTAAACGGGTTTATGTACAATCTCCTCTTTCACTATGCACTCTATGGTCGAGTGGAGGTCGTGCAGTGATGATAGTAACTGAGATGTTTCGATTCTTGCAGATTCTAACTAATTCTCAGGATCTTCGTCCTTACTACACTAGCACTCGTTCTTCAATGCACCACATCCTCTGGCTCTATCGTGATGAACTTGATGGTGCTGATAAAATGACAGTTGACGATGTGCATTGGGCAGTAGAACCTTACCTCCATCGAAGAGGGTTCCGTACCAAGGAGGACATGAGGCGTCTCGAAGAGATTGGGGGCACCTTGATTCGAGGTGTAATGCTCGTTCTACACGCTCTTAGGAGGACATACGCCAAAAAACAAACTATGAAGAGAAACCATCGCCCTGCCGGAGAAAATCCATTCAAATTTCAAATTGATCGCAGCCGTAAAGGTATTTTTAGGTCAGATGAAATCAGTGCAACGGAAGCCTTACTCAACGACTTGTCCAAAACATCTGAGCCCGACCAACTAATTCCTGATTTGTCTCGCATCCAAGAAGCATCCACAGGCAACACTCATGATTCTCAAGTCGCCAAAAATAGCGAAGAAGAGTATGCGGACACATTGATCGCGGCGACTGAAGACGATTTGAATGTTATTGCCGCGGTGAATCATGAAGTTCTCGGCACTGCAGATGTACAAGAGATGGCACGAATGGGAACTTTAGTGACTGAGAAACAGGTTGAAATTCTATCAACTGTTAGTCAAGAAGATGTGGCCGAGCTTGAGATCGAAGACTCCGACATGTTGAGTGACGCCTCTTTGAATCAGATCATCATTGACAACAACGGAAAAGATTTAGAAGAAAGTCTTGAGGTTACCATATCAGAAGATGGAAAATTGATCTGTTCGATAGAAAAGGAAGCCCGACCCTTGAGAAAAGTTCAAAAGAAGGATCACAGCCGTGAATCAGCGCAATCGCTGTTACAACAGGGCAGATATTACACTGGCACTTTCGACAAGGAAAGAGAGGTATTAAAAATACAACCCGTCCCTGCCATTGCTGGTATTCACATTTTCCTCTATGGGCGACGACGTCGCCAGGACTGGCCAAAGCAATTTCTACTCAAGGCTCATATACATCCTGGGCGTTGCCATCCCCAGAAGTGGGCATTTCATTGCCGTGACGACGAGCCAGGGGCCAAACTTGCCTTCAGTATTACCTCAGAAGAGGGAACGTTTTTTGTGACGAACCGGGGACCTCGGGCACCTTATCAGGCCAACACATTCATTGACTGGGTTTCCGGTGACCCAATTGAGGCACTACTATTGCGGCCACGACGACATATCCATGCTCTTGCAGAACACGTTAAATCTCTGGGACTACCTCGTATAGGAACGTGGTATACTGATGAAGTAGCGGAGTTGCACCAGTACGTATCACGGAGAGTCCAGAGTAACCAGCTGAAAAGAGCGGCCAAGAGTCAACCATCTATTGGATAAGTTGGTCAATGGTATAGTGATGGCCACGGGCTGTCGTAGTTGCTGCAATGGGAGGCCTGTAATACCCAAATGTGCCATTAGTTCGGTGGCAGAAACTGGTCTCCTATCGCAAATCAGCGGTCTCGCGTTACTCGTATGAACAGGATGGATCTTTTGTTTCCCGGTTTAGGCTAGAAGTCATGCTGCATGTACTGAGCGGTGGATGTTAGTGTTTCCATATCTCCAGAGATGTTTTGTAACCAAATTGTTTCAGATCAAGATAGTTGCGCTTCGCTGAAATTGGATTCCTGTGCCCCGGAATCACTGAAGAAGATAACGAAAACAAGTAAATATGAAGCATGTGAGTTAACATCAAGCAGGACCTCACAACCACAATTAGCCGATGAAACTATTCCCAAGACATGGAGCTTGTAGAACAAAGCTCTCTGAGGAAAACTTGGTGTTGTGAAACCTCGCCGCAGGCAGCAGGCCTTAGGGTTAGCCTAGGACAACTAAGGTAAATCTTGCAATGATCTAATTAGAAGGTAGATACGCTGTACAAAGATGGGTATTACTTAGATACCTAGGAAGCGCAGCATTGTTAGACTACTATGTAGTAATAGAGAGCACCACCAGCTATGGAAGGACGTTATGCTACACCTAGTAGACAACAAGACGAACAGTGACTCGCCCAGCAACGTAATAAATAATAATACTATGTAGTATGTGACTAACCCAACTAGCGCGATACATAAACCAGTAAGAATGCATACAATAACGAGAAACTGGTGTAAGCTGGAACCTGCGCCACAGGACAAGGGGGAAAAATGGCGCATAGCCTGTACCAATCATCTGTGACTCTGTGTAGATGTTACATGGCCACGATTCTCAGGATCATTCGTCTGGAGGAAGGGGAGCAGCAAATGACTCAAATGTCTATTTCTATACGTAGTACGTAGCAGTCTTGTGACCAGATCGTATTTTCTGCCCCGGCGAAATAGTAAAATACAAATTAGACTCATCCACTCTATTATTGCATTCTAGACTGAGTCTTACTGGCAGCGACTTTCGCAAGCAAAAGTCGGGATATATTCACGGGTCTCCGGCAAGAACGGAAGCTGATATAGACTCCCATAGCCGAAATCGACATCATCAAGCAAGTCCCCGTCCGGATCGATCCGATCTTCGCAACTCTGATTCTGGGGGCTGCCAATAATTATTCTTCTTTGCTAAAAACATCCTTGACAGATACCTTGCCTTGTTCTTTTGGTATCCTTGTTTGCTTTATTCTTTGTTCGTTGTTGAGGTTTCTAGTGTAAACCAAGGGACGAAAGGGAACGGAAAAATTACACTCTCCACTCCGTCATTCCCATACCCTGACCTTTTCTCTCTCTACCGCGTGTCAATTCTCCATCAAGAAGCTTTCTCCCCCTTTAATGCCTTCGCGGCTATCTTCTTTTTCTTCTACTTGATTGATTGACTGTTCGTTTCCAAGATGATGAGAGCTATCGCTTCGAAAAAAGCGACGAGCGGTAGCTTGCTGCTGCGTGGCAGCACCAGCTCTGCCTGCTCCGCGTGTCGTCGATCTCATTTCCTTGCTACCTCCAAGACTACCACTGCCAAGGCTATCGGTGCGCGATCGAATTTGCAATTGACTGCCCGGAGACCGTTGGCGGTTGTTGATCGTGTTTTCGCTGGTCGGAGGGAATATGCGCAGAGTGCGGAGGAGGCTTCGCGGGGAGTGGTAAGAAGCCTTGAAGTCAGCAATTGAAGATGGTGGAAGCTGACTATACTTCTCGCGTGCGCATCTTGCGCAATTCGCGAGAGACTTTTCATAGGATGCCAACGATTCCTTCCTCCAGGGAAACACCGCAAACTACATCGACGAGATGTACCTGGCCTGGCGTAACGATCCTTCCAGCGTCCACATTTCCTGGCAAACATACTTCAAAAACATGGAGAACGGCGACATGCCCATCTCCCAGGCCTTCCAACCCCCTCCAACCATCGTCCCTACCCCCGTCGGAGGCGTGCCACAGCATATGCACGCTGCTGGACAGGATCTGACAAACCACTTGAAGGTGCAACTTCTTGTCCGCGCTTACCAGGCTCGTGGCCACCACAAATCCAAGACCGATCCCCTCGGTATCCGTGGCGAGGCAGAGGCTTTTGGTTACAACAAGCCCAAGGAATTGGAGCTTGATCACTATGGATTTACAGAGAGAGATCTCGACCAGGAATTCACTCTTGGTCCTGGTATCTTGCCTAGATTCGAAACCGAGTCTCGCAAGAAGATGACCCTACGTGAGATTATTGCCGCGTGCGAGAAGATCTACTGCGGTTCCTACGGTGTTGAGTACATTCACATCCCCGACCGCAAGCCCTGCGACTGGATCCGCGACCGTTTCGAAATCCCCCAACCATACAAGTACTCTATCGATGAGAAGCGCCGTATTTTGGATCGTCTGATCTGGAGTTCCAGCTTCGAGGCTTTCTTGGCTACGAAGTTCCCCAACGACAAGCGTTTCGGTTTGGAAGGTTGTGAGACTTTGGTGCCCGGTATGAAGGCTCTTATTGACCGCAGTGTCGACTATGGAGTCAAGGACATTGTTATCGGAATGCCTCATCGTGGTCGTTTGAACGTTTTATCTAATGTCGTCCGAAAGCCCAACGAGTCTATCTTCAGTGAATTCGCTGGTTCCGCCGAGCCTTCCGATGAAGGCTCTGGTGATGTGAAATACCATCTTGGTATGAACTTTGAACGTCCTACACCCTCTGGAAAGCGTGTTCAGTTGTCCCTGGTCGCCAACCCGTCTCACTTGGAAGCTGAGGACCCAGTTGTTCTTGGTAAGACTCGTGCTATCCAGCACTACAACGGAGATGAGAAGGACTTCAACACCGCTATGGGTGTGTTGCTTCACGGTGATGCGGCCTTTGCTGCTCAGGGTGTTGTCTACGAGACCATGGGCTTCCACTCTCTCCCTGCTTACTCCACTGGTGGTACCGTCCATATTGTTGTCAACAACCAGATTGGTTTCACTACCGATCCTCGATTTGCTCGTTCTACACCTTACTGTTCCGATATCGCCAAGGCTATTGATGCCCCTGTCTTCCACGTTAATGGTGACGATGTCGAAGCTGTCAACTACGTCTGCCAGGTTGCTGCCGATTGGCGCGCTGAGTTCAAGCGCGATGTTGTCATTGACATTGTGTGCTACCGTAAGCAGGGTCACAACGAGACTGATCAGCCATCTTTCACACAGCCTCTGATGTACAAGCGTATCGCCGAGAAGAAGAACCAGCTCGACACCTATGTCGACAAGCTCATTTCAGAGGGTACTTTCACCAAGGAGGACATTGACGAGCACAAGAAGTGGGTCTGGGGTATGTTGAACGATAGCTTTGACCGCAGCAAGGACTACCAGCCTACTGGTAAGGAATGGTTGACCTCTGCATGGAACGGTTTCAAGAGCCCCAAGGAGTTGGCCACCGAGGTCTTGCCTCATTTGCCCACTGGTGTTGACATTGAGATCTTGAGATCTATTGGTGACAAGATTGGTGGCGCTCCCGAGGGCTTCAATGTCCACCGCAACCTCAAGCGTATCTTGGGTAACCGAAAGAAGGCTGTTGATGAGGGTCAGAACATTGACTGGGCTACTGCCGAGGCTCTTGCTTTCGGTACCTTGGTCAAGGAGGGACACCACGTCCGTGTTTCTGGACAGGATGTTGAGCGTGGTACCTTCTCGCAGCGTCATGCTGTTCTCCACGACCAGGAATCCGAGGCTACCTATACTCCTTTGCAGCACATTAGCGAAGACCAGGGCACATTTGTCATCTCCAACTCTTCGTTGAGTGAGTTCGGCGTGTAAGTATTTTCTCCTTGCTTATTGTTATGTCAGTGCTGATGGGTATAGTCTCGGTTTCGAGTACGGTTACTCTCTGACTTCCCCCAACGCCCTCGTCATGTGGGAAGCTCAGTTCGGTGACTTTGCCAACAACGCTCAATGTATTATTGATCAGTTCATTGCCTCTGGTGAAGTCAAGTGGTTGCAGCGTTCTGGTTTGGTTGTCTCACTTCCTCACGGTTACGATGGCCAAGGTCCTGAGCACTCTTCTGGACGTATGGAGCGTTGGCTGCAGTTGTCCAACGAAGAGCCTCGTGTCTTCCCTTCGCCTGACAAGCTTGACCGTCAACACCAGGACTGTAACATGCAGATTGTTTGCATGACTTCTCCTTCCAACTTGTTCCACATTTTGCGTCGTCAGATCAACCGTCAATTCCGTAAACGTGAGTCGCCTTATTATATTTGGAGTAGCATGCCAGCTAATTGTCTAGCCCTGATTATCTTCTTCTCGAAATCCTTGTTGCGTCATCCTATTGCTCGTTCCGACATTGAGGAATTCACCGGCGATTCTCACTTCCAATGGATCATTCCTGACTCCGCCCACGGTACCGCTATCGACGAGCCTGAGAAGATTGAGCGTGTCATTATGTGCTCTGGTCAAGTCTACGCTGCTCTCATCAAGCATCGCGAAGCCAAGGGCATCCGCAACACCGCCATTACTCGTGTCGAACAGCTCAACCCCTTCCCCTGGGCTCAACTGAAAGAAAACTTGGACAGCTACCCCAACGCCAAGGACATTGTCTGGGCTCAAGAAGAGCCTCTCAACGCCGGCGCCTGGTCTTTCGTCCAGCCCCGTATTGAGACCTTGCTCAATGCCACCGAACACCACAACCGTCGCCACGTCATGTACGCCGGTCGTGCCCCCAGTGCCTCTGTCGCCACGGGTCTCAAGGCCAGCCATGTCAAGGAAGAGCAGGATTTGTTAGAGCATGCTTTTAGCGTGCACCAGGAGCGTCTTAAGGGGGAGTAATCTGTTTTCAACTATATGGTGAGGTCTGATTTTAGGCCTTTTTCTGCTTCTATAGAACGGTGAATCGAATGTCGGGCTGTTTGTTGGTCTGTTGTATCACATCCCCATGTAAAATTTGATAATTTCTTTTGTTTCCAGCATTTTACTTGTGATAGCAATGCATCTGTATTATTGACTATTTATGATTTTCGGACTGACTTGATTTTCTCTATTTTAATTCATTTTCGCAGATGTTGATTGTAGATAACTGATTAGCTGATAAGCGATAACATCCTTATCGCTGCACTAGCCCCTTTCGGACGCGGACATGCGGCAATCCAAATGAGGCCGACATCCGCCTTCGTGCTTGACAATCCTTTTCTCTCGTCTTGCATCTTCTGCCATCTCCCCAGGATAGTCGATTTTCTCAATCGTATATAGACATGGGGCTGTCTCATCATTGAATCTGCTTAGCAGCCTCGAATTTTCAATTTTCCTCTACCCAACTCTGATTTTTGAAGCTTACCAAGCTGTCAGCATGGCTTCAGCTCTCACCAGCGGCGCGACCGCCAGCAATTCCCTCTCCCAAGCTCCAGGCTCTCGCACCACCGCCCGTCAAACACGCACAAACCCATCTCGCGTCTCCAAAACCGCTGCTCGCTCATTTCCCTACTACGGCTCCCAGCACGGGCAATCATCCGCAAACGACGGCGCGGCCTCTCAAGGAACAGCCAACAACATCCCGCATGGCCTATTCCCAGCTCTCACTCACTTCACCGATGCGATTACGGCGTTGCCGAGAGAGTTTCGCAGACACAATTCGTTGTTGAAGGAAGTGGACGCGAAGGCCTGGGCGTTGGAGGATAATCTGCATCAGTTGTTGTTGAGTGCGTCGGATTCGCGACCGGTGCCTTTTCCGCAGAATCCGGCACCGATTGTGGATGGGGAGGTGAGGGAGTATGCTCATAATTTAGTACGTCTCTATTCCATCTATCTATACATTTTTTTTCTCTCGTTCGAGCTGACTGGTTATCATCAGAATGACCCCCCGAATGTCGAGTCGCAAGAAAGCAAACAGCGTCGGTTGCTGTTCGATCGTATTAGACGCACCCTGTCCGACCTGATGTTAACCGCCGATGAGAAAAATCACGTCTTAACGAATGCGAACGAGGAACTTGACCACCAGCTATATCGCCTCGATGCCGTTCACCCATACATCTTCAATGAAGTCAGCGAGGAAGCTAGACTAGGCAGTCTCACTCACTGGGCCTACTCGAATCGTGCTGCTGCGAAAGCAGCAGCCAAAACTACAACCGAACGTCCACGTCGTGAAGCTGCTACGACTACGTCGCACCTTGTGCAAGCTCTGCACGAAGCAGATGTGGCAGCGCATCGAAGTGAGGCCCGCCGAGACGCAACAGTCCGAAAGCCGCGTCGCAATCAGGTGGACTCCGATTTTGATGAGACGCGTCCAACACAGCGCAAGGGTGCTGCTGCAAAGGCTCGTGCAGCTGGTGGTGACGGTGCTGATGCTACTGCCCCCGTGCCGAAGCGGAGGAGGGTTGTGGATAAACCAGCTGCCGTACAGACGGGTAGTGCTGCGATGGAACGTTCCACCAGCACTGTAACAAATAATGGACGTACGGCGTCCAAGGATAGTGCCGGTACAGAGGTTAAAAAGAGGGCA
The DNA here is from genome assembly GCA_038993655.1 of Talaromyces verruculosus. Classification (NCBI taxonomy): domain Eukaryota; kingdom Fungi; phylum Ascomycota; class Eurotiomycetes; order Eurotiales; family Trichocomaceae; genus Talaromyces; species Talaromyces verruculosus. Next base: position 463,862 of record JBBVQN010000007.1, on the reverse strand, counting down.
AGAGCGCCGAATGCCGTTACTACTGCTGGTCGCAAGAGGTATGCCTGTTACCCAACAATCTGGTTACTTTACTGATCACTTTGGGTGATAGGAACAACACTGTTACATCAGCCGTGGATTCCCCTTCGGCGCCGTCTCCCCCAGTTATTGGAACCTTCAATCCTCCCAGGAGTGCCCCTAGCCCAGGACCTAGACCACAATCTTCACGCGCTCAACAAGCTACAACCCAGGCTACTTCTCGCCAGCGCCCGCCTTCGGCTTCTAGTCGCGCAAACCATGGCAGCAGTACGTTCCCTCTATCTGGAGATGTTCCCCTGGGCAGCAATTCTAATTCGGCAACAGTAGATAAACCACTGGATTCCAAGGCCAACGTTTCGACGGAGGATTCTGCAAAGGAAAAGACGCCCCAATTAATCCCTGGAGATACCGTCAAAAAGGATGCTTTGGAGACGAAGGCAAACCCAATGCTCGACAAGGAAGACCGGCCGGAGGCGAAACCAATGGAAGCCGTCAATCCATCAGTGCAAATGTCGCCTGCACTTTCTACGATTGGTGTTACAAAGGGACGGATATCTAAAACCTCGACCCCGGTGGTATCTACCTTTGCAGAGTCACAAACCCGAGCCCGCTCTTCGCGCAACAACAATAACAACACCAACAACGAAACAGCAGTGCCAACAACGAAACGCAACACTCACAAAAAGAGCAACAGCACCGTCTCAGCAGCGTACAAAGCCAAAATCGCGCAACAAGAGGAAGAAGAAGAATCGTCTCGTGAAGGTGACGATGAGGATGACGAGAGTGAGCCGCGGTACTGTTATTGTAATCAAGTCAGTTTTGGAGAGATGGTTGCGTGCGACAACGACGCTTGTCCGACGGAGTGGTTTCACTTGTCGTGCGTGGGCTTGGCGAAGCCGCCTGGTCGAAACGGTACGTTTATCCCTGCTAATAGAACTGTTTTATGGGCTGTGCTGATTGGTGTAGTGAAATGGTATTGTACCGAGTGCAAGGAGAGTATGAAGCGTGGCCGAGTGTCGGCTCGATAGTCTCCTCCCTACTTTATATTATGACAGGCGCAGATTTGCATGATGGTACAGAATGGTTGATTTAATGTTATATGCTTCTTCCTGCTTGCATAGCTATTCACATGATTGTCAGTGTAGTTAGTCTCCAATAGATATGTATACTTGTCTTTCCAGCATGACGTTGGAGCCCTAACCCTATTCCGTCCAGGGGTACTCTCCCAACCCAACAAGCGGAGAAACTCCGAGAAAGCCTAACCTGATTCTTCAAATCCTTGACTAAAAACTGAAAAATAGAACGAATGGGGAAGCTCCTAACGAGAATGCGGAGAAAGCTGCCGTTGAACGTAACTTTTCTTCTTGGTAGGTAGGTCGTAGGAAGCAAACAGTGGAAACGGGTCAGCTGATCCCTTCCCTCAGAAAGGAATCTATGGATTTACGGCCGGAGTCAGCCAGAGCCAGTCAGGAGCCAACAAGTCACGAGGCCGATCAGATTTTCTCGTCGCAAATCCCAATCCTGAATTGAGAACGACAGGTCAGCATGTGTAGGTAGTATTGGCACACAGTTGACGGACAGGGAGTTCTCGTTATGTAAACTGCTCCATCTGTCGGTAGCTAGCGAGGATCTCGCGGGGCCTGAACTCTGGGGTAATCAGTCACTAATTAGCACCAGGATTATGCAGAGTGGATCGTAGCTGTTTTGCTTTTTCCTATGGCTGGGGATTACGTATTGCTTTGGGTCTTTGGGGATACCACGTTGGCTCTGATAACTTCCTGTTAAGTCGCGATGAAGTGGAAATAAATACTGGGGTAGCCGTCGGATAGTCGGATGTCGGTTACTCTATTACATGGCACACGCTCTACGTACAGTACCTTTGATGGACAGCTGTGCTACGGAGCACAACAAAGCCTTATGTAACCAATATTCGACAGGCTGATGCAATTTGTCGTCAACGGTTTCTGTTAGTCAACGAATGCACGCTCCGTATGGCTGGGATGTGATTTGATATTGCTCCATTTCTATTATTCATTTTTCGGTACTTGCAAGCAGCAAGTAGCTACTGATCAGTTTCGATTGAAATATTGCTGATATACTAGTAATGCGTTGGAAATTGTTGCTTGATTTGGATCATTTTATCATAACTTCAGAGAGCTGGATGCGATGGAGTTAGGCTATCCACCTACCGTATGAAATAAATGTGGAACCGATCGAGTTTGCCATCAAGTTTTTTTTGAGACTTTGCCCCCTTGGCCAGCCACAGACTATTACTATGAGTACGGGAGGCGAATTGCAGTAGAATAAAGTAGAACTGCTGACATGCCAGAATCTAGATGTAGTTTGGCACATCTTCGGTTCGGACGGCTCTCATATCTCACGATTACCTTTTTAAGTTGAGTCATAGAGGTTGGGGCTCGGCTAGTCATGTGCCATACGACAATTCCTCGTACCACTCCTGAGTAGATAGTCAAGTGGCTCTGGTCCATAATCCGCCTCATTCCAGAAAAACTATTGAGCTTCTGACGCCATCAGACACAGACACAGTGTTAGTTTATTAGGGAAGGTCCTCCTTGTTTGGGTTGTAACTTGTCCGACGGCAGCCGCTTCCCTTCATCTTCCCTGATCCAACCCATACAACGATTTCTGTGACTAACAACATCCCCATTCCCAACTACTTCCTGCTGCAACAGTACAACTAGCGGCCCCTCTTCTGTTTCTCCCCTTATTTTGCACAAAGCAAATTCGGTGATCGGTCGAAACTTTTGAAAAATCCGGGGTACATTGGTCTTTGTTGCTGTTTCTGATTGGCTTGGGCCGCCGATTGCTCCCGTCTACGCTGGGTGTATAAAGGGATCCGATGACTCCCTCCTCGGCCACGATGGAGTCTTCTCCAGGCACATCACATTCTTCTCCTAATCTAGCGCTTGCTGCTCTTGCTCATCCATCCAAGAGTGACATCAACCAAAGAGAGCCGTCAGAGTCACGCTCTAGGTCTCACTCCAGATCTTCAAGTCGTGTTCGACGCTCATCCTTTGGCTCTGTCAAGGAAGACATTGGAGGCATCGCTCAGAGTTTCTTGGATACAACCAAACAAAAAGAAGGTTCATCAGAGGACAACACACCTGTCGTCGACATGACGGCCGCCGTCGACCAGATGCCCGACTTTTGCTGTCCCTGCGGGGGCTTCATGGGCTGGAAGCAGATTCGTCTGCGGGGGAGGAGGATGAGCAAGAGTTATAGTGATTTGAGTATCTTGGGACATAGGAGTTCGTCGACGGGGTGGATGTGGGATACGACCAGTAAACGTCCGATTATCAAGGAGGTCGCTGTGGAAGTTGAGGAGAAACGCACGACTTTGACTATTGAAGATCTTCCTGTTGAAGTACTCAGTAAGTCATGATATCAAAATGCATAGATGATACTTGATATGCTAACATGGTCTAGTTCAAATCATATCCTACCTAGCCGTAGAACTTCCACCAAATGGCTACACACCCCGAAATGTTGACCTCATCTCTTGCTTACTGACATCTCGCACCCTCCATTCAGCGACACTCAGCGTACTCTACCGCAACATCACCGTCCCTCACTCAGTCATCTTTTCAAAACTACTAAAGCACCTCACCCAGTTCCCCGCTCTAGGGACTATTGTCCGTCGCCTGGATTTCTCACACTTTACCTCGGTAGGACTGGGTCGGACACGGCAAATGAATGCTGAGATACAGAACCTAACTTCCAAGACGCTTTTACAATGCTTGGATCTACTGCCAAACCTGATGGAAGGTCTTTTCCAAGAACATCTGGAGACAGATATCGACACTGCCGTTGTGCAAAAGATATTCGGTGGTTTGCCAAAATTAAGGGCTGTCGACTTTTGTGGTTGCTCTTCGCAAACGTTTTCAACGGGATTTATGGAAGCGTTCACAGTGAACTCTACCATCCCTCACTTTTTGCCGCAGTTGAGAAGGATCTCTTTGCACGAGTGCAGTGGGTTGCCTTCTGCGGTCTTTGAGCAGCTGCTCCCACGTTTAGTCAATGTGACGCATTTGGATCTTGGACGGACGCAGGTTACTGAAAAGGCGCTTTTGTCCTTGCCGACTACTGCTCAGATCACACACCTGAATCTGTCAAAATGTTTGCGACTATCTGGCTCGCAGGTTGTCAACTTCATAGCAACCCACCCTGCCGTTACCGAATCGTTGGTCTATCTCAACGTGATGACCGACCCTTCACGATACCGTCTCCTTGAATCAGAAGACGTCACTAATCTCCTTCCAGTGTTGCCATCGACTCTTCGATCTTTGAACTTGAATGGCGCACGAATCACTACCGAGCACATACCACTTCTCATCCCTCTGACTAAACATCTGGAAGAATTGGGACTCAGTGGCGCGGACTTGTCGGCTAGTGACATCAACTCATTATTCGTCCCTCAGGATCCCGAGTCTGAAAAGTCGTGGCAGCCACCCGCTCTCCATTATCTGGATGTCAGCAAAGTGACCTCCATCACTCTGCAGACATTGTTCAACCCTAAACTCTGCGTGCTTATTTCCTCACGAAGCCTTCCACTAGAGGTAGTCGAACTAGGCGAAAAGCTCATCACTCCTCTCCGCGACCGCACCAAATCCGCAAAATCGAACGGCTGGTCTCTTCGAGAACTCGGTCGTCGAGGCTGGTACGTCCGAGAACCCATCAAAGTCGAAGGCGCCGACGAATGGACGATAGACGATGGATCGCGCTCATGGAAGATGGGAGCTCGCTGGTGGGGAATGAGGAAGATTCCTGTCACTGTTGGTGAAGTTGGAGGTCTCTATGGTCACTACATGTTCAAAAAGTGATTCTTTTTGCGGTTGATTTGCATGCATCAGGAGTTGCAGGGTTATCGAGCGTTTTGCAGGTTCTCGACGATGAAACGATTGATCTTTTGACTATGCATAGCTTGTGACTTTGTGCTAGCGTGTTGCCATTATTTTCTCTTCTCTTACTTTTGCTTTTGCTTCTCGGTTATCGAGCGTTCGGATCTCAAAAGTGTGTATAGTTGCATTGCTAGCGGCCAGGCAGATTATGATTCAAAAGTGATTGCTACAGAGCGTTTAATCAATGTCATTTATTTATTACCATTAATCAAAATAGTCTCACTTTCATAAATAAAATTATATTCTGTACTTTCGCGAAATATTGTTTATTGCTTATTGTAGAGGTAGCACGTGACTTTTGTCGAGATGACGGAGAGTGTTCTAGCCTCCGAGATTATTTCATTCTTTCTCCAGGCTTGAAACTTCATACACCAACTACAACCATCCTTACAGCTGCAGATCCAGTTCGAATTACGACAGCGAACTATCCTACAGATTCATATCACCATATATCCACCAAAAGTTTACATTTCCCGATGGAAGGTGGTGGTGGGGGAAGCAGTGTTCAAAATCCGGTTCCAGTGCCGTGAAGCAGCTAGCTCTATTGGAACTTCCCCATAGAAGCTTTGAACGAAATGGCCACTCCATCTGCATCAGCTTCATACAAAAAGAAGGATGGCACACTTGCAGTCTCCAAGGATCACAAGTCGATATCATGGATTCCTGCGGCCGGCGGTGCTGGGAGTGCGGTGACGGTGTCTGTGCAGAATATGACTAGTACGTATCCAAGCTTTCTGACATCGCAGCTCGGAGGAAGAGATAATTTGTTCGGTGACTGACATATATAGATCTACAGCAAACACCCGCCAGCAACCCCAAAGTCATGCTCCGAATCTTCGCGCAACAAAACGAAACACAAGAACAATACGTCTTCACATTCACATCTGGCGCCAACGCCCGCGCCGAAGCAGACGCGATCAAGGATGTTCTTAGCACCGCTATTGCAGCTGCAAAAGCTGCCTCTGCGCCTGCTCCTCTCGGGGCTGGGACACCAAGCGCCGAAGGAGGAGGAGGATTATCCGCTGCGATGGCGATGGCGAATGCAATTTCGTCTTCGGGTACGGGACTCGCGATTTGGGATAATGATGATAAATTGAAAGCGGATGCGGAGTTGCAGCAGTCTCTACTCAAGTCTGATGCAAACTTACAACGGATGTTCATGGAGTCGTTACGTACGAGGCCCGAGACGTTGTCAGTAGGCCAGTTTGCGTCGCAGTTTTGGTCTAGTCGAGTCCATTTGTTGCGGGCACACGCAATAGAAAGAGCGCAGACGCGGGGTTCGTATAATGTGTTATCGAGTCTGAAGCCTCGGACAGACAACAACGTCACAAAACTCAATATCACCAAGGAGCAGATTCAATTGATCTTCAATCAGCACCCTTTAGTCAAAAAGGTCTATGATGAGAATGTCCCAAAGCTGAGCGAGCAGCAGTTTTGGTCACGGTTTTTCCAGAGTCGGTTATTCAAGAAGCTGCGAGGAGAACGGATATCTGACTCTGATGCTACGGATGCAATTTTGGATAAATACTTGAAGATTGATGAACATGCCGACCGGGTTAGAAATGCACAGGTACCGCATTTCATCGATCTGGCCGGGAATGAGGTAAATCACAGCCAAAGACAGGGAAACAGGCCTGATTTTGATATGCGGCCTGCGTCAATTGATAAAGTACCTATTATTCGGACTTTGAATGCTTTGAGTGAAAGTATCATGGCGAATGTGGCGCCTGCTGACGGTGATCCATCTGCGCCGGTTGGAGTGGATGAAGAGACGTATAATCAACTACTACTACGAGATCTCAAGGGCGACGAAGAACAGAGCCGAATTATCCTGAATATTCGTGATCAAAGTCGGTTCTTCGGGCAGGATAAGGAAAAGGAGGGAAAAGAGAAGAAAGAGGCGTTGTTTGCACGGCGTGATCCAAAGGAGATTATTGTGTCCTTACAGACGGATTTAAACCAGACTTTACCCGCTGATGGCTCGTTTCATCTTGGAAAAATCGTTGAGCCGGATGAGGACGAAGACGACGAAGAAGACGACGAAGAAGACGAGACTAAGGCCAGTAAAGTGTTCGGATCAAAAATCAACATGCAAAAAGCCTCGAATGATATATTTGGCATCATCCGTGAACGACGAGCACAGGCAGACGTGACCTCCGACTCGGGAACATGGGGTCTATCATCTACACTATTCGACCGTCTATCCCTCACACACGCCACCTCCACCGAATTCTTGAACCAATTCTGGAACGCCTTTTTGTCAGGTAACCCCGACCGTGCTGGCGAACTCGCATCGCTCGTAGAATCACTCAACCGCGCAATGGAGCGCATCAAAGCCGTCGCAACGGATGCGGAAGCTGAAAGGCAAATGGAAATAAATAAACTAAAACAACACGCGCGAGAAGTCTTCGCAGCAACAGGCAAAAAGATTCGCGTGAATCTCGCTGGTGTCGGTGGCGGAGAGAAAGTGGTTAACCAGTTACTTACGCCTACTATATCGGCGCTCAAGTTGGCGGTTGAGAAGTACAAGGAGGCGTTGGCGGAGGCGACGGCTGCGTCTGCCAGGGAGGATTCTATGGCTTTATGATTTGGCTTTACAAGCTATATGAGTGTAATATACGTATTTTGGCATTTGGATACCATTTTACTAGACGATCAATGAAACAGTGGGATTTTAGAGCTCTAAGAGTGGGGGCTTTCATCCGGCCTCAACATTGAATCCTACATCTGGATCCTTCTCCAACAAGATCGATGATGAGTATATAGTATATTATGTAGCCATATTCTTTAATCTTTCATTTCACATGAATTCACTGAGATCTGAAGACTTAATGGGTATATATGCATATACCTAGATAGATTTTACTTCATGGATAGTCGGACGAATAAGTAACATAGCTACATCTACCTAGGTACATGTAACTATGTTGGACACTTTCAAGAGTTAGGGCTAGATGATTTAAGGCCGAATGATTCTCGCGGATGATTGCCAGGGATTCTGCATATAGAAGTATAAATACGCATATCGACGCAGGTTTTAAGCCTGAGACGCGAGTTAGTTGCTGCATACACCCGTGAATGGTGTGATAACTACGTACTCATCGAAGAAGACAAGGGCATACGCAGATATCGGTGACGGCTTCGGGCTCTGCGTTTCCTGCATCCTCGGTAACCCGATACTACATAAAATCGGTCGATCTGCAGGGTGTGGTGTGAATCTGGGCTGTTTCTCAACTCAGACTAATTCCATCATGTTTCCTCGGTTGGGCTGAAATTGACTGGATTCTGTGGTCTGGTAAGAAAGAGCCCGGACATCCATACACAAACAAGTATCTAATCCGGCCATTATTTCATATTGACCATGATATAAGCTGACTTTCTTGCCGCTCATCCCACAAGGATGGATTTACGCCATCCAACAATGGCCACTAAACAGCTCCTCCTTAATCTCACAATGTTGGATAACATCATTCTGGGTAGCAAGAGCAGGAAGGTCCTTTGGGTTGAATCAGGTTAAGAATTTGTTGATAGTACGGATGAATAAGCATCTCACATAGAAGGACTCTGTAGGGGCATATTCAGCAAGTTAAATGAACGGAAATGGGCTATATCATTCAAAGAGTATGACTATTTCCAAATAGGTTGTGCATCTGAATTGGATGACTGTGAATTGCTGATGTCGTGAAGGGAAAGATTAGCCGGCTGTCTGATGCAATCATCCGAAGTCACATGTTTTCCGCTTGACTCGTCTTCGTACAACATTCGACTCTGTAAATACACACCACCTCATATACTGCCATAGGACCGTCGCCTCGTTTGCTGCAGACTGATTATAATTGACTCCGAAGATCGATTGGACTGCACAATACGTTGTATGGACGCTGTTCATGGAGTAACATAGCTGCGACTTTAACCGCCACGTCGACATCATCTCCGCTACCTATCACTTTATTACCTCGCTCACTATACAACAACCCATACCAACAAATCTACGATAATCGGGCAATTGCCGAATAATATATGTCCTTTTTCCGATAGATCCTTCTTACAACCATGTTGTCATCTGGCTTCACCAACGCTCCAGTCTCCAAATCCCTCGTCATCTACGTAGTCGCATCGTCAATCGCTCTATCCATATTCGACGTCAAACACCTCGCTAATATCCTTGTTGATGTCCATTTATGGCGGTATGGACAGTTTTCGCGAGCTTTTCTCTGGCAGGTAGCGGGGTATGCCAATTCGACGGAGGTTCTGTTCGCCGCAATGCTGGCGTACCATATGCGGGTGGTTGAGAGGATCTGGGGGTCAAGGAAGTTGGCCGTGAGTATCTCGTCGGCTATAGACTATTTGGATGGATTGGCTAACATGTTGATGCGTTGACAGACATTCATTGTGACCGTCCTACCGTACACTACAATCATCACACCCCTTCTGCTCGCCCTTGTGTTACGCCCTATTTCTCTCGGTTACCTGAACTATCTGCCATCCGGATTTACCGCCGTTATGTTTGCTCTTCTGGCGCAATATCACGCATCAATTCCTCATACATTCAAATATCGCATCTCAACAACCGGCGGAAGCACAGGCCGTCAGTCCAGCACGTCACAGAACGAGGGCAATGCCAACAACAACTCGAAACGCTCCTTAACAATACTACTTTCTGACAAATCAACAACATACCTCGTTGCAGCTCAGCTAGCTTTATCGCAATTTCCGGCATCACTCCTACCCGCATTTGTCGGCTGGGCTGTCGGAACTGCGTGGAGAGCCGATATTTTGCCAGGATCTAGAAGTTGGAGGGTTCCCGCATGGATAGTCGGAGAAAAAGAGTCTAGGCGCCCTGCAGGCGCTTCAGTTGTGAGTGGAAATGGTGATACTGAGGATGGTGAAAGATATGCAGATATACGGAGACGACTAGAAGCGGCTTCGGCTGCTGCTGCCCAACAGGGTGCTAGCAGTGGAGTTGAAGGGTCCTCGGGGCAATCACAGCGAAGGCCGTTGTTGGAAAGATTCAGGGGTGTCTTTTAGTCTTACGTTCTAGTCTTATAGATTTGAGCGAAATTAGACTTCGGCTTCTTCTTTCATTACCTTGTCCTATACTAACTAAGGTGGCCCGCGGATAAGAAAGTCATCGGCATTGATTGAAATCTCACAATGGGTCAACGTTCAGTCTACGACTGTATCGTTGTCGTCACTAAGCTGGGTCTCACCCTCTTTGACTACTTGTATCAACTTGTCCACATACTCTCCTATCCGCTCTCCTAGATCAAACGTGAAGAAGCTTTTGATTTCCGGCCGGTTCACCACGACTTGAAACCAATTGTTTATACCGGCAGCTTCAACATCGCTCCCTGCAGCTGAACTATCATTCGAGATCGTCCTGCATATGGCAATGCGGCCATAGCGGGCTACGCGTGTGAGCGTTAAATCCAGGATCTTGCCGCCCACGTTACCAAAGAAGACATTCACATAACCCTCGGTTACTTTGAGCAATTGCTGCTGAAAGTTAGTGGCCTTGTAATCGATACAAACAACGGCAACAAGTGACTTGACTCAACAACCCTTCTTCTCCCCGCCGGTGATGCCAATGACTCGCTTACAGCTTCTCTGGCGGAAGCTGTTGCCGCATTCACAGAACACTTCATCGGAAATTTGACTCTGCATGCTACTTCTTGATAAGGACGGATTTGAGCCCGACACACACAAAGTCCATCGTTTCATACCGTATTGAGAGCATGATTGGAGCTGAGCTCCGCAGTTGGATATTCAAGGAGTCCATTTCAACAGTTGCTTGGACCGACGTTGACGATCACCAAGTTTGCAATCCAGGTATGTGCATCACAGGGGCTAGAGGTATGATCAAATGGCAGAAAGTGTAAAGCATGACGCAAGTCTGCTTCAGAATTGTCCTTTTGATATGGATTTAGTGTGGACAACTATACCCATTGACAGATGTGCCGAGATATCAAATCTGAAATGCGGTATCAATGAGGTTTGAAGCCGTGGCTGCAATTATTATTCTGTTTATGTACTTTCTCTTAAAGAAGAGAAATGCGACGAAGCAAAAGCTGCTCGCAGAGGGGTAGACTTCCAATGGATTGGAGGGAGATCGGGGGCTTTAGACTTTATGTTCGCGTGTAAAGCTCTTCACCTGATACTTAAATACTTAGACAATATCTGCTCATTGTCTCATTATACCTGTATGATCACCTTTCCTAAATGCGAACCCCCATACAAATAGTCCAACGCCTCTCTCGCCTCATCAAACCCGAACACGCGATCAACAATAGGATGAACCTCAAAAGGCTCATAAACCGTCTTTATCATTTCCTCAGTCCTATATTTAGGTCCAACATTGATCCCCTTGAGCGTCGCATTTTTTCTTATTAAGCTTAAAGCAATAGCCTGACCTGCACCGCTTCCTTGCTCCGTGGTCCCTGATAGCACACCGATTGCATTGATATTACCACCTGCAGCTACACATCGTATACTCTGTTCCATCGTCACAGGACCACCAGTCTCGAAGATTATGTCTGCACCCTTTCCGGCCGTGATGCGTAGCACTTCTGCTGCCCAATCTGGTGTGGTTTTGTAGTTGATTGTATAATCTGCGCCGAGTTGACTGGCACGTTGTAATTTTGCGGCTGACGACGACGTAATTATAGCTATATACCAAGATCAGTATGTAACTCAACAATGCTCGTATCTTGCAAACAGGCTACTTATTACCAGTCAATCCCAGGGCCTTAGCCTGTTGCAATCCGGCAATCGACACACCTCCAGTCCCAAGCAACAAAACAACCACATCCTTACCTCGCCTTGGTCTTCCAATCTCTCGATCCCAATTTAACGCCATCCACGCCGTAGTTGCCGCCGTAGGCAAAGTACAAGCTTCATCAAGCGACATATAGTCAGGAACAGCAACGATTCCATTGGCAGGGAACACGCGGTACTCTGTTAGGACACCTGGTCCCGGAATTCCGATTCCTGAAGCTGCATGCTTGGTAGTTGTTGGCCCTGTCAAATGCGTGGGTCGCATTAGACTGAGAACTCGATCACCCTTTTGCCATTTACCTGTGGCGGCAATGGAGTCGCTGACCTGTGCTATGGTGCCGCTGGCATCGGAGGCTGGGATAAGGGGGTTAGATGGGGTGGGATAGGAGTCTTTGAAGTCCCCGTTTATGACTATACCAACTGTAAGTCCCTATATATTCATCTTGCTTGTTTGCTTAGATATGCATACTTTTTGCATCACGATGATTCAAAGCTACTCGATCGATCTTGACGAGGACTTCATCGTCTTTAAGTTCGGTTGGTTGTGGTACTGTGCTCAATTGGAGGCTGTTGATGCCATCCATCAAAGTCGTCCATTGTCTCATCTTGAAGGTATGTCTTGCTATCATCTAAAAGTCGCAATAAATCAGTTACTGCGTCTTATTTGTAGATGAACATCAAGTGTTCTCTGACTTCACAATGTTGGATGCTGACTAATTTACACAAAGTCTCCGTCCGGGTGGGATGAATGAGACCGAATGAATCATTAGATTTCAATGTTGGTTGGTATATCATTGGTATATCACCAATAATCAGCCCTGGAATTGCCACTGAAGGTACTAACTTCACGCCTTGGTCGCTTTCAAAAGAAACTATGCAAAACAGGTTACGGTTCTTAAGCATCTAATCCTTGCACATCGGGCGGATTAGCCCTAACTCGGAGACCCAGACACTCCTCGGCAATTTTTGCTTAACAATATGCATAAGAGACTGGACTATGCAGATCAGAGATTCTTTGGATTTATTGCTTAACTAGTTATATTGGCATAATCTATTGTTGATCACCTACCACATACGACATCACTCCTACTGACAGATGGGATGTGTCACAATGCTCCAAAACAGGAAAGATTCGGAGATCCGGAAAATTTCCTATTTGGGCGATTGTCTTCTTCCGACGGGGTGGTGCTGGACATGCCCCTCCACGTGTTACCCTAAAGAGGAAAGCAGCTTGAGGTTTGAAAAAGCAGAAGTGCCTATATAAAGAGTAAATAAATCATTTTCCACTGTTTCTAGCCTATTACAAATACAAACATCGACAGAAAGACGCAAGTTACTTGGAGGAAAGAACAAAATGGCCTCTCCAAGCGACATCCGCGACGTCACCCTCACCTCCACATTCTGGACATCAATGCAAACCCGTTCCCGCGACATTACGATCCCAGCAATCATCCACGCCCAAAAATCCTTACAACACTGGTACTGTCTAACATGGAAGGAAGGCCACGAGATCAAGCCCCACCCTTTTTGGGACTCGGATATCTACAAAGTCACAGAAGCCGCCTGTTATTTCTTGCTGAAGAATGACGACGCAAATCTGCGACAGGAGGTTGAGCAGGCTGTTGATATGATTCGTGGCGCGCAGCATGAGGATGGGTATTTGAATTCGTATTATACTGTCAGGGATATAAGCAAGAGGTGGACGAATGTGAGAGATATGCACGAATTGTACTGTCTAGGTCATTTGGTAGAAGCCTGCGTTGCGTATGAGACCTTGACGGACAGTGGACGACTTTTGGAGCCCGTCATGAAGGCGTTGAGACATGTCGATTCGGTTTTTGGTCCGGAAGAGGGAAAACTCCACGGATATCCCGGTCACCCGGAAATCGAATTGGGATTATTGAGACTTTACGATCTCACAAAGGACCCCTTGCCTCTCAAATTGGCGAAATACTTTATCCTGGAGCGCGGCCAAAAAGATGAGAATGGCGAGATCTTTTATGATCATGAAGCGAGAGCCAGGGGAGGAGACCCATATGATCATATGAGTGCTGAAATGCCGCATTTTTACCACCATCCCAGGTACTACGAATACCAACAGGCGCATGCCCCGATCGTTGAACAAGATGAGATCAAAGGTCATTCAGTACGCGCCATGTACTTTGTCACTGCAGCCACGGAATTAGTGCGTTTAACCGGCGATGTTGAAGTCAAAGCAGCCCTTGATCGTCTGTGGCGAAGCACAGTCGACAAAAAGATGTACATCACTGGCGCTATCGGCACTTTGAGTCAATCAGAAGGATTCGGTCCGGATTACTTCTTAAGTGACACCGAAGAGAGCCATGCTTGTTATGCTGAGACGTGTGCGACTTTTGCCCTGATTGTGTGGTGCTCCAAGCTATTGCGCCAGGAACTCAGGGGCGAATATGCCGATGTCATGGAAGTCGCTTTGTATAATGGGTTCTTGGGAGCGGTCGGACTGGATGGTAAATCCTTCTACTACCAGAATCCACTGAGGACACTTACTGGCCGAAAGAAAGAGCGCAGCACCTGGTTTGAGGTGGCCTGTTGCCCACCAAATGTTGCAAAGCTCCTGGCACAACTCGAAACTTTGATATATTCCTACCAACAAGATTTTGTTGCGATTCATCTCTGGATTGCGAGTGACTTTACCATTCCGGAGAGTGAGGGAACGGTAGTCTCACAAAAGACTAATCTCCCCTGGTCTGGTGATATCGAACTGAAGATCTCGGGACCAAAAGCAGTGAAACTCGCATTACGAATCCCGGATTGGGCAGCAAAGAACTATACCTGCTCGTTATCAGGTGGTGAGCTCCAGAACGGATATCTCTATCTCCCTGCCGTGACCAACACGACCATCAACTTGGTCTTCCCTCTCCAACCACGCAAGGTCTATGCACATCCCAAGACAGGCAAAGACGAGATATGTATCATGCGCGGACCATTGGTGTACTGCATCGAGGACGTTGACAATCCCGGCGTGGATATTGATCACATCGCCTTGATAGATGGGTCCGTGGCCGATGCCCCAGCCGCAACAATTGCCGACCTAGAGGATGTGGTGACCGTCAACTCGCCCGGAAAGGAAATAGTCAACACGAATTGGTCATCCTTATACAGTTCTGAAGGGTGGAAATATGGCGAGTCGACTAAAGAGTTAACTTTTGTGCCGTATTTTCTAAGAATGAATAGGGGCGGCAATGGTGGGATGAGAGTGTGGGTGAAGAGGATATCATCCTAACTCAGTCTCAGGTCTTTGGGAGTGATGTTAGTTGTAGAAAGAATTCAAATGATTTCAATGTTTGTTATAATGATGAGTTATCAAATATAAAGATCTCTCGCTCAACCATTCAGCTTGATACACGAATGCACCCTTTCAAAAATCACAGACTTGTTAAGTAAGCGCACCATGGCTCTACCAAAGCAAAACTCAATGGATTCTGCACACACACTCTCTCTCTGGAGATGCATGTAACTATCAGAAAGTCTATATTCTTTTCTCTAAATGTTATGTTTTGATTTTTCTGCTGTCCAGTCCTCCGCCCAATGTTTGACCAAAATACATTCTATAGATCGTCTTATCTGTGTCATATACTAGGTTTGTACACCGCTTCTTTATCATTCTTCTTATCTCGTTCGAATGGGGTGCCAAACCCCGCATGATACATGTACCTGATGAGATGATATCCAAAATTCCTAAATTCTTTTGAAGTAATCTATCAAACAAAACATAACCTCATAAAAGCTTTAGATAGCCTCAAAAATAATAACAAACTAAATGGCAATCAAATTAAGCCTCCTCCGGCCACACATCATATCCAAAAGTATCCTTCATATTCACAAACCGGCAATGACGATCATCCGCAACGGCATTAACATCCGCAAAATCCTCGTCGGTCAATTCGACAGACTTGAAATTCGACTCGATTCTCGATGGAGTCGAGGATTTGGGTAGAACGACGTATCCGCGTCGAATACCCCATGCAATCAGCACCTGCGCCAGAGTGAAACCGCGGCGTTCGGCGATGTTTTTCAGGGTTGCGTTTTCGTTTACTTTTTCGCCTGTACTGGGTACTTGGTTCTGGGAGCCGAGTGGGGAGTATGCTTGTGGGAGGATGCCGTTTTTGAAGAGGTAGTTGACCAATTCGTTGTTGGGTAAGAAGGGGTGAATCTCGATTTGGTTGACGTGTGGTTGTATCTTGGCGAAGGATTTGAGCTTTTCGAGACCAGCGATGGTCCAGTTGGAGACGCCAATGGCGCGGCCCTTTTTGTCCTCGTAGATTTTTTCCATGGCGCGCCAGGTCGGTTCGGGGTTTTCGGTCAGGTCGTGTAGGATGACATACTGTCCAAGTTAGCAATATACAGATAATTCGGGGACAAACCAATGATACCTTTCCATCAGGTCCAATCTTGGGCTTCTCCTGGCCATCCTTCTCAGAAGCAATAGGCCAATGCACCAAAAACAAATCAACATAACTCGTCTTCAGCTTCTTGAGCGAATTCTCCAATGACCAGATCACATCCTCATAGCGATGCAAATGATTCCACACTTTGGTCGTAATAAAGATGTCCTCGCGCTTAACAGAGGGATTTTCTTTCAAAAAGTCCTGAACAGCATCGCCGACTTCGTCTTCATTCAAGTAGTACCATGCGCAATCGAGATGACGGTATCCGACACGCAGGGCATGGGTGACGGCTTTGTAAGTTTCGCCTTTTGCGCCCTCGTTGGCGAAGGTGCCGAAGCCGACGGCGGGGATGGTAACGTCGTTGCTTAGTCTAAAGGTCTTGCCGTCCGACATTGTGTATTTATATAATGAATAAAATATATGAAGGGGTGTAAGTGTTATAGAGGGAATTGAGGGAATTGAGGGAATTGAGGGAATTGAGGATTGAGAATGAGAATTGAGAGGAGTGTAAGAAGATAAATTGAGCTGGTGGCTGTCGCGGGGTAGCTATACCAAGTTAATAAACCTACGTATAACACGGACAATGCTCCGACAGTCCCCACGGATGCGTCTTATTTTCTATTTTTTCTCAAGTAAAAATTCCAATTTCTGAAGCTGTTGCATCATTGAATAATTTTCTGTACCATCTCATCCCGGATTATACTCGTCCGATTGTGTTCACTAGCTAAGAAGTAGCTGGATGTATTTTTTAGGTTGATGGAGTAATTCCGTCATGTTGCCCCTCGTTGGGTACTTTGCCAAACAACTTCCGAGGCCGCAGTCCTTTTACATTACTACATACTACATATGTAGCCTCTGCATTTTATCAGTGCAACCTCAGAAAACTCTTCCTGTTTACTGCTAATAATTGGACGATATTCTCGCAAGCTGAAACACTTGCTCAGAGCACATCCAATTACATCAACCACAAAAAGAAAGCGCCATGACATCACAAACGTCCCAGCAGCGATGGGTCGATGGGTCTGTATGATGGGTCTTGTGGGCTCTATGAGAATGAACGTATTCTGTATGGACTGACTGCAGTATGGAGGATAAGTGTCCTGCAGTGATAGGATGGATACTTTGTCCTTCCCCTCTATTTTACTATGCATGCAGCCTATCTTCCACAAACGCAAAATCGATTTAAATTGCTATCTGCTCGTATCAGCTATATTAGGTATCAGTATCACCTATCGCAGCCCGTGCCGGTTCCTAGACGGCGCGCTGCAGGTGCTTCTAGGATTACTCCTAGGGCACGCGTTAGCCTGGCATTAGTTCTGCTTAGGGCCGTTAGGGCATCTCTAGCTGCTGTTAGGGTCTTGGTATGGGCCGTGGCATGTGTGGCGCCTTTCAGATCTCTTAGTGGCGGCGCCTCTGTATCCACTTAGTTGGAATGCAGTGCTCATGGCGTTGGGAGGCGTTCTTTGCCTATATACTTCCCGAATCCGATGGATAACTCTAGTAGTATGTCGGTAAGCATCGTTCTGGATAACTACCTGTTTTATATGAGTCGGTGACCAACTGCCTCATCGGCAAGCACATCCATAACGAGCCGACTATGCATGGATCGACTCTTCTAGTGTGTGATACAGCACTGGCAAATATGAGACTCATGTAACAAAACATCAAGGTGTCCACCATCCATCCACTTTTTATGGGTCTCGTACTCCCTCTTCTCGTCAATCGTGATAAGTATCGACTAAGAACTCCGTACGTAGTGTGATTACAGTCCGAGTCCTCGGTTCATGACTGGTGTGCTACTGAATGGGTCCATGCCCTATAACTCATGCACAAGTCGAGTCCGTCGTGTTCGACGTTGTAGGTGTGGTCCTCCATACATTTTGCGCTTACGATGTTCGGATGTGACATGACACGATTGATATACTTACTACCGTTGAGATCAATCGATGATATGTCATGTTGAATGACGGCATTGTTTTGATTCCGTCTACAGTCATCCTCACTTCTCAGTACGTACTCACAGATACGGCAGTTACTCATAGTCGGTCAGACTAACTCAAGCATCCAAAATAAAAGCCGAGTTTCGGCATCTTGCTCGTAACAAAAAAACTCGGCTTGGAGCAGTCCGAAGCAGCGTTTCGGTGAACAACCATCACGCCAAGAGCTGCGAACTGATTGGACGACCGAGGGCAACCGACCGATCAAACCCTAACCTCCGGAAAAGATACATACTGACTTTTTCAGAGAAGTCCTTAATTTGATCAAACGAAATGAACTGTAAGCTTCTAACGCGTTGATTGAACGAATAAAAATTCATCTCCCTCCGTAATAAGCCGCTCCAATCAGTGGCGTGTATATCGAGCGATGAGATAGGACGAACCACTCTTTTCTCGAAGCATACCATTGTCACCGTCTGCCACCACCAGCCAGGGAGAATCTCCCGCAAGCTCCACCTTGTTTTTGACTACTTTTTTTGTAGACGTAATTTACTGTCAAACTGGTAAATGTACAGGCCCGCTGATTTACTTTGCATGTGTTGACTGGTTGGCGATGACGATAATTCTTAGGGATGATGATACGCACTCTGTGGAGACTGGCTCCAGCACAACTAAACCGTTTTCAGAAGGGTCAACTAAGTATCGATATCGTTGTACTACGAGTAGAAACCCAGCAATAATGACGATGATTATTACTTGCTGGTATTTGCTAGAAAGATCGCGAGTATGTATGGCTGCCTGTGTAAATAAATACCCTGCATGGCCCTCCAACCCATGGTTGTGTTTTTTATTTCTGGTTCATAGATTATCTCATACATCATCCTCTCATACACCCTCACCTTTCATCTTACTACATCTACACTACATCTACAACTTTATCGACTTTCAAATCACATATTTTGACTCGCAAAAAAACGGACAACATGCCTCGCTTCGACGACTCCGATATTGGAGCCGATTTGACTCAAATCCGCTCTCCTCGCGACCCGAGACCCAGTGTCGGCGGCATCACAGCTTCAGATGGCACCACGCTCCCCATTCCCGCAGACCCCCATCACGGTCACCGGGAAAGCGAAGTCGTCGAAGTGCCCGCCACACGCAGCTCCATCAGCGATGCAGCCCAATACATGCACCAGCTGAGCCTGGATCCGTCTATGCGCGAGAAGCGCGGGTCCCGGAATTCGTTTGGTGTTTCGCTGCCCATCCCTCGCTCTCCACGACCATCCCGTCTTTCTATCGTCTCGGGCATTGACAGTGCCAAAGCCGCCGTCTCGCGCGAGCTGTTGGCCTCTCAGGTCCAGGACATGGCCAAGGAGAAAGTGGCTGCTGCCAAGAACATGGCCTTTGCCTTTGATATTGACGGTGTCCTGGCCCATGGCAACCACGCTATTCTCGAGGCCCGCGAGGTCCTCAAGATGTTGAACGGAGACAACGAATTGGGAATCAAGATCCCGCACATCTTGCTCACCAACGGTGGTGGTAAGACGGAAGAGGAGCGCTGCCAGCAATTGTCCGAAATCTTGGAGAGTCCTATTTCCGTCGACCAGTTCATCCAGTCTCATACCCCCATGCAAGCCCTGTCCGAATACTACGAGACTGTTCTCGTCGTCGGTGGTGAGGGCTTCAAGTGCCGCACCGTCGCACAAAGTTACGGCTTCAAGCACGTCTACACACCCAAGGACGTCCTGGCCTGGGACGCCGAAGCCTCCCCCTGGAGGAACTTTTCTGATGCCGAGCGTGCCGACGCCCACCCCGTCGACTTCAAGCGAGTCAAGTTCGATGCCATTCTCGTCTTTGCCGATTCCCGAGACTACGCT
The DNA here is from genome assembly GCA_038993655.1 of Talaromyces verruculosus. Lineage (NCBI taxonomy): Eukaryota > Fungi > Ascomycota > Eurotiomycetes > Eurotiales > Trichocomaceae > Talaromyces > Talaromyces verruculosus. Next base: position 443,910 of record JBBVQN010000007.1, on the reverse strand, counting down.
ACAGACATGCAACTGATTATTGATCTGCTACTTTCTGAGAACGGATACTTTGGCACCCGCTCCAAGAACCCGGAGTCTGGCAGCATCCCCATCTACTTCTCACAAGGCGACATGGTCATGCCCACCCAATTCAAGGGACCACCCCGCATGACCCAAGGCGCCTTCCGCATCGCCATCGAAGCCATCTACAAAGCCCAAACGGGCACCGACCTCGAGCGAGTCGTATACGGTAAACCGGAGTTGGCAACCTACAAATACGCCGACGAAGTACTCAAGGCCTGGATGGAAGAGATCCACAACGAGAACCGTCTACCGGAAAACGTTTACATGATCGGTGACAACCCGGCATCGGACATCATTGGTGGTAATATGTATGGCTGGAACACCTGTCTGGTGCGCACTGGTGTGTTCCAGGGCGGACCAGGAGAAAACGATCCGAACAGCCCGGCTAACTTTGGCGTGTTCGATAACGTTCTGGAGGCTGTCCGGGCTGTTGTGCGCAAAGAGTTGGGTAAGGAGTTTAAGTTTAAGTGGAATGAGAATATTAACCCTGTCCTTCACGGTGGGGATGGTCTTTCTGCTGTCGAGTAATTTGCTTCAATATTGGTTTACTTTGCTTTGGTTCAGTTCAAAAGGATCTCAAATGGTTTACTTTTTTCGAGTGGCGTTTTTGGAAGCAAACTTCTACATGAAGTCGGGTGATGACGCAACCTATACAACCTTGGTTTGATGTTATTTTCGGGTACATTTGGTACAAATCTGCATGCATGGATATCCACGATTCGACGATAGACAAATATGACTTACACAATGCTTTCATAGCTTTTTTTTCAACAATTGCTTCACTAGAATCTTCTTTCTCATTCTCGCCACTTACCGTAGTCTTCCCCTACTGACCAAGCCTAGATATCTTCTCCGGCACAACTCAGAAATATTCCCATGAAGATAGTCTGAATGAAGTAGTGCTGGCGTCATAAACTCCAAAAAGTCAAAACAGAAAAGTCTAGATCCGGTAGTCAATGATCTACAAACCTTCACAGACGACAATGATCTCGTCTTGTATCTCACTATCGCCGGGACGCAATGGCGAGTTGGTGAAGGGTTCGAGTCCCTTTTTCGGCTAGAATTTGTTTCTTACTGCTGTAATTTTTTGTTTTTTTTTTTTACTGTTGCGCGCATCCTGCGCTGATGCATATCTAAGGGGGCGGATTTCGGTTTGAAAGACGCTGTCAAGTTGGAGTACATATGTCCACGCTGAAAGATTGTCATGAGAGTCGAGGGTGCCGAGCGAATCAGCTTTCTCCAGCACTCTAAACGTTACAGGCAAATCAAATTTTCACATGTAAAATCTTTGCATGCAAATTTGCAAAATCTCTTAAATTTAGTCTTTCTCAAAAAAAAAAAAAAAAAAGCTTCCTGATTTGTCTCTCAGACTGGCTGAGAATGTCATTGGCTCATCTCGCTGGACCTGGCGATGTCACCACCGCACCATCATCAATACAATGACATACAGTAGCCTTACACAAATACGGGATATAAAATACAGCTAAATTACCATCAATCTTAGCGTCCCCCACTTCAGGGTCCCATTATGATCCCCACTTGGTGCCTCTTTGCCAGATTGGGTAGTTTTACTAAGAACTACGCCGTACGCCGCAACGGTTTTCTACTAACTTTTCTGGTGATCTGAATCTTGTCGGAGATCTGTCTTCCGTTTTGCGTGCTTTTTTGATGTGATATGCTGAGATGGTTGGATGGGATTGGATGCAGGTGTGTCGGTGTGTTTCGTGATTATCGTGATTAGCGAGATGGGGTGAGGAGGGAGGGAGATGGATGTAACATTGTAATGATTGTATGATTGTATGTAGGGTTCTCCGTTGGAAGCCGAGATATATCCCAAGGATATCGATTTGAAGTTGGATTTGTAGGTGGACATGACTCGTGTAGGCGGATAGGATGTGCAGATTGTTTAGGTATCGTCTCGAGTTGAAAAAGTGACTGCGTTTTAGGGCTATGTTTCTTAACCCTACCGCTGGACCTCACTATTAAGACAGGTAGATTTGACATCCTTGCTATGAATCGATCCATATATACAAGGGGAACTCTGTACCTAGGTGTCCAACAACACAACCTTGGAATTTCGGAACGCAGAGTCGGATTGAACGGTCCTGCGAGATTGGCACCTTTGCCCATTCCGCATCTGGGCTCAATTCGCGACTGGGATATTTACTTTACCATCCAATGTTGCTGAACGTGTTCTAGGGGTGATTCCAGCCCGACAGTGACTCTCATCGCCTATACAACGAAGATACGTGATGGAACTGACAGACCATGAATAGTGTAGCAACAGGCCCAATAACAATACGACAACCTATCATACTCAAAGAATAAATATATACAAAAATAACAAACTTCAAAAACCGGGTATCAACTTATCAAAGTACCATGACTTTTACAAACAATCTGTTGATGCCATGCTATGCCATGTCTAACAAAACCTCAACTTTTGAATGACTCAAACAGCCCTCCGTGCTCGCATCCGTCTCACCATAGGCGTCGCCCCAGCCGAAGATGTTGATGCTGACATCGATGTTGATGGCGCAGAAGGTTTGATGAGAGTTGTGCTCCTTGGGATGCTGCTGATTTTCGACGCCGTTTGTTGAGTGCTTGGCGCAATCTGTTTAGTAGCCATCTTTGCTGCAGCAGAAGGAAGAGGATCTCTAGACGAGTGATCGGATGAGAATTCTACACTGCTAGCGGCGGTGGTAGTGCTCTTAAGCCTTGGTGTCAGCTTTTTGCGCTTCGGGATCGGTGTGCCAACGGGCATCGGCTTGCTCGTAGCTCGTGTGGTGCCATCCACGCTGGTACTAGATGTTGCCATGTTGATTCTGCGGACTTTTTTGCTTGGTGTTGCTGGTAGAGCGTGTGTTGTCACCGACGTTGGCCTGCTCTCTTCACGTCGAGACGAACTGCTTTTCTTTTTTCCAGGAGAAGGAGATTCTGTTGCGGGCGATGATCTCTTTTCTGGCGCATATTCGACCAGTTGGTCTTCTTTCCAACACACTTGTTTAGGCCCGGTTGCACGCTTCCGACATGGACGCGATTCATCCTTTCCTTCAATCTGGGTAAACGGCTGCGTTGTTTCGTCCTTTCGCTCTTGCTTAACGATAGCCTGTAGCAAGTACCTCGGGAGTAAGGCATTGCCCTTGTTACGGCGTGTGTTTTTCCGCGTTGCAAGCGCCAGTTCCTGAGCCTCTGTTCGCTGCAAAAAGACAAATTCCGTCCCGTTCGCCCGCCGCACTGGAATCTGGTTTGGCACCGCTGGTCGTAGACTCCGTCGTTCCGTAGGTTTCGCGCGACTGCTACGGCGACGCGCAACTGTGGGCGACGATTGATTAACATCATCGATTGGTCCCGCTGCGTCAGGAGATTCTGGTAATTTCTCAGCTTTGACTGGAGTCGATGTTGATGGTTTGATAGATGGCGAATTGACATCCAGCTCTTCGAGAGCTCGTCTCGACTGTACTGCTGGTGAGCTCAACACATTCCCTTCTTCCCTCTTTTGACGAAGTTGATTCTTGTCTTCACCTGCCATCGCGGCGTTCGCTGCCCGTTTCGCTTGAGCGCGGGACAAAAATTCACTCAACAATGCCGCGTCCTCGCCGTCCAGAGAATTCATACGAAGAGCCGAGCGGACCAGATTTGGTTCCTTCTTCGCAATAAGTTCTCGCACTTCTGCTGCGACCTGACCACCTTGCGCATCCACTGCCAAATCAACAATGTCAGAAATAACAGCGCTCTGGTCGGTGTCCTCATCCTCTTCACCAGAATCGACCGCCGCATTCATGCCAACAGATTGCGAAATTTCCTCCAATGACTGCTCGGTAATATCGCCATCCGCCTCATTTTCGTCTTCCTGACCATTTGCGACCGATTGCTCCTCTCCTATACAGCCAACCAATTTGCCTAGTTCCGGTAATTAGTAACCTATCGGGTACAACCTGCATAATCGGCAGTGATATCATCCAATCGCTCACGTTTTCTTCTCCCAATTTCCAGCTCCCACTTGGTCTCCAAGAACGAACCACCCCGCTCCGTCGAATGCGCATGTAGGACTCGCTGTCGTTTCACTGCGCGAAGATACGCTGCGTTGGCCGACTGACTGATTTCGTTCACATATTCACTTTCCTCAATGCGACTCGGTGCTGCAGACGGCCCCGTACGCGAGCGAATCGCTTCCATGCTCTTTCGGAATCGTTTCCAGATTTTGCGCGATTTGTGTCGTGCCAGGAATGGCGTGGAGGGCTGACGTTCCCAGGATCGTAGAGTTGATTTTTTGCCAGGCGCGGTCGGCGCGAAGTTGATTTGCTTTGTTATTTGGGTGATGCTATAATCAGACTCCCCATGGGGGTCACACATTAGTCACTGGCTGATCTGGCGTGGTATACGTCGACTATCTTGACCGTGAACGCGCTTGAAGCGCATCATCCAGATTCACTGTAGGAATTGACACAGACACGGAAATGAAGCAATTGAGCAATTAGTACTTACAATGTTGGCAAGCCTGTCTGTGAAGTCGAAACGACCACATCGGCCAGGCCCGTCCTTTCCACACCCTCCATATTTACCAATGACACGCGCCAATGGAATGTCGAATGTCAGATGGAATTCCTCAATTGCCGGACTCGTCCAATTCGCCAATCGTATAATCCTTTGCGATTCAATATGGGGCTCGCATGCGGGGAAAGAATGGGAGAAAAAAAGCAAGAGGAATGTTGTTGTTCGTCGTCTTTGGTCTCTCGGAAGAATAGCGATCGTAGAAAAACAGACAAGGGGTACGATGCGTAATATGCAGAGCTAAAAAGTCGTAAAACAAAGTCGAATGTTGGATATGGACGATAATTATTTCCTGCTGTGTTAGTATACGTACCGTGCTGTTTGTGTTGTTGAGGAGAGAGAATTAGGAGGTGGTTAAGTCGCGTGGTAGGGGACTATGCCTAAACAGTGGCGTTGCCGTGCCAACCGCAACAATTAGATTGGAAGTACTTGAAGCAGGATACAGTCAAATTTCATGTCATTAGGTTCATAAAGCTATCGCGAGTCTTTACCCTAGTTAATCTATGCGGTCATCAGTCATTCTCGGAGTGACAAAGTTCGGTGGTGCATCGTTCAGTGACATGTCGTGTTGGCCGTGGCTCAGATGACCTCCGGTTTCAAGATTGTGCGATGTATGACGGCATCAGAGATGTCTCTATGGTGTATGTCTTCTTCGTATCTGGGGGCTTTCCTTGTTAAGAGGCCGACCAAGACCGTTCGACAAGTAGCAAGTCTGGCAACAAGCCACAATAGCCGTTGGGCTCAAGCTTGACCTTGTAACATATCCGATTCATCAAATGGGTCTCCGAATTCGCCTGATCAGACGATCATCAGTTAGGAAGCCAAATCTGGATACATTTAACTTCAAGGACAGAAAACTCACGCAAACTAAACTCCCTATCGACCACATTCTCCAATGCCCTACTAAACTCCTCCTGCGCTCGCTGATTATTCCACGACGCACCAGGCGCATCTTTCCCTTGGGCTCCCGACTTGCTGCCATCTCCAGCTAATTTGTCGAATGCAGATGTGAATGACAAGGCGCCGGCGCCAGATCCAAGGGCATTACCAGCGCCGCCGAAGCTTTCGTGGTGAGACGCTGTTTGTGAGCCGGGTGGCGAGAGTTCGGTGGGTTTGTCGAATGTGGGTGTACGATTGCCGAGGGGAGATTCGGAGCCCGAGGAGGAGAGCATTTCAGAGTCGCCGTCGAGGTCTGTGATTAAACAGAACGTTAGCTCGGTTCTGGACATACAATATGTTGCGAGAATGGAAGTAGGGATTTGGGCAACGTACCGGCAGACATGGTGATGGTCGATCGTAGTACAGTTACACTGAGGTTGATGCAGTTCGTTTCCAGAGTATTGAACGCAGCTCTGTCAGAGCAAGAGATGGTTGAACAGAGAAGGAAGATATCCCGATGACGATGTCCGCAGGAGCTTTGAGGTCCTTCGTCCTTGCAGCGACAAGGCGGCCCCGCATTTTATTGCTGGGGCGCACTTCCTCTGAAAACTAAAAGGCGGGCAAGCTAGACCCGATTTTTGTCAACCACATCCATCTGGTGATTATTTCAACGAGCACATACCATGAGGAACTAAGACTGTACTATTCTCTCGTATATACCTGCAATTGTTCTATACGCGGCTCCTCGTCCATACGTACTTTAGTCTCATATCCATCCTCGGCATATCGGTACCATTTTTCTCTCAAAACACTCCGACACTCAAAAGTACTTTAAACATGAGCACAGAACAGAGCAATGTCCCTGATGCATGGGAAGCGGACTGGGAGAGTCTCGCCGATGTACGCATATCCTAGCACCTCCTTTTCAAGATCTGGTACTGATCAAATCAGAAATCCGACGCCGCTAGCACGCCCCCCAAAAAGGTCTCTTCAAAAGTGACCAAAGCACAACGCCGAGCGGCACAAGCAGAATTCAACAGGAAGTTATGGGAGGAAGCGTATGTCCTCTTCTCCGGGGACCTAGAGAACGAGTACTAACATTGAACAAGTGAAACACCCCAGACATTCCACTACGTCGAATCCCGCTCCACCGTCCCACTGAAACAAGACTTCAAACCCGCCGTCACAGTCCTCAGTCGAAGACCACAAATCGCCTCTCGGAACAGCAACAACATCAACGCTGCTGGCGAGGGGATTTCGAATCTGAGCATTAATGGCAGCAGCGCGAATATATCAGACTCCGACGATGAGTCCGCTAATAAACCTCCCGAATTGACCCCCGAGGAACGACGGGCTAAAGCGTTGAAGGATAGAGAGGAGAAGCAACGAAAATATGAAGAGGCGAGGGAACGATTGTTTGGGAATTCGTCGTCTGCACCGGGGTCGGGTGCTTCCTCGCCTGGTGGGACGCCGCCGCCGTCGAGGAATAAGGATAGAGATTCGGGATATGAGAATAACGGTGCTCGTGGTGGTGGGCGCGGAAGGAATCGTGGCCATGGCGGTAGAGACAACAACAGCAACAATAATACTCGCGAAAAGCGAGACTCGCAAGGTGGCGCGTCGAATAAGCAGAGACAGTTGTATGATCCGAGCTATTCGACTAAGCCGAGTGCGCAACGCAGAACGCCGCAGGGTTCTACGGAACGAGCGGATGGTGAACAGCAGACTATACGACCTACAAGGAATCCTAGGAATCCTGATGGGAGTGGACGTGGTGGATTTGGGTTTAGTCCTCGTGGGAGAGGTACTTTGCTGTCGAGAGATGCTTCTGCTTAGGGTCTTTCTGGAGTGGAATGCAAACGGAAAAACCAAGATGCATAAAACGATGGTATGGTATTGTGCTTGTCCAGTTGAGGAGGTATATACAACTAACGAGAACAGGCTAGGGTAGACACCTGCCGCTGTTGATTGCATTTGCCAATTGTGATGTATTCGGCCGGTTTTCTATGGATGTCAGCTCATTCAGTAAGACGATAGTTTTGGAGCCAATCGACGACTCACCCGAATATCTCTGATAGCTTTCTAGATAAAGCTCATCACTACTCGTCGTCGCAACGACATGTTCATTGTCCTCAATGGCCTGGATCCATCGACCCAACCGACTACCCATCGCTGGCTCGGTCCATCCTCGATACGGCTTGAGCACACGACTTAGACGGATTATCCAAGGCGCAAGCTGGATGTCGACGTACGACATGCTCGGGCCGAGGAAGAATGGGCCGTGGACGTGCGACGCATTGACCAATTTCTCAATCTCTTCTTGCAGTTCTGCTGCATGCTTGGCTTGCATTTGAGGAGTTTGCTCCATCAGGACTTTGTAGAAGCTAGGAACTATGTGGCGGTTGATCTAACAACAATCAAGTCAGTATTTTTGAAATCGAGCACGAGAACCAGGAGTAAAATGGACGAACATGGTCACCCCATAGCCGGCAATGAGCACGAAGCCTGGCGTCACCAGGAGGGAGAAGGGGAGTCCCTTCATCTAGATCATCCAACTGTTCAAACGTCAAGTCAGAAACGACCACCGCTCGGTCAGGAACAAAGACATACATATTCCAAAAGCACAGTACTCTCATAACAACCCCAATTCCCGTGAAGAAGAGACGGCACCAGTCCACGAGGATTGATTGCCAACAACTCCGCCGGTTTTTCATAGGGATCGACTTCTATGTACTGATAGGGGATTCCTTTGGCTTCAAGCGCAATCCATACACGTTGAACAAAGGGGCTGAATATGATGAGTTGTTATTCATTGTTTCAATAGATAGGAGTCTATTGGGTCGGGACTTACCAGAAACAACTTCCAAATAATTTGAGATCATTTTCTTGCGACCGTTTCCGCACGGTATTCTGAGCTTCGCCGGTAGCTATTTTGTGATAGGTTTTGGGTTGTGTCTGTTGCTTTTGTTGGTCAGCCATGGTTGATAAGCCGCGATAATGCGGTTGTAGATGGTGAAATATTCGTCCGGTAGAAGCAATGGGATGTAGTCTGAATCTCAAAAGCAGTTTTGATCTCATTCTCGGAGATTGAGAGAGTAGCAATGACAGTAGAGCAGGCAGGTGTCTGGTAAATATGTGACGTATGCATGAACCCCACGCGCATCCCCTGACATTCACCAAGGAAACCTGAGATTGCACACCACAAATGCACCCGATTGTCATGTCCTGCCTTGACTTCTTCGACATACTTGCTACTCGCTGAGGTGCTAGGAAAACAGGAAGAGAAATGTCACTTACCACAACAACCTTCTTCTCATCCTTCGACTTCTTGAGCAGATACCTATGCACGCTATTCTTCTTGACACGATCACTATCCTCCAACATATGCCTATGACCGCCACGAACGGCATCAGTCTTCCCATTTCCGCCGTTGCCATTGACTCGTTGAATGGTGTACAACTTCTGACCGTTTCCGGCAGCAGCGGACGGATTCTCAGATAATGTGGGATTAGACGTCAACATGCCAAATGGTTGAGTACCGCTATTACCACGAGCAGAATCACTTTCATTTGGGAAGAACATAGTCGTTGCTGCAGTTGCATTGGTAGCATGGTGGTTATCGCTCGACAATACCGATGAGTCTACTGCGCTCCTTTGATGATGCGCTATATCCGCTGCGGTGGCTTCAGGGAAGTATTCTGTAATCTTGATTTTCACATCGCACAGATCTCGTTCTCGAGCAACTCGTTTGCGTTTCTTTTTGTTGGGATCGTCGGATTTGGGTGTCCCCGAGGGGCGGCCTTTGAGGCGACAGTCCCAGTAGTGAGAGACGAACGGTTTGCGTTTATATTTTTGCGTTGATCGGTGGGAGTAGACGTTGTCGACGTGGGGGAAGTAAATTTGGAACCTTCGTCATTCATCAGCTGTCTTACTCTCAACTACCAAGTGGGAGACGAGAGAGGCGCACTGTTCTTCAGTCAACGTAATAGGCTCATCAACATTAAACAACCTCTCCCTCCACGCATCAAGATCAGGCGGATTCGGCACAATCTTCAGCCCGCCCAAATGACTATCCTTAATCTCTGCAGCAGCTGCAGATGACACATCCAAGCCGTCCCCACCCACTTGAAGTTGAAGCGAAGAATCGACCGGCTGAGCAGCGCGGCTCTGCGCATTCGCATTCGGCAAGGATGAAGATATAGATGCCGCCACCCATTCGAGCTCACCAGCACTACTATTGGTATTCCAGACCTGTGCTCGGTTTGAGGTGATCGGGTTGTTGATGGCTGCTAGGTCATGGGCCGAACGTGGCGGGGGTGGTATATCATATCGGCCGTTCGCATTATTGAATTGCGGCTGATTATAGACAGTTAGTAGTCAACGGCGCATTGGTAGGTGTGGATACGGACAAAATTGCTAGCAGCTTGTAAGCTGTGATCTATATCAGCAGCAGAGAAACCCTGAAACGATGGGACATCATGAGGATTGAAGCGGGAAGGCAACTGTGAACCCAATGGTAAATGTGGCAGCTCTGAGCTTTCCATGCTGCATAAAGAATAGACGAATAAGATCTGCGTGAGCAGACAGATAACATAACCCGCTAATACCGTAACTTATACAGTCTTCCCGTATGAAGAAAACAATAATGAGGAGTAAAGTTGTTGAAGCGGCACTGGATTTTGTTTGGTGGTCCGAGTGGAGAGCGGAGAACTTATTATGAGTACAGCGTCAGACATTGGACGGGCCGGACGGGATTATTGTTTGCCCGCTTATCGGCCGGCCCCTTACTTGCGATAAGGACGATGGCGTCAGCGGAATTTGACTTCAACAATGTACTTGCATTACGGTACAGAATGAAACGATGTATGAACAATGACTATAATACAAGGTACTAGCCAGCGTTATGCTCGAGCTAGTCCGGCCACCGACTTATGATATCACATCGATACTTCACCCCTGAACTTTGCGCCAAACCAACCAACCCCCTTGAATGGGCCCATTAAAGCAGCATGCGATGTTCCCACCCCATGTCAACGACTTGTTCCCTTGCTGAAAACAACCTACAACCCCTTCCTCTCAGGATGTCTCTTATCAGCTTCAGCATTTCTGAACGGAAATCCAGACGTCCTCTTATCCGCCCCCGTCCTCTTGCTAACGCGTCCTTTACTCGTGGCAAAAAGCAGGCACCAAACTCCCAACGAGGCCACGGCAGCCGATCCAGCCATACCCAGCCCCAGCGCTGTCTGACCATTGGCCAAGTACCAGATATAATTGTAGAAAGCCAACGTGGCGTGAAACAAAGTCGTCACAAGCAGCGTGGGCCCGGCATAAGGGGTCCGCGCATTCTCGTCTTCGGTGGATGTAGTAGTAGCATCAACGGCGCCAACAGAGGATGCCAATGGCACCGATCCCGTGAGCAGGATGGTCAATGTCGCAACTGCAAGTAGGGCGAGACCAAAGGCTCGAGAGAGATAGGCTTCGACATCTGCCCAATGAGCGTTAGCAATCCATTCGAAACCAGATTATTCAACAGTGAGGCTTCTGTTTCCAAGATTTCTCAAGATCTGGACCTGCAGTGCAATCGATTCGATCTGCAGGAGGAAAAAAGGCTAACCTGATGGAGGTCGAGTGTCATCAATCAGCAGCGTTATGATCAATTTCGGAGTCGCGACCAAAGCTAGGCCCTGTAACGCTAGCCATGCGCTTGAGCCGTAGGTGTACAGGCAAAAGACCTAATTCAAGATATTTTCCCGTTAGAAAAAAAAAAACAAATAACTCCCCGATTCTAGACTGCGTGTCTGAATAGTCTGGAATAGCTCACATCCATATTTAGGGACTTGGTTGGTTGGTAAAGTGTTCCGCACCAAGTGCTCTGCGCTGATTCAGTCGATCTGCGGGACAACGACAATAGTTTGAAATCGAATATAAGACTGGGAACAACCCTGTGCAAAGAAACAATAACGATTAATGCAGCTCGGTTTCAAACCTGACTCGATCAAGACTTGTTCACTGATGAAAAGGGGTCTGAAGAATCAAAGATTATTGATTGCAGGTAAGATCAAGTTGTGAGGTTTTAAATTGAGCTCTTTCGATCGGCTTTGGTCAGGTTGGAAAGAAGCTGGACGGATGATGTCATGTTTTGTCAGTTCACCCGCCAGCCCTAATAGTACTACGTATAGCCACTAAGTTTATTAACATGCTACCATCATCAAGATCTGACCAAGTCACTTAAGCTCGAGTAGTGGAGAACTAAGCTACTACACATTAGATGCTCCATTAGATGTATCCTTAGTGGTGAGACATTGCATATGAGATCCGAAAGTTAAATATTCAATATTCAAAGAGAATGGAGACTTTTCCCCGGACCTAGCTACTCCGTATATGCAAACTAGTGCCTAGCACTCTTTGTACAAATGGTACTAAGCTAAGATCCTGTATGCCTGAGCCAGCTCTTGATAAAGGGGTGGGAAGAGATGCATCTCATGATCAGACCAACCCGAAATTTGTACCGCAAAAAAAAGAAAAGGTAGGCAGGCGTAAGGAGGTAATCCAATCATGTCAATATATACCCGCGAATATGATTTCCCAACGCCTTATCATCCAGTGACCGTATGCAATCATCCACTTGTCGTGTAAATGAAGTATGTAATAAGTAAAAGCAACCGACGTCTGACGATCAATGTTATAGAACGAAACCGGTCTAATTCATCCCAGCAAAGACTGCATTGGCATCGCCAACGAGTTCCACCACCCGCGCTGGGTTTCCCCATGCAACACTAGCAGGGGGAATGTCTCTGGTGACAATAGACCCAGCACCGATGACTGAGCCCCTGCCTATCGTTACTCCGGGAAGGATAGTCGTTCCAACCCCTATCCAGCAGTCATCCTCGATCGTAACTGGTTTGGCAAAGACTTTCCCACTCCGACGAGACATGATTTCCTTCTCGTGGAGCTCGGTGACTATAGTGACATTCGGACCTATTAAGACTTTATTGCCCATCGTCACAAGCCCGCTGTCCATGATCCGGAGACTAAGAAAGACGTCAGTAATTGGACACCAAAAATTTAAAATGAACATAGATGGAGACCGACTTGACATTTGCGTAGAATGAATCACCAATGGTAATGTTACAGCCGTATTGAAAGTTAAACGGTGGTTCAATGACTGGTCCTTGACCAACAGCCCCAATGACTGTACGTAGCAAACGCTCACGCTCTTTGCGTAGGCCCATAAAGAGCTCATGCAAGGGCATCGTATCGTCTTTGAGAATCTCATCGTCGACATTATACCTAGCACAGAAACGCCGTGCCTCCAGTTTCTTGGCCTGAAGTAGAGGGCAAGAGATGACTCGGAAACTACCAGTATGTCAATACTCCAGACCCAAAAGTGGTTCAGGTTCAACAGAGGGCAACTCACGGAAGTTCTGCTATCATCTTGCCGTACTCCTCGCTTTCTGGTATACCAATCCTCGTTCTTGTAGGAGAGTCGGAATCAAGTATATGAGGGGCCATCGTGCTGGCCTTGACGATGGTGTGATGCCGGACACACTCTGCTTCTGTATCACTCGAAGTCCTTGACTCCAACTTCTTGTTGTTACTCGGGCTCTGTCGTCTCGGATGGCTTTCTCGAGAACCGTTGCTGGTGTAGAAGCGACGTAGCCATCCGGTCAATTTATGCAACGACCGTATCATGCTTTTAGTCCACATCTGTGCTGCGAAGACGTGTGATTCTTCTGGAAAAATGTTGCGGGCAGGAAATAGCTCGGTGCGATCACTGATTGGACGTCAACAGGCATGCGAAGAGAAACAACAGCCTAAAGGGTTAATTAAGGGAAATAAGGTAATCAAGATAGCCGAGTCTGAATGAAAAGATCGCAGGCACAGAGATGTGTTCCAAGAAATGGGAACAGAAAAAAGAAAAGCAAAAAAGAAAGCACCAGGTACGCGAAGTGATCAGCTTCTCAAATCATACCTGCCGATTACGTGCCTTCTTTCTTTCTTTCCTTCTCTGGTGGGATTGAACGAGCAAGCGAGGATGGTTTCTTCTTTTTCTTCGGCCTTGGGTGGTGTGATCTTAAACGCAGAGTCTTGGGGTGTTCCTGTGTTCTTTCTCCTGTCATTTTTCTTTTTTTCTTTTCTTTTTCTGCGTGTTCCCCCCTCCTCCCCTCGGAGGCAGTCGCGGATGACCTGACAGTTTGCTCGGTTCTGCAAGGAAGCAGACAGGCAGCTCTGTCAGGACCTTCCTTACCTAGCATCTGGCATCTTAGCATCTTAGCAGCCATCTACTAATAGCGGTCACTGCCCACAACAGCACAACCCAATCTGGACCTTCACTACTAGCGCGGGGGAAAAACTTCCTGTTTTCCCTGACAATCCATGCATATAGTAGACGCTCAAGCCTTAGCATTATCAACTTATCATCGCCCACGAAGCCATGCTAGTCTTGACGCTTGTCGCGCAAGGACCACTCACGTCTCGCTTCACTCCCTTGACTCCCTTCAGCTTCATGCAAGTAGTGCAAGGCTCAAGCAGCACCATGTACGTACGACGTACATACATACATACACACTAGCCCCCCGGAGAGCGAACTAGAAGGACGGTAGGCAGAAGCTAATCGCATGCGGTAGTGGGTCATGGAAAAACTAATTGTCCTGGTCATCGTACTAGTATGGATAGAGCAGCGAGCACCTAGTTTACATGCACAACGCGATTGCGGAGACAGTGTAGACTCAGCAAACAATCGCCTTCCTTCCCGCCGGCCGTGGCCACTGGCCACAGATCCTGGCGCTCGAGCTTTTTTCGAAATAGGTTGGATTGTCGTGTCAGTAACGTGGATGAACTCCCCTGCAAGTGTGACAGCTGCTCCATCCGCCTGCAACCGCCACCTCGGTCAATCACAACATCATCGAAATACCCAGGGAAATGAATCCGTGCGTATGAAGCCTGCTCGATCTGGGGTCGATTCTGGCCGATTAACTCTCGCGACAAAGCTCCGGAGCCACAATACTATTCTGCACACGACAAATACTCGCCCACACACACGAGTGCTGTCAGGAATATCGGAAGATCACTGCCATCACCCTAAAACTGGCCCTGCAGCCAAAGGCTGAACGGTGAGTCAGTACGATCCAGGATTAATCACTCTACGGAAAGCGCCATCCCAGTACGGAGTCCCCCGTACTCGGTGCTGCACTTGGCGCCATCGCAAATCGAGATGTTTGTCGAGCCAGCCCCAATACAGAAACACCCCTCCCCATTTCTATCAACGCTGGCCCAGTGGCTCGTGTGCGGTCATTGAACAGCCCTCGCTACACTATTATTATTCCGGTTAATCTTTCTCTGATTAAGAGCAAAGCGCGGTCTGAGAGACTGAGACATCCCAACATTCGGTGAGGCACAGAGGCGGTCATCATATTACGTAGTATATGGTAAAACGTACTAGCTCGTTCGTCACGACCTCACTTGGAATCGACGGAAGCCTCAATTCCAGCACCGCCGCTCCATCGTTTCAGAACCATGTGGAGATTTCGTACAAGATAGTGATACCGTACAAGATAGCTGCCGATCAGGCCGGTCAATACAGGAAATTTTGCTGCTTATTTGCATGCGGCGTGGTCTGCATCTCCACCAATGGCCGCAACAGAAACACACTCTAGAGCGGCCGGCCGAACCACAAAGACTCCCAGCTGGATCACGGCGATCAGCGATGACGGCAGGCTCAGGCTGCCAAACATTGCAAACAAGCGTAATATTTTGGGAGCGCCAAAGAATTGAAAGAAAAGACCGGTCAGTGGAGCTCCAGGAAAAAGAAACGGTCCTACATGAGAAAAAAGCATGAGCCATTGAGCCAGCACAGCCGAAATCCCACTCGGGCAATGATATGTCATAGCATCGCTGCAGCTCCACTTAGATCATGGCCAAAAAGCGCATTGTATCGCAGAGACCTTGGGGTCAATTATATTCTTTTTTGGGCGACTTATGACTCATGATGCTTTAGCTGAGGATCCCCGGCGGCGCTGCTGCAGTAGTGCGTCGGCCGAACATGTAGGTACTTATCGGGAAGGAGGAGATCAAAGAAATAAACACAATGGGTTAATCTCTTTATTGGGACTGGCTGGATCGAAGATATCTCATGAAACTGATGTCTTCATCAGAAGGCTGACTGGGATTCTGCGAAGTATCCGCCAGCGCTTGCTGGTAGCGTGAGGCAAGACCAACATCCGCGGAAGCAGAGTCCTCTTCCCCTGAGGAGCCGTCGCTTTCGTCGCCGCCAATAGCGTCGCCGTCTCCGTGTGGGTCGTCCTCTGCCTCACTTACAGTCTCCGGACCGTCCGCCAATTTATTCTTACCCCTGTTCGAAACAGCCATGTCTTTCATGAGCTTACCTAGCTCGATATCGCGTCTCTTCGTGGCCTGCTCCGCGCGTTCGTTCTTTTTGCGCTCAAGCTCCGGCCGGTAGTCGCGTTCAAACTCCTGTCGCTTCTCCTCCACGGCACTAAAGAACTCGTCGATGCCATCTCCAGTCATCGAGCTCACCGCAACGACGCTCAGGTGACGGTAAAATTCCTCAAGCATTAAGCTCATACTATTGAGTAAGGATCCCATGTAGCCGCTGCCAGCTCCGAAGCCACCGCTACCACCTTCCGCACCAAACGCACCGGCATCCTCTTCCTGGCGTAAAGCAGCCTGGAAAGCATCAAAGTCGGTCATCCACTCCTTGGCAAATTCTGCATCCTGTACATCGGTCTTATTAAAGACTAGTATCATAGGAAGTTTGGTCTTATAGAGGATACTGCAAGCATAGAGCATGTTACTCATAAAGGTACTGGTGGAACTCGTTCGAGGGGTGTCAATCACGTATGCAATCACCGTTGGAAACGAGGACGCAAGAGTCTCCAACAGTATGCTTCCGGACGCACTCCACACGAACACTTCGATCTGACCAGGGGTGTCGACTAGGATGTGCTTAATCGGTCGTCCACTGGAATTAGCGGGATCGACTGGAGCCGTCCGTTTTTCCAAGAGACCAATGATCTGGTCTACTTTGGTCGCAAACAGGTTAAGCGAGGTCAAAATTCCTCCGTTGGGCCCTAGATTATACTGTTTCATCACTTCCTTATAGTTGATCGAATCGCGGATGTCGATATTGCTTTCGAACGGCACGGAGTGGACTGCTGGGTCTAAGTTGAGGACGTAAGGGGGTTTTCGTTGAGAGTGAAGATGTGAGTTGATTCGTTGCATAAAAGTCGTCTTTCCTGAGCCTGTCGGTCAAACATGTCAGCTCTGTTTGTTCAAAGTATTCGCAGGCTGTTGAAGTTTCCATGTCTCTCATGCCACAGAAATTATAGGCGGTTTCCTTCAATAAAAGGAGCAAAGGTAATATGTTCTCACCTGCCATGCCCACGCATACTATCGTTACTGGCGAAGTAGATTCGCCTGCGGGCGCTTCTGCCGTTGCCGCCGCCATGCTGCCGTAAGTTGTGCTTTGAAGCAAGATTTGAGTGTCTATCCCACCACGTACTTGCAACTGAAGATAGACCGTAGTCGAGTATCAAAGATGCTTGGGAGCAAGTTGTAGTTTTTCCCACTGGCGGGGCGAGAAGCCTTGGGAAAGTGGGGCCCTGCACTAAACGTCATTCCTTGGGCAACCGCGCTCAGCTTAACCTTTCTTTCTCGCACCTACTGGCTAGATAATATATCTCCCCTCTTGCAAAGTCCATATCCAACCCAACTACAATATCAGACACTTGAATGATGGCAAATACCTACAAAATCCCAGATCGATGATGATGACTATGGCGTACTAACAGAGCACTTAGATGACCCCCCGCCAGGGTGGACGATGGACCCAGAAGAGCTTGATTACGAGGGCGACTGGCTCGCGGAAGACAGCTGGGGACACGCTCTTATTACTTCATATAGACTTGGGAAATGCACTCTAATCATGTGCCGGCTAGATAATATGGGTGGCGGTGAAGTGATTTGTGAATGCAGCGGCAAGCTCTTTCTATATAAACAGCTCGGCTTGGACTTATATCAGCTTATCCGCCCAGCAACCTTGGACGAAATGCTTGCTATTATGAAGAAAGAGCGGAAGGGTAGGCTTAAGTGGAAAAGATATTCTTCTGATATGAAATAACAATGTGCGAGTCTAAAGATACATTTGGCATGAATTGGAATGGCGTTGCATAAGAAAGCAGGTATGCTAATTTACAAAGTGCAAGAATGCAACTATAAGACAACCCCGTACAAAAGTAGTGTTACATAAATCGAAAATAGAAGAAACCGCGAGGAGAGAAGAGCATCCATCTACTCGTCCTCATTATCAATATTTCCGAGAATAGGCTTCCGCTTAGCAACCTCTGGATCTTCACCGTAACCATAGTTGATCCAGGCGCGTTGCCAAAAGGATAATTTCTTAGGTCTTTCGCCCTCGTCAAGAACCCACTCTAACCCCGCATCGATGCGTTTGGCGCGTGCCTCTTCCTCCGGTGCGAGGACATATCGACTCATACGGGCAGCGATGCGAGGATCAATGACAACGTCATCGATCCATTCACGCTCTTCCTTCAAGATACTGGGCTTCTCTGCGGCTTGGGTGTCATCGCTTACACTCGCTGCGTTGTCGGCTTCCATTTGCTGTTTTCGGGCTTCGGCAGCCTTGCGCACGGATTTGTGCCATTCCTTCTCTTCGTGCTCGAGGAGGGTCTGCTGCTCATAGATCTGCTGTGACTGGGTTTCGGATGTGAATGATTCGGTTGATGGGCCTATGTCTGATTCGGAAGGGTTGATGAGGCCTTCGTGGTATGGCCTGCTTGCAGAGGCTAGGACAGCTGCGGCGACTTGTTGGCCGACAGCGTCTGCGAGATAACGTTTCGTCAAGTAGCGGTAGATTCTGATCGGGGTGTTCAGAAAACCGAGAAGATGGGGGAAGGGAACTGGTAAAGAAGCTTCGAAAGTTGCCGGGATGGTTGGAGGAAGATTTCGTGATGAATAGTCTACAGTTGAGATGTATGCGGGTGTTGGGCCCTTTGGTTTCTCCTTCTCCTCCTCCTTTTCAGGTTCAGTGCGTTTTTCTTCCGGTGTAGGGGTTGAACTGTCGAGAATATCGGAATTTTCAGCGGCAGGAATACCAGCGAGAACCTCAGATGCGTTGACCGGGCTGGGTGCTTCGGTAGGCAACTCCGGAGGAGGTTGAGGAGGATCAAGAGGACCCAGCCAGCCTTCATGAAGACCCCGAATGTATTCCTTCCATGTATGCCGTCCAATAACAATATCTCCCAATGGCCCAGGTTCATCTGTAACACCCATCCGCCGTCTAGTTTCAGCAATGATCAATTCTTTGCTCGGCTCTTGAACCACGGTACTCTGTTCTCCAGCTTGACGTCTGTGTTCACGAATCTTCTCGGCCAATCCAGCTCGAACATCTCCTTCTTTCCTTCCCTCAATGACCTCGTAATCTAGAGCCGCGGAAACAAGGACGGGCTTCACATATTCAATAAAGTATTCACGGGCGGATCGAAGACCGTCTCCCGGAGGTGCCGATAAGAATACTGTGAGTTTCCGTCTATTCTGTTCTATCGGTAATGTCTCCTTGGAGATGTGAGCGACGAGGTCGGCCCATTTCTGCTGCGCGCGCTTCTTCTGTCGGCGGTCGTAGGTTATAGCAGCTGTGAAGCCTCCGGTGATCGAGAGAAAAATCATCCAGTTTCGCGAGGGTAGTCTCAAACGGAAGTTTGGTAGTCCTATCGCCGATCAGCTTTGAGTTCAACTTTTGAAGCACACTATCAGAACAAATATACCCATCATCTTAAAGACCGGGTTCTGTGGTTTGGGCGGAGTCGGAGGCTTCGTTGTCGATGCATTTGCCGTGCTCGGCGTCGGGTTGGAAGTAGCGTTTTCAGACATGGCTGCTGATACTACCAAATATATCCAGATTGATTAGAATTATTCCCAATGGCCCAGAGCAGGCCGACGCATAGAAAATAATATAGCTATATCGGAGGGAACTTCTTAAAAAAAAGTTCACTGGCTGTCTGGTTGTTTTCCGGAGCATTATGTAATCGAGCGCTGATTGGATGCTGAAGAACTATATCTCTGTGAGTTGGACCAACTGATAGTAATTTATGAGGTATTTATTCCCATGAATACACTGAGTATAATGAATGATTATTGACTTCCTTGAAGCGTTTCAAATGTTTTCGATTGGCCAGTTCATTATTATTTGAAGCTAACTACACGACCAAATCAACAAGACCTAGGTCAAGTGCGAAGTGCTATTGTATTCTCCCACGTTTCAACACTTGAGACACTACTTGGAGAAAAGTCCAAGAATCCGACCTTCTGTCTTGTCCAACAAATTGCCTCCTGCACATCTAGTAATCGTGCAACCGGAGATCTATTCAGGATTTGTGACAAATCGCCCACGATCTCCTTTCCCTGGCCCCGAAGCCACCATGCCATGGCATTTCCTTTCTTTTCCATCATATCCAAAAGCACTCCGAAATACATGATTATCAGCAAAGCCATAGGCTCTAAGTTTCTGACCGCGTCAAAGAACTCCGGGTCGTTGACAGAGGCAATTGTCCAGCAATAGTTCTTGACCACATCCCGTATTTCCTCGGCAAAGCTATATTTGATATGCGCAATAGCAACTTGATATAATGGGCTATCTCCAGCGAAACATGAAGAAGATTCATGTTCTGTTGCTGGCAATTCGATCTGATGACTGATTGTGCTAAGTCTGTCCAGGGCGGCTGTTGTTTCAGAGTCCAAAAGGCTCAATATTGTCATATCGATGTTCGACATTATCTCAGATTGGCATTCTGGGCGTGAAGCCCCAGCTAGGAGCATTTTGTTTGCACTAGCCATTATATCCAAGGTTGGAATGAGACGGTCGATTGTTCGCGGTTGAGACGAAATGACAAAGTTGAAAGCTGCCATAAACAATGCAAATGCGTATAGGCCATTGATATTCTTCCAGTTAATAGTTTGTAGCTGACCACGCATTTCGGCTGTGGCTTTTGCATGATACTCGAGGGCGGGCCTCAGATACGCTTTCTGTCCCGAGTGAGCAAAATCTGCAGCCGCCAGCGCAAGCATACCGTTCATAAGAAAGCTATTCATTAATGCAGCTTGTGGCAAAAGCACCTCAAGATATACTTTATCCCTGGGAACCATATAGAAGCACCACGTTGTTCTCGTCAGCCATCGATACATTAGCTCGTTCTCCAATTGGTTATCTGGAGATGAGCTCAGTGAGCGGATAATGGGCTGACTTTGACTGAGCGACCTTTCGTTAGGTTTATGAACAGTCAGGGTCTTCTGGGGAGTGGCACGCGGTCTCTTCTCCTCTCTCATGGTATTGCCATCTATGGGCAGGAATTTGTATCGCTGCACTCCGTACCCCGTACACGGAATCTTCAAACGCGTACAACGAGGGCATTTAGCAGGGGGTTTTGGTGCTTCACACTGCATAGAGAAATAAGCACCGCTGCATATGGCCGCTGCTGCCTCTTGTCAGATGTAAACCTACTTTTTTCTTTTGTTTTCTGCATGCATCGCAGCCTCTGCTCGTGGGGCCACCTGGCATTGAAGGCTAGTAAGAAATATCAACCTCGTGCGAGGGCTAAACTTGTAGACGAGTCCCCTTCTATATGAGCAGGTGTTTTACTCTCATGGGAGCTGAGGCTGGATGTCATGGGAAAGTTATCTTAGGGTTAGGGCTTGAGCTCACGTGATGCTAGTGTCACTAAAACGGCAGGCGGTAAAGCAATCAACACACCCGGAAGAACAGTTTTTCCCCGCCCCCTTAGCCGAGCCTAAGAGGCCCTTAGCCTGACAAAAGAGGCTTAGCGTATTTGGCACTTCTATACAAATCATCAACCAGGCAGTCGTTCCCAGTCATTGCACAAGCCCATATAACGCATTGTGAGGGACACCTGTGTCTGTTTCATGTGCTTCGAATCCTACGAACCTTTGATACAAAATCAGCTTGTCGACGTGTCCTCAAGCCAGAAACTCAAGTTCTGAAGTTTGAGAAAAAAACTCCACCGTTCGGCGTCCCACACTACGATAACTGGCCCGCCAGTCAACTCCCCCCTTTCCCATCCTGGCCTTTGGCGCCTCGTTCTGGGCTGGGACCACTCGACTATGCTCTCCCGTTGGTCTATCCCTCTTTGATCGGTGTACTGTGTGCTTAGTGCTGTGCTGTGCTGGTCTGTCTGTTCTTAACCCTTGATCAACCAATGTCACTCTGTGACTGTGTGTAATCCTGAGTTGCCCTGGGTTCTGGTATGCTCTCTGTCTCACCACGGACCATAAACATTGAGCAACATCTCGCGTCTGTGTGACTTGGCTTCCTTTGCCTGGGCCATCGGACGTATGCCTTCTGTTTCACATTTTTGGCTGCCCTGAAACCGATCCGTCAACCCTTGATTTCTCCTCCAACTCCTCGACCCCTCGTTCTTCCGCCCCTTTCTTTGACCGCGGTCGAGACATCAGTTCTTTCATCCTACGGCTCACAAGTCAAGTCGAACAAACCGCTCAACATGGATCCAAATAATAACCGATTGCACTTGAACTTTGGCTTCAACAACAATAACAACAATGATAGAAACTACAATGCGGCCAACAACCGTGTCTACCCCACAACACCCTCCGCATTCCCGCAACCTATATACCAGGGCCAGGACTTCATGGATCCTCATGGAGCGCAGAACACCGGTTATGGTCAAGGATATTTTGTGAATGGTCCATACTCGCAGCAGGCTCATTACCCTATGCAACAGCAGCAGTATGCCCAACACAACCTCCCGTCTCCCCAGCCCGCCTACGGAGCTCGTGCCTACAACAACGACGGTACAAATGGATTGATCCAACAGTTCTCGAATCAAGATTTGAGTGCATCACCCCGACCAGGACTGTCTCCACGAGCTGCTTCTCCTGCTCAGCGACCTCGGACCGCTGGATCGACCGGACCGCAACAACATGGAGGACACTTGGCTCCCGGAATGGCTAATCGCAGCTCGAAGCCACCTGGCGAAGAAGAGGAACTTCAGCGATATCCTGAGCGGTACTCAGAGAACGTTCATAAGCGTGGAAAGGCTGCTAAGGAACTGATCAATGTATTCTTCCAAGAGAACATTGAGCGTGCCCGTGAGCGCAACATGCGGTAAGACACTTCGTCTTGACTATGACCCAAGAATGAAGCCGAGACTAACGTGGATTTACGCACGGCAGATCCGTCAATCTTGACAAGTTGGTACAGGCCCATAGCATGCCGGAGGCGAAGAGACGCTCAGAAGCGGAGGCTCTTGCGAAGAAAGAGTCGAACTTTCTGCGTTTCCTCCGTACTCGGGAAAGTCCATCGAACTTCCAGACAATCAAGATTATCGGAAAGGGTGCATTCGGTGAAGTCAAGCTTGTGCAGCGGAAGAGCGACGGCAAGATTTACGCTCTCAAGTCATTGATCAAGACGGAGATGTTCAAGAAAGACCAATTGGCTCACGTTCGTGCTGAGCGTGATATTCTTGCAGACTCCAAGGACAATCCTTGGTTGGTCAAGCTTCATGCTTCGTTCCAAGACAGTGCCTATCTTTATTTGTTGATGGAGTTTTTGCCTGGTGGTGATCTTATGACGATGCTTATCAAATACGAAATTTTCTCAGAGGACATTACGCGTTTCTACATGGCTGAGATTGTCATGGCCATTGAAGCAGTGCACAAATTGGGCTTCCTTCATCGGTAAGTTTTTAAATTAAGCTATCTCTATCTTGACGTCTCTAACGTTGTGTTTAGTGATATAAAACCAGACAACATTCTGCTAGATCGAGGTGGTCATATCAAACTCACAGATTTTGGATTATCTACCGGAGGCAAAAAGACACACGATAATGCATACTACCAGAACTTGCTGAAGAATTCTACATCCAAAGATAAGAATAGAAACTCGGGTTTCTTCTCGGACGCCATCAACCTGACGGTATCGAACCGTGGACAGATCAACACCTGGAGGAAGTCTCGCCGTGCCATGGCCTACTCGACTGTCGGCACGCCAGATTACATTGCGCCAGAAATCTTCAATGGACAGGGTTACACCTACTTGTGCGATTGGTGGTCTGTTGGCGCAATCATGTTTGAGTGCCTTGTCGGTTGGCCTCCTTTCTGTGCCGAAGATACCACGGACACATATCGTAAGATCGTGAACTGGAGAGAATGTCTATACTTTCCAGACGAGCTTGTTTTGTCACGAGAATCTGAGGGTTTGATCAGAAGGTACGTACTCTTCTTGCTATTCAAAACCATTCTTAATCACTGACTGTATCATTCTAGCTTCCTATGCGATGCTGAGCATCGTATCGGTAACGAAGGTGGCCAACACGGCGGTGCAACACAGATCAAGAACCACGCCTTTTTCCGCGGTGTGGTATGGGACCAATTACGCAATATCCGTGCACCATTCGAGCCTAGACTCAGTTCTAACATCGATGTGTCGTACTTTCCCATTGACGAGATTCCTCAGGAGGATACGAGCGCGGCGCACAGAGCACAGGTCCGCGCAATGCCTGAAGAACAGGAGGCTGAAATGAGTCTTCCCTTCATTGGCTACACCTATAAAGCCTTCAATGCGTTCCAGGCGAACTAAAGCCCGACACATCTATAACATAGAATTTTCTTGTTACAAATGGCATATTTTATACATGCATTGATGAGCTTTGGTCGAATTCCTATGAGCAGAATATGTGTGACCCATTTCCTAGATATACTTTGCAGTGGAACGTCATATCGATCTACAAAGATGAGCTTCGAGGACTCAATTACTATACGGACAGGTGTTATGGTTTGGAAAATGATCTTCCGTTCCGGTTTCCCACAAAGCAGTTAACAGACATTATCAATTTTACTGCTTGTATAGATGTATAAATTGTCATGTCTAACTGACTACCGGGTGGGAGGCACGGTATATGGATAAATCAACGTAACTTGTCCGATATTAGACAACGAGTAAAATAAGTATATCTAACTGTAGGATAATGCACCACCCTAAACGCCGTACGCACCATGACCAAGAGAGCAAGGAAAGAAACGAACTTTTCCTTAACCCGTAAAAGTACTAAGGCCGAGGCGCCAAACCAGGAACACCACTATATCTCTCCTCACGCTCAGTCTTGAACATAATCTGTATCCAGAACTCCTTGCTATCCTCATCAAACCAGGTCCAATAACGCCCTTCCCTGCGATCAATATCACGAGCCTGAAGTTTAAAGCCGCAAGTCTGATACGGCTCCGCCGCAACTAGAAGATATTGAAAGTCCTTGTCGGGAGGATCATCGACTTTTTGTTCGAAAGCGGACATGAATCGGACCCGGGGCACGACGCCTGGCGTGATTTCTTGATATTGTAACTGGAAAAGCAGACCCAACTGCCTCGTCATCGGGTCGCGTGTCTTGGTAATCTTATAACCCGGCCGGCCGATCTTGACTACATTCTTCTTGACCTGTACACCCATCGCACCAGGCACAATGCCATCCTGGGCTTTGCCTTCTTTCTGTTCGCGAGCCGCTCGACGGGCTAGGTTTGTCTGATGCTTGCGACCTTGGGTATGCGCGAGATAGGAGCCGTCGTTTTGGTGCACGGTCAGACATAGACGACACTCGAAGCTGCCGAGATGGTTTTTGAAGAAGTAAGGGTCCTTGGCGAGGTCGATTGTTTCGAGAGCGAGTTTGCGCAGACGCTCGCGACGGTCTGCGTTGGTTGCGGATTGGGATGCGACACCACCGCCACCGAATTTGGAGCCGGCGCGATTCTATAGCTGTATCAGTACGTGTATTTATAGTATAGAAGTATTGCAAAGGAAATTTTTGCTTACCTGGTAATCCATAATGACTCTGGATGTGATATACTATGTTCTGTTCAAGTTGCAGATTGAGCAAGTCTTCAAGAAGCCGCCTACATCTTCCATAAATCAGATGGCGGTAAGAAATGGCAGAATACTTGGAACTTCCAGAGGTATCCATCTTGAATATCATCTCTGATTGGACGACTCTCCGATCTCATATGTGCGGGTCTGTCAACAACCACCGAATGTTTACTCTTCGCAGCTTGACTTTACAGTGGCCGTAGGGATGAGCCGGAAGTTTGATATAGGTGATCGCCTCTCCTTTGACGGCGCACTATGTACCGTTCGATACATCGGTGATGTCGAAGGCACAAAAGGAGACTGGCTTGGCGTGGAATGGGACGATCCATTTCGAGGCAAGCATTCGGGCGAGCATAAGGGGAAGAGATATTTCATATGTATTTACTGCCCTCCTTTCTCTGAACGCTTTGGTGTATATATTACTAATCTGAATTTACAGGTATCAGCAATCAGCCCACAGCCGGCTCATTTGTGCGGCCTACTCGGCCCGTAGACAGACCTCAATCTTTCCTGGAAGCGCTTCACCAGAAATATGCATCCGAATTCGAGGAAGAGATTGCAAAGCGGAAAGCCGCGGATAGTGATGCTGACTTTCAGATGAATGACACCATTCAGTTTAATGGTAAAATCGTGGAAGAAGTTGGCTTTGAGAAGATCAGAAAACAGCTTGCCGAGCTTCAGGAGCTCAAGGTTGTTCTTCTTGATGGGTTGCGGATCGCAGGTGTCTTGACAGATGAGAGTCAGGATGAGGCCACATACAGCGAAGAGCTGCAGAAGATTGAACAGACGTGTCCCAAGATTACGGAATTGGATCTTACTCGGAACCTGATTTACCGCTGGCGGGATGTACATGATATTTGCAAGCAGCTGCAGAAATTGAGCAGTTTAAAGTTAAAGTGGGTATTTATGCCTCTGTTACTTGAAAATGGATTCTGACCTTTAAAGTGGAAATCGATTCGAGAAAGTTCAACCTGGCCTTGTGTTCGATGGAATCACGGAGTTACATCTGGATCAGACACTCATGCCGTGGGACGAGGTATGTCTTTTCCTATTGAAAGTTCGCCATCTCTGGGGCATTAACTTATATCTCGAGTAGATATCGTCGATAGCAGCTCAATTCCCAGACCTACAATCCTTATTAGCCTCGTCAAACAGTTTGACTTCTATAACAACAGCTCTACCGGTCACTTTGAAGAGCGTGGTACTCGAAAATAATGACTTCACATCTCTTTCTTCGCTTAAAAATCTATCAGATCTTCCGACTCTCACGCGGCTGATACTGCGGGGGAATAATATAGACTCGGTCTTTGCTTCACAATCCGGAGACGAAAAGGACAAATCTACCTTTCAATTTTCACGCACTCTGACATACTTAGATGTCTCTCATAACAAGATAGACTCATGGCAATTCATCAACGATCTAGCTACAGCATTCCCTGGCCTGGACTCGTTACGAATATCCGGAAACCCACTTCATGACAGAGCCGTCGCCCCTACGAGCGTTACAGGACTACCAGAAAAGCCCATGACAGTGGACGAAGCGTTTATGCTGACTCTGGCTCGGTTCGAGAATTTGACTTCCCTCAATTATAGCAAAATCACACAACAAGACCGGACTAATGGAGAGTTGTATTACCTTTCTTTGATTGGCAAGGAATTATCTGCCTCTTCGGCGGCGGATGAGGCGAGAATTCTCGCCACACACCCGAGATATTCGGCTCTATGTGAGATATATGGTGTACCTAATATTACGCGCCAAGGGGAAGGAGTGCAGGGAACGAATATAAAGCCAGGATCAGTCGCTGCTCGATTAGTGACATTCGAAATCTATCAAACGTCATCAGCGCCAACGTCAGATACAATAAGCGAGCCAGCGAGCAAGTCATGCCTGATACCAAAAACGTTCGATACATATAGAATAAAGGGAATCGTGTCTCGACTATTTTCTCTCCCACCGTTGCGGTTCCGTTTGGTGTGGGAGACGGAGGAATGGGACCCTGTGGAGGAGTTCAATATACTAGGCGGAGAGGAATGGGATAGCGATGATGAAGGTGACCATGAAGCTGAAGTAGGCAAGGGAGATATAAAGAATGATCGCAGCGAACCCATGGTCGTCAAAGCTGATGGAAGCAAGTTTATTCGACGTGAAGTTGAGCTTGTTGATTCGACGAGACAAGTTGGGTTCTGGTTTGATGATACTATTGCTAAAGTGCGTGTTCGGATAGAGAGGTTATAATGCAATCATGAATACGATCATCTCAAAAAGAGTCTATGAAAAGGTCTTATCAAATCCTCGAAATTGAAGGAGTGATAGCTCTAGATTGTCCATACATATAAGGTTCCCCGCAAACAAGCCATGCCGTTAGCTCCGATCCGTCGCCATTTTTGCTTCTTTAACTTCCAACGTCATACCGTCACCACATCACATACAACAGATCTTCAGAGACATAGTACACGATGGCAGAATATTGGAAATCAACAGTAAGTTCATTCATCTTTCATCTCATATTATAATACATACTAACGCGAAATAGCCAAAATACTGGTGCAAGCACTGCCAAATCTACATTCGCGACACCGCATTCGAAAAAACGCAGCACGAAGCCACCGGCAAACACCAAGGAAACCTCAAACGCTTCCTCCGAGATATCCACCGCAACAAAGAACGCGAAGAAAAAGAAAGCCAGCGAACCAAAAATGAAGTAGAGAGACTTCGAAACCTTGTGGGCGGAAAATCAGCTGGAGGAGATGCGTCGCGAACCCGACCGGCAGCAACGGCAGCTTCAGCCGCCGCGGCGCCAAGGCAAGCGAGTGCAGAAGATCGAAAGAAGCAGATTGCGCAACTAGCGGAAATGGGCGTTGCGGTGCCAGAAGAATATAGAAGAGAAATGGCACTTGCGGGAGATTGGGAAACGATATCGGTACGAAGGATAACGCCAGCTGAACCCGGCAAGGACGACCCAGAAGCGAAACTTAATATTGGTGTGAGGAAGCGGAAACTGGAGAATGAGGAAGATGAGGAAGAGGCTCACATGGTTGCCCAACCTAGACATAAAGGATGGGGCAATACGACGAGAGATTACCCTGGAGCTGCTGGTGGTGAAGATGATGATCTGGACGCTCTTCTCATGAACACGACGACAGTCAAGAAGGCAGACGATTCGGATTCGAAGACGACGACATTCAAATTATCAAAAGCAGAAGACGACGCAGAACCGGGGGATATTGAAAAAACGGAGAAAGACCCAGACGCCTCAGACCTGAGCAAGATATTGAAAAATGAAGAACCTGGCACAGAACAGTCGATTGAGGCGCCACCACTACCAGCGGGCGTTGCTCCAGTTGTCTTCAAAAAGCGTAAAAATAAAGCTGCAAGGCAATGAAAGTCACTCAATAAACTTAGCAATGACATGGACCTATTCACATGCTACAACCTGATCTTTCAAGACATGATTATACCCACCCAAAAATATCTCTATGTAACTATAGCACAGAGTCACTTATTTCTATTCCATGAAGATCTTGTGAATAGGGATCCCCTGATATGAATATAAAAATTGCTTCCTGGACTGTGATTGGTGGAACACCACCAGCCTGCTTAATAAGGCCAAGTCTGGGCTTAATTCGAGAAGTACAATTCGTGCACCAACCAGCCTATCTTGATACAAATTCAAGATTCATTTTCACAATCATCTTTGATTTCAGAAGCTGATATAGGAGATTCCGTTGAACTCAATGCATTCAATGCTAGCTGTGCAGTCGAGTCCAGATCTCTCCCACCCTCTCTTTTTCCTGATATCTGATCTAGTCCCACTCTTTAACTGCGGCTTCTTTCCAACCCGCAGAAATCTTAGCTCACCACTCAACATCTCCATTGCTTCGACATTCGCTCTCGACCACGTGTTGAACGACTAGATGTTTGTCAGTCGCAGAGCATTCCACATGTCTTAATCGTTGATATACAGGTGAGTGTCTCACTTATCCTCTGCTCCTGCTGTATTGTCCGCGTTTTGATACTCATGCATAATTTCTAGTGGTCGTGTTCTGTGTTAGACCGAGTCTCTAGGTACGCAAGACAAAGCTCTTTCTTCCTACCATCACGCCTTGTTTTCACGCATATATCCCGAGTGCCTTTTGTTCTATAAGCATATAGCTCATTTGCTCTTCTTGGCTTCAAGTGAGCCAGCGGTTTCTCATCATCGAACTACGAGGCTCGAGGACGGCTGCTCGACCGAGCTTTTCGCATTACACGGACTTTCCGCGTCTTGTCTTCTACTCGTCCAGAATCGCTGCTGCTTATGCTTGAATACCTGTTAGATCAATTGTGACTATGCTAACAAACTTCATGGCTACAGAAAACCCGACGACGGGGCCCGTCTTCGCCGAGTACATACCGAATTCGCCCATTCTAGGCGGACAATTTCAAAATGTCAGAAACTCAACCAGGTCACGTCCCTAACGAGGCGTCGCCTACTCCTACAGCTACGGCTACCGCAACCCCCGACGCTACTACACCAGCACCAGCACCAGCACCAGCCCCTGCTACCGTTGCTGCTCCTGCGCCAAATCCAACTCCTCCAACTTCTACGCCAGCTCCAGCTCCAGCTCTAGCACCTGCTCAGGAGCCTCTCGCAGCACCTGTAGCCCCACCGGCACCTCCAGCTCCCACAGTATTTGATACTGTTCCTCCCGCTTCGTTTCCTCCTCTTCCGCATATATCAACGGACGATTTCGAGAGAAGTACGGATTTTACAAGCACCGCTCCAAGTGCGCCCGTTCCGTCTCAAAACGTTGCAAATTCCGGCGTGCCTACTACTTCGTTCACTGCAGTCAATGCACCTCCTGCAGTATCAGGGCCGGTACCTACGTCGATGCCTTCACCAGCACCCGCACCCGCACCAGCAACCGCACCGGCGCAAACATTCTCTGCGCCTCCAGCGGTAGCTACGAACGCACCGATACAGACGTATTCTTCTGCACCTGCACCTACGCCTGCGCCGGCATCAGCACCTGTCCCAGCACCTCAGGCAGTGTCTACAACTGCACCTGCACCTTCGCAAGCACCTCTGTCTCTACCCCCAACGACATATACGCCAGCGCCTTTATCTGTACCACCACCGCCTCCAGTAGCGACATCAGCTCCTTCACAGTCTCCGTCAGTTACTCCGGGTGGTCCGCCTCCTCCGTCAATGTCACAATACCAGTCAACACCGAACGTTCCGCCATCGAATCCTCCGCCGATGCAAGGACAACCTCCCATGCAGTCAATGGGTCAGTATAATCCGGCATATTCTCCACAGATGGGCCAAATGGGTATGCAAACACAAATGAGTTACCAGCTTCCGGGTAATAACTCGCGTTCACGGGCGCATCAAAGAGAAGTAAAGAGGCGGACGAAAACCGGATGCTTGACTTGCCGTAAGCGCAGAATAAAGGTAAGACCTCGCATAATTTTCGAGAAAAGACAAGACAGAAGAAGAGAGCAAGTTGGGTTGGCGGGTGCGGGAGGGCGGGATTTTCCATGTTTCGCGGTGTCGCTTAAGCGTTGCCGCAACAGCTCGCGCTTCCATCCCACTTTGCATACAACAGCCCCGCCAGCCCTCTGTCGCTTCTTCCACTCTGATCTTTTTCTGTCTGCCCTGCTTAGCTCTCAATTAGAGAGGACTCACGCATTTCGCAATGATGCTAACGCATAATTGGTAATTTCTAAAAAGTGCGACGAAGGTCATCCAGTGTGCCGCAACTGTGTCAAAAGCAAACGCGAATGTTTAGGCTACGACCCGGGATTTCGACCACAGCCCGCGCCCTCCGATATACGACCTGCAAGCAACACTCCCCAGCCTTCGCTTCTCGTAAATCCGCAGGAAAATCACAACAGCAACAATAATCCATATCCTTCTGCACCACCGGGTTACATTCCTGCTTCGGCTCAGCCCTTCGCTCCCTCTGTCCAGTCGGATTCTTCAATTCAGTCGTTTGACCAATCCAACAACAATCGGCAAGGACCTGCCGAGCCTTCTGTAGAGGAAAGTGATACCATGTCGGTTATGGCAAGCGTGCAAGATACGATTGACGGTTCCATGTCTCAACCCGTGGGAACGCCCGATCTGTCGACGCCAGCACTCATGCCGCTATCCGGTCAAGTCGGTCAAGTCGGTCGACAAGGTATGTTACATGGAAAGCGTTTTGCGAGTGCGTCACTGACTGTTGCTTCTAATTGCAGAAAAAGTAAAAATACAAGACCTCTTGGCGCTTCAAGGTATCGCGCCGCCTCCACCATATCCTATCGTTCCCATTCAGCAGGCTCGCTTGGACCAAATACAGACTGTTTACCTACATACATACGCGCCAGCCATTGATCGATTTTTAGAGACACGATGGTTTCGCGACAAGGGATTGTCCCAATTGCTTACCAATGCGCAACTCATGGCACAATACTCGGCTCTTATTGACGCCTTCAATGACCCAAAAATAGATGACATTGCCGTTAGAGGACGCGTGGAAAGTTTCGAAGCGTCTGTTGTATGGGATACAATGTCTATATGCCGCTCAGCGCGTAATCTTGTGCGCAATGGCAGCACCGAACCCATGCAGGAATACGATTTGCTCACAACGGCGAATCGGTTCGATATTCTGGAAGCTCTTATCACCGATGATCATCTCAAGGACAACCCATTACGAGCAGATCTCGCTCGCCCACCACCAACAAATCTTAATCCTCTTGAGGGTCAATTACGAACGCGGTCTCTGAATTTCTGGAATTGTATCGGACACTTCCTCACACTTCACGATAATGAGGCGTCTTCGGCCGTGGAGATTGATGAAACCTTAGCTCGTTGTCGTTCACTACTTGACGAAATTGAGAACAGGGACGTCCTATATTCCATGGCTATCGGACGACATCTTGGACAGCGCCTATCAGACTTCCACCCTCGCAACAGGCCAGAAAACTCCAGTGACGAGAGAAACGCCAACACGAAGCTCATTGTCGCACAGAGATTCATTGAAGACGAGTCTAAAGACAAAGGCACCACGCAAGTCGTCAAACGCCTCTGCGGCATGGTCCACAGGCTATGGGAGCTGAAGAACTTACTACTACCGCGCGCATAACGATTGATGATTGAGATTCGGTAATTCGAATGCATGAAATTTTGATTTGATAAGACATACTAGCTTGCGGTGTTATGGTGTTCAAAAGAAGAGACTTGACTTTTTTCTGTTCATGTAATATGAAGACATGGCGTTATCTGTTTGTGTCATCTTCTGCAATGGCTCTGGCCATTGAGGAGAGAATATTATGCTCTTTGTGACTATACCCTTTTATTTGGCTTGGCTTTAGAGCGCCATGTGTTGGATTATAACATTTTGAGGCTTGTATGAGTTCTCGATTTATCTCATTCAACTCACCTGAGTACAAAAATAAACATACACCACGTACATTCTTGACGAAGAAAAAGGGAAAGAAAAGTACAATGGAAAGGTCTATATATTCTGCGCTCTATAGTATTATACCGCTCATCAAATCTATAGT
Source organism: Talaromyces verruculosus (assembly GCA_038993655.1). Lineage (NCBI taxonomy): Eukaryota > Fungi > Ascomycota > Eurotiomycetes > Eurotiales > Trichocomaceae > Talaromyces > Talaromyces verruculosus. The sequence goes on along the minus strand of JBBVQN010000007.1, from coordinate 410,962 downwards.
AGAGAGAGAACAATCTAAAGGTCCGCCTGCTCAGGCACAATACTCTTCAACGTCCCCTTCTCAATAGCCTGACGCACATTCCCAATAGCCCATTCCTCCATCTCGGTTTGCGTCTGTAAAAAACGTTAGGTTTGGAATATACAGGGGAGGGAGGGGAGAAAAAACATACCTCATAAGACCAAGTCCCCATATGCGGCACCAACATCACATTCGGATTCCGCAACAAACCCGGATGAACCTTGGGCTCCTCCTCAAAGACATCCAAACCCGCAGAAAACACCTTGCCGCTATCCAGGGCTTCGACGAGAGCGGCCTCGTCGATGACTGCGCCTCGCGCTGTGTTGACGACGACAACGCCGTCTTTCATTTTTGCGAATTCGGGTTTGCCGATGATATGGTGTGTATGTTTCTACATTATATCAGCTTCTCCCGCGCACTCATACAAGAGGAAAAGAGGGGGAGGGGGCCTCACGTTAAGAGGCAAGTTCAAACTAATCACGTCACTCCTCGCCAACAACTCATCAAACGTAACATACTCGGCGCCCGCAGACATGGTCTCACTAAGCTGTCGTCTATTATGATAAATAACCCTCATCCCAAACGCCTCCGCTTTCTTCTTCAGATTTCGTCCGATACCACCCATACCCAGGATACCGAGAACTTTACCCTCCGGATCATGCCCCAAAGGGGGCGCTGGATCACCACGCCATTTCCCCTGTCGAAGCGCTTGCATGCCCGTATTGAAGTTACGGATTGCGCCGATGATGAGAAACATGTTTACGTCGGCGGTGGCATCGTCGACGGCCGTGGGCACGTTGGACACGCGGATGGGTGGTGAGCGTTCACTGCAGGCGTGGACGTCGACTTGGTCATATCCCGCCCCTTTTCCCCTCAAGACATGTCAGCATTCATCCTGCATCTCTGGCCTGGCGCAGAGGGGCTGAAGGCATACCGCAATGAGCAATAAAAAGCAAAGACTTCGGCAAAACCGCAACAATCTCCTCATCAATCTGACCCGTGATAGCGAAAGAGCCAAAAGTGCGATATGCGGCGACCACGCCGTCGAGTTTTCCGTCTTTGCATTCTTGGATGAATTCAGTGCGGTTTGTGGCGCTTGTGGTTGTGAGGTCGGCGATGTCGCTGAGGGCTTGCCATGTTTTGCCGGCACTGTTTGTATTTTAGTATGTATTCAATCGTAGATAGGTATGGGTTTGATGTACTGGACGATCTCCCCTAGAAGGAGGACTTTGGGGCGTGCCATTTCTCTTATCTAGTCAATGGATGTCTCGAATATATGTTCGTCTCGGGGCCTTATTCAAGATAATATTCCAAATGAACACTGAATAGCGTCTTATATTTATTTTAGAAAAGAACGATCAATATGACAGAGCGTTTATGTTGATCGGATAAAGTGCGGGGTCCCAGGGGAACGGCGAGATCTCCGAAGCGCCCTTTCAAAACATCGGCAAATTCGACTTTGCCAGGCATATCATTGGCGCGAAAATTATTTTTATATCGGGTTTATCTGTGTATCTGTTTGCTTTTTTAATGATAAGAGTACGTATCTTTCATACACCGTAGTCAAGAAGTGTTGTTGAATCCTTTTTTTCTCGTTGTTCATGTCATATTACAAAATATTGTACAGATAGAAACGCCTCATGGAACGGTTAGCTACCCGATTTTGTGGCAGCTGTCCGGGACTTCGCCGTCCTATTCACCTTCTTTACCGATTCCAAGTTCAGGGAGTTGGTTGACCTCCCAAGGAGAAGCCGAGACATCGGACAATGTTTCCCACGGCGCTCATGTGCGTATTGCGGGAAAGGCCCTATTGGCCCTCAGTGAGAATACGAGTCCAGTCAAACTTTCGCCAGCGCTTCCGAAAAGGCTCAACTCGTCGATCCCCGCCTTTACTCCACCGGCCCTGCCTTTTGATAACATCCGGAGGCAGATCCAACATACCCCCTATCGTCTCTCGAGCAAACAAATCTCCACGCGGCCATCGGTGAGTGTCCTCCACAACATGGCCCAACCCACCATCAAGCTCAAACCAAACATGAAAGTATGGCATTTCCTTGACTAACGTCCGACGGAAAGCCATTTTGCCCAATCCCTGTTTAGATTTTGCTAGAGTGTCAATCAATTTTCGATGCTGAGTCCATTCTGAATCCGCTGCCAGTATAGACTCTCTGAAGAATGCTGGTGACGTTTCACCTAGACTGTATGGCAATGGGACAGCTTCTAGAGATGCATGGCGTTTTCGATCTGGGTGAGCAGCATTCTCATAGAAAATTACATCCCGACCCTGGTCATGATACATTCGAGTCAAACTCTTCATAAAATTGCGGATTTCCTCCCACTCATCATCGTCGCATTCCATTAGATTCGTGCGGTGCTGGATGGGAACAATAGTAGCGCTTCCTTCACTGAGTTCGGGTTCCGTTGGTAGAGTCAAGAAGATACGTGTTGCCAATGACACAATCGGAGCCACTGGAGGTGTATCTGTATCTTCGTGATGGCATAACGGGCAATTATCCAATATTCTGTTCATCTTGTGGAACTCGCTGATGGCCGTATTTTTCAGGTTCAATTCTGATTTCTGTACACGCTTGGCGAGTTTGGCCGCATTGTCATCCATATATTCCAGATCATTCTAGACTTTCATGTTAGTATATAGCTCTAAAGGAAATGCCTCGGCTTCACTTACGTCAAATTTGACATCCTTTGCAATCCTTTCAGCTAGTCGGAGACCTTCCCCGCCAGCTTGGCCACGCGTCCGTCGCTCTTCCACTATCATATCTTCAATCGACATATCCTCGTTCTCCTGTACTTGACCACGTTCACGGCCTCGGCGATTCTCAACCGGTTTAACTTCGCTTCTGGCGCCACCGGCTAGCATTCGGTTCTCCATAACACCAAGAACCACAACGTCGCCTTCTTTCCGGTTGGCCATTAACCCGGCAGCTGCATTATACTGTTCCTCCAATGAAGCTGCCTCAGGGGAGCCCTTCAATTTCGCTTTCATCATTTTTGCACGAAGCCGGTTAAGTGCTGTGGCATCCAGATGTTGCGTAGTTTTGGTAGGCTCAACCGTTTCCATCGGCTTGCCTTGTTCTCTGACAGGAGATGGAATATCCCGAGGATCGCTGGTGCGAGGCTCCCTGTGAATACCCAGGTCGAGCTTTCTCTCTTGAAAGAGCTCTCCACTAGGCTTATCTTTGCCCACGTACGACTCTCCGTAGGTCTCTCTGCGCTCCATTTCTATCTCTTCTTCTCGAGCATCATCGAAAGACCTTAAGTCTCCATACCGCTCAATCGCAACATCTTCCACCTTTTTACCTTTTTCTTCGGCTTCTCGATAGACATTTTTCAATTTTATCATTCTCCATTGTGAACCTGCATCGCCAAATGTATAGTCGACTTCATGCTGCGCAGGCTTATTCTCAACTTTTTCAGGGACCTTTCCTTCTTTCAAATCACGTAAATGAGTATTGAGTTCCTTCTCGTGTATTTTCAGATCGAGATCGGCTCGTAGCGATTTCGCTTCAGGCTGTTTTTGGGCAGGCTTGTTCGATCTGTGTATGTAATCTATATCGTCGGCAGACGGCGGCTGCATCCATGAATCGCGTTTTAGATCATGCGCGCTGCTTTTAGCAGCTGATTCTCGGACTTCGTCTTGACCGAGATCAACGTCGCGATTGCGGTCATGGTGATGCCGTCTTTTGTGGGCGCTCTCGCCTTCGTCGTCATTGTCGTCTCTTCGCGACCTTTTGTGCCTATGTCTGCGCTCTACGTCTCTGTCATCACTTCGATGGTCATGGTTATCGCGCGTTCGGGATGAATTGCGGTGATGATGTCGGTGATGGTGGTGATGACGATGTGACCGCGAGCGATCTTTGTCTTTGTGATTTTCGGAGTCCCTCCGTTCGCGATCCTCCGCAAGTGACTTCTCGAAATCTTCTAGAGTCATGATTGTCGCTTGTACTCTGTTCGTAATTTGATGAGTTTCGTAGTCATGGCGTGGATAGATGTCAAAGAGGCAGCAAGAAAAGTAAGCTCGAGCGCGGTTGCCCAAGGAATGACGTTAAGAGCAGGCCCCACTCAAGGTGGCCATAACGATTGAAATTGCTGACATCCCGGATCAACTCTTGACAATTGAAACAAGGATCTGTGACTCTTTTCCAAGTCTCTTGTCGAGGAGAGTCAAGCATAACGAAACCTGGTGTGCCAGCACTTGGTGGTTGTCTGACTCAGGATCGGGGGACATCTGGAGACTACATCATCCGAAATAATCCAACCCTTATCAATCGATTCAACTAGATTGCCATAAATCTAGATAACTGGTATCTTAGAAGGTTGATTTAGATTTTGTAATTTTGTTCTTCCACTCCGCTTCACTTTTCCTATCTATTTCTTTTTTGTGGCTCTATGATACATGAGCATTGCATACATCACAATCACGTAGTTTTATATGGATTGGAGCTTGCAAATGCTAGAATCAGACCTCAATCCTTACTCTGTCCCACGCATACCCCGGTCATTTTTCCATGATCATCCTCAACATCGACGCTAAAAGGTACAAATCTCAAATGCATGCAAATCTAAGAAGAAGTTAATAAGAAAAGCAAGACTAGGTGCTCTTCTCTATGCCTACTTCGAGACAAATGCAGAGGCTTCTTTCCACTTGTTGTGGGCTTTTTCGTTGTATGCTTGCTTGGCAGCAGCGTCGGCTTTCCACTCGTCCAAAGTCTCCAGCCCAGAAACTGCCTTTTCTAAAGTCGTACTGGCGAGGTCGAGGGTGGAGACAAACTCCTTTTCGCACGCGGCCTTTTCGCTGGGGGCGATGAGCAAACGCGCTGAGAGTGCGGCGCGAACATGGTCTACACTCTCCTTGTGGGACGTCAAGTAAGTATTGTTCCATTCGTTGAGGTTGGTGGATTTGGGGAGGATAGCCTCGAATTCTTTGAGGACAACGTCCGAGATCTTTTCGGGTAGTGGTTCCTTCAGATTGTTGAGTGCGAGGCGGAAGCGTGCGAGCTGAACGTGGAATGTTGGATCCGAAGAGTTGATGGCATGTGCACCGAGGAGGCATTTCAAGGCAAGAGCATATTTTTCTAGACATTGATTAGTTCAGTTGATCTGTACTTTCATTCAAGCAGGATAAAAACTCACGTCTTCTGATATATACTTCAAAACCAGCGGTCTGAACGCGAATATCGCCAGGGCTGAATTCAAGCAAAGGTGTGAGGAACTTTAGGGCGTCCTTAAGAGACTCGGTCGTCTGAACCAGCTTGTTGCCAAAAGGATCAGTATCCTCCTTCTTCACTTCGCCATCAGCACCCTTGGCATTGGCAGCACTAGCCTTCTTTAGCTCTTGTTTATCTGCTTCGGCCTTCTCTAACCGCTGTTGCTCCTTTTTAGCTTTCTTGATCGCCTTTTTCCTCTCTTCTTCGTCCACACCATTCATGTCCGCGAACATCGGACCATGAGCGAGATCGGGTTGATCGTGCAGCATCACATACGTCTTGATCGCGGACAACGCCATGCGCGTATAGAAGGGGTGATCTCTCAAATGATCTTCCCATCGAACCATATCAACGTAGGCCCGAATCATGCCTTTGCGGAGTGAAAAGCTGTGGAAGTCGAACTGGTCTTCTTGCCATACATCAAAAATGTTGTAGACTGCATGGAATCGCTTCAGTGCGAGTCCAAGTTTCTTCTGCCGTAAGTATGACTCTCCATCTTCTGTTAAGTACCATACACACTGCATTTCGTGAAGATCACCTAGAGCACCGCCGACAGTCTCATTTCTAGTAAACTTGCTCATATCTTCAAGAGCTTTGTCGTTCTCGTCGTTGCGAAGTCGGTATTTGGCTGCTTTGGTGTTGATGTAGCGATCTTTCTCATCGAGTTTCCTGGCTTCCTCCATGACTTCTGCTGCTTTGGGGAGATCTCCATAATGTTTGCATATCCTTGCTTTCGTCATGTGATAGTCAACAGACTTTGGAACAAGACTGATCGCTTTCTCGACATAGTCCATAGCCTTTTGCAGATCACGACTGAGATGATAGTTGTAGTGCTGAGCGAGAAAGTAAAAGGTCGAAGCCTCAAACGTGGTCTTGTCTTCTGGCTTTTGTGATTCGGACGAACCGTTCGTTTGTGGTTCTATTTTTCCAGACGCATAACCCTCTACAAGTTCTTGGACGGTGTCTCGCTTCGCTGGACGATCGTAGAGTACTTTGATATTAGCGAACAAGGACGGCACGCCTTTGCGCAACATCTGCTGAAGATAACTATCGGCTGCTTTCCGGAAATCATCGCCCTCCAAGAAGTCTAGGGGAATGCGCCGAGGAGCATCGCCACGGGGAAATTTTTCAACAAACCCATCATAGACAGCCTTGAGAGCTTGGTGGTCGGTATCCGCAAGTCCCTTTGCCTTGATGAGACCGTCATAGTAATGGGAGTTTTCGGGATTTCGATCGAGAAGAGCTGCATATGCTGCCTCCGCTTCCGATTTGCGATCGAGACGAAGAAGGTAATCCGCCCTCATCTCCATCACAGCCAAGACATCTGAACAGCGCTTTCCAGCGGTATCGAGGTGTTCAAGCGCTCTTTCCAAATCCCCCGACTCTGCGATTATTGTGTTTTTGTACAAGACAGCCTCGGAATGCTCCATATCGGTTCTAGGCGGAGGTGTCTTCAGGGTCTCTTCGTAGGTGTTGAGTACATTCTCAGCTTCGGTCAAATTTCCGCCGAGATGGTGAGCGATCGCTAATGCGGTCCAATTTTGTCTAAACGAAGGTCGGGCCTGAAGCATTGTGTTGCGGCTCTGTATATAACCTTGGTAATCCCGCATTTGCATCTGAAGAAGAGCGAGATCGCGCTGAATAGGCTGCGACTCGGGTTCAAGCCTCAAAGCGAATCTGTAAGCTTTGATGGCCTCCTCATAGTTTTTCTCTGCCCTATAAAGAAGACCAAAGACGTGCCAGCACACATGAGACTTCATGTCGTTCTTAAGCGCGGTCTTGGCCAAAACGAACGCTTCCTCGAGTTGTCCCAAGTTGCTCATAATCAGAGCCTTCATCGCTTGCGTATCGCCATGATTGGGATTCTTGCGGAGAATCTGATCGGCGGTTTTGATACCTATTATCCATCGCGAAGAGATGTTAGCCTCGAATAATGCTCATACCACTCTTTGCCAGTTTACCGCAAAGTGTTCATAACACAAACCCTTCTTGTATTGCTTGTTCTCATAGTGGCGGACCACTTGACGGAACAGCGACGAGTCCTTGGACCCCAATTGCTGAGGCATGATGGGCAACCGCTTTGTTGGTAGCACACGCAGGTCCTGAACGAGATGAGCCTGGTGAGGTGGGTGGATGTACTCAGTACGTTGAGTGCGGGGACCAGCGTCTGGTGAAGAAGACGCTAACGGCACAGCGGAGCAGCTCTTTGTGGCCGTCCTGCACACATGCTCAGCATTTTATTCACAACCTATTTTCTATCTCATGTCTTTTGTTACTTGTGGCTATTGTAAATCAGTTACCAGCGAGAAATGAGCTAATTACTCGCCCCCAGTAGTTGTCGTTTTATCGAATATAACCATCGTTTCCTATTTTCAAGAAGTATATGACGAAAGGAGACTATCACTTGACTATAACACCCAATGCTGTTTCATATATAACGCCATGCAATGCACCCTAGTCGTACAACTGTATATACTCATCAGCATTATAATATTCGAGCTGACCTGATGGCCCAAGACCGGATTCTATATCGCATCGAAAGATCACTTGTGGCCCTCATGCCATTGATTCAGAGCGTCTTCCCACGACCCAAGGGAGTCGCATCTGTCAGACACTATATTCCAAGTCCGTGTTCGTATAATTTGTTCCACACTCCTCTCGTTTCGCACGAGGTTGGCCAGCGACTCAGTGCGAGCTTCGCGGGGAAAGTGTCGATTAGAATAGGGGTCTAAACGTTCGTCAACGACTCGCTCTTGTTCTCTCGCAGTTTCCACTTGTCGTGTAACAAGGTCGGGATCTTCCGGATCCGGACTCGTTGCCACCATGGCACAATAGTTCAGTACATCTGATCTGCTTTGCCATGAGGGAAATAAAACACTATTTTTGAACGTATCGCATGATTCTCTGGAGGGATTCCGTCTGCTTTGTGTGCCGAGCTGTCGGACGTCAGTGGATGATGGATTGAACCCTTCGCGAGCAGGTGTTAACAAGGCATTTAAGTTTTGGGTGATGGAATCATCGATAGTGGAGCGAGACAAGCGGAGGAAATCTGTTGACGATGCAGTGTAAGCACAAACCTAGCACAAGCTAGCTCGAAGATATCAGATGGAAGCTGCATACCTCTCAAGACCCTCTCGTTGAAGCAGAATTGCGGAGTCAACGATGGCGAGTTGACCGGGAACGACGTCGACATCCTGCCAGTGGCCTGTTCCTCCACCTGTGTTGATTTTGACTGTTGCGCCCAGAACCACTTCAGACTCATCCGGAGTTATCTGTGTGACAGGGCTGATTTTGTCTACTTGAAAATGAACTATGTACTGTACAATGGCAAAGTAAGGCACGTCATGGATGGTCTACTGACAAAGCAATTAGGCATGGGCACGGTCCACTCTGGCCGAGCTGGGTCACGGGAACACGCGCTCCGACAGAAACCCCCTTTACGCGCTGCAGCCTCCTCGTCGCTCCAGCATCAATTTTGAATCCAGATTTTGCGTTTTCATCACATATTGAATGCTTATTTGTCCATATTCATGACATTGTAAATACATCACCTTCTACTACAGGAGTAACCCCCAACAGCAAGACGACATGCCCGAACTCGCAGAAGTCGCGCGCATCGTACACTTCATTCGAAAACATCTTGTGGGCAAAACACTGGCGAACGTACAGGCGCAAAATGACGATAATGTCTACGGCAAAGTTGGCACAAGCGCCGCTGAATTCCAAAAGACGATGCAGGGCAACAAAATCGTCGGTGCTGGCCAGCAGGGCAAATATTTTTGGATCACAATGTCAAAACCTCCGCACGTCGTGATGCATTTTGGCATGACAGGCTGGATGAAGATCAAAAATGCAGATACATACTATTACCGTACAACTAACGCTGATGACAAGGAGTGGCCGCCAAAATACTGGAAGTTTCTGCTTGAAACAGACGAAACCCCGAAAACAGAGGCAGCCTTTGTAGATCCTCGCAGATTGGCAAGAGTTCGACTTGTTGATTGTCCTGCTGACGACATTCGCCAATACACTCCGCTCAAAGAGAATGGACCGGATCCTGTCACGGATAAGGATATCTTAACCGTCGAATGGTTGCAAGATAAAATCAAAAGCAAAAGAGTCCCAATCAAGGCTCTGCTACTTGATCAAGCCAACATCAGTGGTATTGGCAACTGGATGGGGTAAGCTCAGCAGATTTTGAATTCTACTTCATTCATGGCTCACCGATGACAGTGACGAGATTCTATATCACTCCAAGATACATCCGGAGCAGTATAGCAATACATTGACCGATGAGCAAATAAAACAACTTCATACCTCCATCGACTACGTCTGTGCGACATCTGTGGGCGTGCTTGCTGATTCGGAACAATTTCCTGAGGAATGGCTCTTCAAACATCGATGGGGCAAAGGAAAGAAGAACCAGTCTTCTGTACTTCCGAATGGTGACAAAATCGTATTCCTTACTGTCGGTGGCAGAACTAGTGCTGTTGTGCCATCAGTTCAGCGAAAGACTGGCCCAGTAGCAAAGGAAATCAGCGATGAAGACCTGGAGGATGTGAAGGAGAAGAAAGTTGCCGTAAATGGCAAGCGAAAACGAACAGCCGTGAAAGAAGAGGATGATGACGACGATGACAAAGATGAGGTAGTTGCGCCGAAGCGAGCAGCATCGAGAAGCGGTACGAGATCCACCAGGCCCAGCACAACTGGAAGCATCAAGAAAGAGAGAGATTGATGCTGGCTCGAAACCGAATCTGAAATTAACATGAACAAATTGGGTGGTTTTCGACCTCAAAACACAGTCATGCAGCAGGTATATCAAGTTGCTTCAGATACAAGATGCTGGCGTTTCCTTGCATGTCCTACGAAAAGCCTAGAGAACGTCAATAATGCCCCGACAGTTGTTAGCTTCCGCGAAGTTTTTTTGTTACAATGCTTTCGGCAGGCGATAATCATCAAACACTTGGAATGTCAGCAAATGGAAATACGAGCCTATTTTAGATCGGGCCAATTATGACAAAAGCTAATATGGTCTTGTCAATGAAGGGCTTGTTGGGGATAGACTTTGCGTTTTGTTTACCGTGCACATATTGGAGTGTGGACTTGATTGGAATTTAGAAAGAACATGAACAGAACAGAATCATAGTACCAGCTCAATACATTGAAAATAGTTAGATGTTCATGTCGTGTGATGAATTGCTTAAGGAAGCGCGGCCAATCGCGGCTAATGTATTTAATCTTATCTTGGCGCCGATTCCGGCGGGGTACCAGTAGGTTGCCACTCCCACCTGCCGCTTTTTGTCGGAGGCGAACACGGAGAGTGACAAGTCCAACTCTTTCAATTTGTCAGTCGATTTATTGTCCTTGCCTTTACGACTTTTTACGACTTTTACCTCTTTATGATTATTAACAGCGCTGTACGGTAGCAGGCATAGGGATCGCTTTTAGTGTTGCCAGACGTCGCGCACTGAATTAATCCAACCGAGCCGTTCTACAACAGACCGTGACCATGAGCGCCATTCTTTCTGCCGATGACTTGAACGACTTCATTTCTCCCGGATTAGCGTGTATCAAGCCCGTCGAGACTTTGCCTCAGAAAAGTACAGCTAGCGCCGAGGTAAGATTACGGAGCCACTTTTCTAGAAGAGAAGACATTTCTAACTCATCATCGCAACTACAGAATGCCTACGAAGTGACAACAGAAGACAAAGTTCAGCCCGAAAACCAAGCGCCGACACAGATCTCGCTCACAGATTGCCTCGCCTGTTCAGGCTGCGTTACTTCCGCCGAAGCCGTGCTAATCTCCTTACAATCTCATGCGGAGGTCTTGAATACACTCGACGCTCATCGACCAGCGCCATTGATAGTCGCCCAAGATGGAAATATTAGTGTCTCTCGCAAGATCGAACCAGATGAAAGGATATTTGTTGCCAGTGTCAGTCCGCAGGTCAGGGCTAGTCTGGCTGCGACATACGGCATCTCCGAGCGCAAGGCTGGGTTTATGATCGATCAGCTCCTTAGGGGACCACAAGGTCTGCGTGGTGGAGGAAAACATGGAAATGGGTTCACCTGGGTTATTGATACCGATGTTTTACGACAAGTGGTTCTCACACTTGCTGCTCAGGAGGTCACCAAAACCCTACATACATCTTCAAGCAGTGAAAGCGGGAAATATACAAGCCCAAAGAAACCTATATTGTCATCTGCCTGCCCCGGGTGGATATGTTACGCCGAAAAAACACATCCACATGTTTTACCTCATCTTTCACGCTTAAAGTCACCTCAAGCATTATCCGGGACTTTTGTCAAATCTATCTTAAGCCGTACTTTGGGTATCGCTCCGTCCCAGATCTGGCATCTGGCCGTCATGCCTTGCTTTGATAAAAAGCTAGAGGCTAGCCGCGAAGAATTGACGGATGCGGCATGGAACAATGGTTCCAATACATCTCAGTCGCCTGTGCGAGACGTCGACTGTGTTATTACCTCGCGCGAACTATTGATGCTGGCATCATCGCGAAACATATCGCTACCATCGTTACCATTGAACTCTTTGGCTCTAACCTACGCACCTCGTTTCCCTGATTCTACTGTTGACTCATTCTTGTTCTCACACACGCAAAGCTCTAAGCAGAGTTCGGCATACGGAACTTCCGGGGGCTACCTCTATTATATATTGTCGTCACACCAAGAAAAACATCCAGGCAGCCGCATCGCCATTCAACGAGGGCGAAACTCCGATGTCATTGAATACTCTCTCATGTCGGACTCGGACGAAACGATCATGAAGGCAGCTCGCTACTACGGATTCCGCAATATCCAGAATCTCGTCCGTAAGATGAAGCCAGCGCGCGCTTCACGTTTGCCTGGAGCAAATAGACGTGGAGCTGCTGGCTCTGGAGCCAGCTCATCTGGACTTGATTACGCATTTGTCGAAGTCATGGCTTGTCCCGGCGGATGCACCAATGGAGGTGGACAGATTCGCCTCGACGATGCTCGAGAAGCAAATGCTAGCTTGCATACTACCACTTCCAACGATCCCACTATTAGGACACAGAAACACACTACCTATGAACAGCGTGAGTGGCTTTCACGGGTGGATGAAGCCTACTTCTCCGCGGAGTCAGACTCCGAAGACCAGGCCAAGGCTGCAGCGGCAGATAGCTCGCTGCAGGACACGGAGAATAGAATGCAGAATATCCTTCAGCACTGGACGAATTTGACCGGAGTACAGTTAGAAGACCTGGTCTATACGACATTCCGCAAAGTAGAAAGCGACGTGGGTAAAGACAAGAATGTCAACGATACTACACGTGTTGCTGAACTTGCCGGAAAAATAGGAGGGGGATGGTAAATTTTGATGATTGGCATATGTACATACCCCATCTTGCATCATATAGACTATATAGATGAATGAGCGATTGATGTTTGTTTTACTTTAAGAGTCGATACTTAGACATAGCTTTCGAGAGCATCTCCAGATTGCAGTATCTGCTTGCCGATATCGGCTATTTCGAGGTGGGCAGAAGCTTTTCTAGAACATTTCCATATCTGGTTAGCGCAGAAAAGTTCCCGGCGGGGCGGTGAGTCGATTGTCTTCAACGCTTCGAAGTTTCTCGTAATCAATCACTTTTATATCCAACTGAATCTCCAACTTCAAGACATTCTCACCTCGAACCTCACGCGCTTGGCCATCTTACCGTCTTTCACTCGCCGCATCTTCAGTCAAATACACACACACGCGCAAATAAAAAAAAAGGACAAAATGTCCCGCGAAGCCTACCAAGTCCCCGCCCTCGACAACCAAAACGCCTTTGGCAACGGCGCCGGCGCTGGCGGTGCTGGCGGCTATGCGCCACCCCAAGTGCAATCTGTGCGATACATCTGCGGTGAATGCGATGCCAAGTTCTCGTTGCCGCCTAATGCGACCTTGAGGTGTACGGAGTGCGGACATCGGATATTGTATAAAGAGCGGACGAAGAGGTAGACTTTTCCATTTCTGAAGATTTAAAGGAGTTTTTTGGGGTGAAAAGGTGCTGACTGTTGGTATAGGATCGTCCAGTTCGAGGCGCGATGATTGACGATTACGAATTTCCTGGGGTTCGGTTCGATGCTCGCGAGATGCTACGGATGAAGCTTTAAAGCTTTAGACCGTTTCTATCGATGTTTTATACGCATTCATTTGGCGCGTTGGTTTTCTCTTTGGTTTTTAAAATATACCTGATGGTCATGGAAGGAGTCATAGTCAAAATACAAATATCTCATCGAAGCTCCCCATCCATTTTGCCTCCATGAAATTTTTCCAACGGCCCAGAAAATGGGCCGTGATTCCCGAAATTTTTATATTCATACCATTCATGTCCTTGAACTTTCTGCTGAGCTTTGCCACTCACAGACGATTCGTGGCTTCTATGAACTTCTCTAGACTTCTCAGAGCCTGACCGCTTGTGATGGCATATCGCGCACGTCGAACACCCTCTTTCCAGCGTCCGCCACCCGGTCCACGCTCCGTAATGACTTTCCCATCATCTCCAGGACCCATATTGCTAGTCTCAGCTTCACATACGCCCGACGTCACTAACAGCGTAGCCGTATTTATAAGAACAAAGTGCATCAACGGATCCTCAGGATCAAGCTCATTGCGCAAAATACTCATAAGCTTCTCCGCGTTTTGTTTGGGCATTTTCTTCGTGTAGACGTCCGTTATGGGGTGGGTAGGGAACCCGAAATCTCTGGGGTGGAGTTGGAAGATGTCCAGTTTGGCGAGTGTTCGCGGGTTGGAGTCTTCCTCATCTTCGTCCTCGTCGTCGTCTCCCTCGGCGTTCTCGGGTTTGTAGGCTGGGTTGGGGTGTTCGGAAAGTCTCCAGCAGTTTGTCGGACCGGCGCAGCTGACTTCATCCATATCTTCTTCACCGCAGATGACGAGCGCTTTCTTTGATCCGCCCAGTCGTAAGGCTTCGATGAAAATAGGTCCCAGGCTCTGGTACGCAACGCCAACGACTCGAGCTTCCAATGCCCAGTCCACGGGATTCGCCAGAGGACCCATCAGATTGAAAATCGTACGAATACCCAGCCCACGGCGAACAGGATCCGCATATTTCATACCTTGGTGGAAATTGGGTGCGAACAGAAATGTGTAATTTGTCTCTTCGAGCACTTTGGCAATATCGTTTGGTTTGATTGCGGAAATCTTGGGTGGTACGGGGAGGATGCAGTTCAGCACATCTGCTGAGCCGGAAAAGGATGTTTGAGAGCGGTTGCCGTGTTTGCCTACTAGAAGGAGAGCGGAGGCTATGATTGAGGAGGTCGTAGAGACGTTGAAGGTAGAGTGGGAGTCGCCGCCGGTGCCGACAATGTCACACTATTGAACAACATTAGCCTCATATTTTTCCAACCGAAAGTGAGATATCATACCAATCCTCCATTATATTGTCCCTCCGGCTTTCCCCTCGCCTTAACCACAGCTCTCAATGCAGGCCTGTCCACCGTACTAGCAGCTTCTCTCATGCGATGCGAACATAGCGCAATGACTTTTGCATCACGATCTTTTCCAGTTGAATGTAAAAGCGTCAACAGAGCAGCCGTCTGTATAAGAGATAATCTATCCTCGAATATCAGCGCAAAAGCGGCAGCGATTTCTTCCGCGGATACTTGGATTTGGGCGACATCGGGGTATGCGAGGCGTTGGAGGAGGGGTGAAATCGAGACGGGCTCGGGCTTGGTGGCCTCAGCCATGATGCAAGTAATTGGACGGTATTTGGCAGGTAAAATTGATTGAGAAACTATGTTGTTATTTTCAATTGCCAATCTTGTAATCTGACAATGGAGCGCGGGGTATAAAACTTTCCAGATGAATCACCCTGTGACTCAGGCGGACTTCAGTGGCAGAATGGACATGCTCAAATTCTGTGCTCCGATTTGTTATTTCTGACTCTACGGAGTAAGTGCCCTGATATTGGCAGAAATTCACCGCCCGCGCGTCTAGCACAAACTTTATGAAGCTTTTCTTGACCAGCTAGATCGGAGTCCTGCAAGCGATCTACACTTCAATTGTCGGCCATTGTCTTTCACTTTGCAATTTTTTGGTTCGACAATTGCAATACGGTATAATTAATCGATACAATGCCGCCTCGTCTGCGACTCTCGTCCTCACACATTGCCCATCCCGTCCGGACACAAAAACGCTTGGGACAACAAAATGACCTGATACACAGCACTCGATACTCCAGCACGGCTACAGCAGCCGCCGCATCATCATCAGCTACCGTCCCTCCTCCCTCGCTGGAACAAATGAAAAAGAGCCCATCTCGCATCGCCCGCACACCTTCCGTCCAACCCCCTTCCCACAGACGACCCGAGGAACGCCGTTCCCAACTCCTCCGACAATACACATCCCTCATCCGCACAGCGCCGTTGATGGTTTTTTTCCAACATAACAATTTGCAGTCTACAGAATGGACTGCGATTAGGCGTGAATTGACGCTTGCATTGCGGAAAGTGGATGAACAACAAGCCTCCGAGGGACGGAGTACGACTGCCCTAGCGCCGCATATAAAGTTACAGATCATTCAGACGAGTATCTTTGAGGTTGCGCTGCGTATTGTCGACTATTTCAAGCCGGAGAATGTTGCCGATAAAATTGCGGCGGCTGAGGCAGAAGAGGATATTCTGTTGCATGATCTGTCGCGTACCGTTCACGGTGCCGTACGACATATGAAGGGCAAACATGACTTGTCGACTATTCTGTCTGGTCCGCTTGCCGTTCTCACGATACCCAATGTCTCGCCGGAACATCTCAAAGCTGCCCTTTCGATTCTCGCGCCCAAGGCATCAGGCTTTTCTGCTCCGTCCCGCAAGGCGAATCCGGGATACCATGAATTGACGGTTCAGGACGGATTGCAGAAACTAATGATCGTTGCGGCCCGAGTGGATGGCCGCGTATTCGATCTTGAAGGCGCGAAATGGGTTGGTAGCATTGAGAGTGGTATCGATGGTCTTCGTGCTCAGCTTGTGCATGCTTTGCAAGCTATCGGGGCCGGTGTTACGTCTACTCTCGAGGGTGCGAGTAAGAGTTTGTATCTTACTATGGAGAGCCGGAGGAGTGTGTTGGAAGAGGAGCAGAATGGTGGGGAGAAAAAGGAGGAATCTTCTTGAGCTTGTATGATTAACTATTTTCATCTGTACTATACTTTATATCATATCAATTGCATTGTGGCTGAAACATGTGTATAATTGATTATCCTGCTCTTGACGGCTAATTCTCCCTCAGCTTCAACTTTGCATTCATACCCACAATGCACCTGACGAGATCCCAGTCACCGTCTAAACCCACCCAGTCAGTGACCAAAATACCAGTGCCCCAATCTCCATCGGGATGATTGCAGTGATCCAGACATAGATACTTGATAGTAGCCGGGTTGAGCTTCGCGGCAATCTTCTCAGGCCATGTCTGGGTCTTCCAGAAATTGCTCGCACTCAGGAAATTGACAAAGAAGGGGTACTTCTGGTTTGGATCACCGCGTCCAAACGGGTAGCGAACAGCGCCTGCTCGTGATATGTGTTCGTTGACATACTGGATCTTCTTGTCGATGTTCTGCGTTTCGAGCACTTCGTAAAAGTCCTGAACGCAGAGTTCTCCGCCTGGACAGGTTGCGTTGGGAGTGTTGTCGGCCCAGCCACCGCCATCAATACCGAAGCCTCTTCCTTCGTGCTCGCCCTTTTGCGGCTCGTCGAGATTATAGCGTCGGACAAGGACGATTTTGCCGCGGACTTCGCCTAGGGTTGGAGTTCTGGGGTCGGTGTACCAGCGGCTTTCAGGGGTTGCGTAGTGATCGCGGATGATGCGGCTGAGCTGTTCGTCTGTTGCTTTCCCAGTTCCCTCTTTCTTCAAAGAGATGATCAAAGTCTCGGAGGAGTTGCGGTCGAGGAATTCATTCACGACATTCAGTAAATCCCTGAAGTACTTATTTCCAGTGAGAGAGATAGGAAACGCGCTATGGACGAGAATGAGCTCGTCTTTGCTGGGATCATCAGGATACTGAGGCTGGACACGGATATCAAAGAACCGGACACCATTCTCTAGCTGCTCTTTAGGGCTAACTGCCTGACAACGGACCGATGGAGGCGCAACATGGCAGGTAGGAGAGTTGTGCGTGCCGGGGATCGACAACGAAGAAAGCATGGTCTCATCCCGCAGCTCGCGCATCCATGCATTGAGCTGGGCAGAAGAGTATATCGCAAGACACCCCTCTTGCGTAACATAGACACCCGTGAATCGGTGACGAGGGTTGTCCGTCAGGCATCGCATCTCGGCTGATTCGACTGTCGGTACAGGAACGGTAATGAGATGTCGCTCCCCGTCAACCTCGAAGGTAAGACGTAACCGTTCCTTGTCATCGTTCTCAAAGGTCTTGACGTCCGTCTTGTTGGTAGCAAATGGATCAACACGTATACCAGTGTCTTGATGAGCAAATGGTTGCGCGTCCTGGGGCAGAGGTTGAGCGGTGTTGGAAGCTCGAGTCACATTTGTCGCGGCGTCGGTCACCATGCGAGTGAAGTTTTTGGCCATTGTGCCAAAGGCCTGGATGCCATCTTCTTTGCGCTTTTCTTGCGGGGCGAAGCGCTCAATGACCTTCAATTCCAGTGAAGTGGAGGTGAAGTTGCGGATTGTCAGTGCTTGAGCCATGTTGGCGGTGCTTAGCGCTTGTATACAATTATGATCGAAAAGCAGTTGCAATGATGGAGGGAAACAGAAAGAGAGGAAAGATCACTCAGATTAATGGGGGGTTCAGGCAAGAGCTCCGGAGTGGAGATGCATCGTGCTGCATGTGCTCCAGCCTCCACGAGCGCCAATCAGCCCTTCCCATTGAGTGTTGTGTTCTTGGCGATTGTTTGGCATTCTGATGATGATTCTCAATTGTCTCGCTTCAATAATTGGTTGAATGATGCTTGTCCTCGATAGATCCAACTACGAGTTCTTCTAGGTGCGGGGTGATATGGTGGAGCTTTCTTAGTGTTCTGACGTCGTCCACCTAACAATCACCACAATATGTACTTCACAATTCGACGCATTCGGATATGTTCTTTAACTCGTGGGAGTCTCCCGAATGAAGAAGAGAGATTCTATGTAGTTGGTTGATATGATTGGACGTTCTGATGATGCTGATGGATGATGATGATGATGATGACCCTAACCCTATAGGGTTCTGAGAGACACTCAGGCTTTACACTATGGCAATGAAGTCTTTGGTTTCATGATCTCCAATTCTTTTAGTTGTTGACTGAGAGTATAGTGTACTAGGGAGCTCTCCAGTAGGAGTCCAATAGGAGAACGAGCGGTTGCTGGCTTCCTTGTATCAATCGCCCAAAACACCTTTGTTTAGTTATATACACCTGGAGTTCCTAGCAGCGGCATACACGAATTGACGTTTGCACAGCAATCTCTGTTGAACAAAGACTCCTTAGCAAAACCTATCAATATACAAAGCTATTAAATGACAGGAGACAAATAGTTAGAGGTCGTTGGTAGATACTTAAGAACGATAAGAACTCGGCTATTGTCGGCCGCCCGATAACGCCCTTCCTCCTCGTCTAGCCGCTCCCCTCCGCTGTGCTTGACAATAATAGCAGGCACAGAGAACTTATTCCTTTCTTTTCTGTTTCTCCAACACATCGGATGAGTCTGCATTCACATACAAGACCATGATGAGGTCTCTGGGTTACTCGAGACGACTTCTGTGTCGCAGCATCTCTCATGGCGCGTCTCCAATCGCTCCTGCATTTCTGACCTTGGCCCGTCATCGTCGAGCGTTTCATGCTTCTTCATCTTTCTGGGGGATTAGATCCCAGGTTTTGAAGGATGTTGGAGAGGGTAAGCTCAATTTGCGTTGTCTCAGTGGAAATTGGCTAACGTGTCTTTGTTCTAGGGATAACGGAAGTCCAGATCATACAGTGGTATGTGGAAGAGGGTGCGCATGTGGAGGAGTGGAAACCACTTTGCCAGTATCAGTCTGACAAGGCTGTTGACGATGTATGTTCTACATTTACTCGTTAAGAGCTTGGTAGCTGACTTTTGAAGATTACATCGAGATATGCTGGGGTTATCAAGAAGCTTCACTTTCAGACAGACGATACGGTCCCAACAGGACTAGTGAGTTCTCTCGAACCTTACCACGACTTGAAATCGACTAATCATACTGATTTTGTTCTAGCCACTTTGCGATATTGAAGTCGACGATGCCCTATATCCAGACGAAAACGCACCCGCACAAGCAACACAGGCTGAATCCACACCAGAGAATGCAGAGTCAGCTGCAATCGGCGAGACTACTCAAACCACCGAAGCTCCTGTTGAAGTTATATCTGAGCAGAAAGAAAAGTTACAGTCAAAACATGCCTCTCTCGCAACACCAGCTGTGCGCGGCATGCTCAAAACACACAACCTCAACATCCTCGACATAACAGGCACTGGCAAGGATGGTCGAGTACTCAAAGAAGACGTCTTGAGATTTGTCTCGCAGAGGGATCAGCCCGCAACAGGCGCAACACCATCTACGACCTCCACCAGTACAGCCACCGGCGGAATGCGAGCTACTGCATCCAGTGATTTGCAACAAGTCGAATCCACACAACCACTAACACACATTCAATCCCAAATGTTCAAGGCCATGACCAAGTCCTTGACCATTCCCCATCTTCTCTACGCAGACGAACTCAACATCAACACCATGACCGCCTTGCGCCGCAAACTCGCCAGCAACCCAAACAACACACAAAAGGTTACATCACTAGCCTTCATCGTCAAAGCCGTCTCTCTAGCCCTTGAGGAATACCCCATCCTCAACGCAAAAGTCGATGCATCAGACCCCTCATCACCAAAACTGATTATGCGCGCCAACCATAATATCGGTATCGGCATGGATACCCCTCAAGGTCTCATAGTGCCAAATATCAAAAACGTCGGCGCCAAATCCATCTTTGAGATTGCCGCTGAAATCTCCCGCTTAAGCGCATTGGGTAAAGAAGGAAAGCTTAAGCCGTCTGATATCACTGGAGGCACGATTACGGTGTCTAATATTGGTAACATTGGCGGTACATACCTTGCTCCCGTCATTGTGCCGACGGAGGTTGCGATTCTGGGTGTTGGTCGGTCGAGGGTTCTCCCTGTCTTTGATGAGAATGGTCAAGTAACCAAGGGCGAGACGGTGAATTTCAGTTGGAGTGCGGATCACAGAGTTATCGATGGCGCTACGATGGCTAGGATGGCGAGTAAAGTCAAGGAGTATGTGGAGGAGCCGGACAGGATGTTGATACGATTACGATAGTTAGCGATGATTGATACATGTAAATTGCATAGATGGCATATGATCTGTCATGATTCCAATACAATGATCTTGTTGAAAGTCTATAATTTATGAGAAGACTACCAGGACATGCATAGAGCAACTGAACAAATGCATAAACACAACGGATGAAAAATCAATAAGGCTATCTAGAACCAAACACATAAATCGAGATATACCAACAAGATGGTAGAGTACCCCCATATCTTTAAAACTCCGGACGCTGTAGCTTGTTATCCGCTATATCCCATGCTGATACCATAGAACAAATAAAAAAGGGGAGAGAAGATTATCAGTTATTGTATTCTGCAAGCTTCTTCCTTACAACCTCCGACACATTCCTCTGCACCACATCAGGCGGCGCCGAAACATCCACAGCCAGCACATCAACTTCATCCGAGGGGTCCTCCAACGCCTCGAATTGCGAATGTACCATATTCCCCTTCATATAATGACTTGCCCGTCCATTGACACGCTCCATAAGCGTCTTCTCATCTGCTTTCAAGTAAATAAAATGAATCTGGAGAGATGGGTTGTAGTATTCAGCGACGCGGATGACATCGCGATATTTGAGTTTGAGGGCCGAGCAGGACATTATCACGCCCGTAGGAGGCGGTGTGGTGCCGTCTGTTGTTGCTGTTGTTGTGTCGGTTTCTTTTGAAGGGGGCTTTGTGAGGATGTCGATGGCAGCGTCGCGGAGGGATATGAGCCAGTCCCAGCGATCTGCGTCTGTGAGCGGGATACCGTTGGCCATTTTCTCTTTGTTGGATTGGGGGTGGAACTGGTAACATCAGCCAGGTTGGTTAGCTAGGTCGTACAAACGCATCATATGCTCCGATGGGCAGACAAAACGTACATCGTCACCCTCCAAAAAGGGCAATCCCATCTCAGCCTGAAGATTCTTCGCAACCGTCGTCTTGCCGGACCCCGCTGGCCCCGTCACTATCCAGATATGTTGCAGCGAACTGTCCGAATTCATAGCGTGGTTGCGCATATATGCTTTGGGACCGGTGTGTTTGGATTGTGGTTGTGTCGTATATCCACCGTAGAGGTTGGAGGTGAGTCCATTCGGCGTTGTCGTTGAGGGTTTATCGTTTGCAGAAAGCATCTTCTTTTTTTGTTCTTGGTTGACTCCTTTGCGATCCTTGGTAGTGAACGATTCTTGGTAGTTGGACCCGTGGAAAGGGGCGCCCAATATATAGCCTCTCCCCCTCAACTACCTAGGCGACACTATGAATGAATGGATTGTTTCTTTTCCTCCTCTTCGTGTCGGATTCTCGCTTGAGTTCGCGCAACAATTGGTGAGTATGACTGCGCAGCGAATAGCTATTATTCTATGCCGAATAATTACGGATGAGTCTAATTGTCGTTGCGAAACAGGCTGGTACCGCAGGATATATCACATATACTCGTTTCTTAGCACTTGGAAAATATAGTCAGCTGAGCCCGTGAGCTGAATTTAGTAGTGTAGATGGATAAAATCGTCAGAAAATTGAGGAGGAAATAATTAAAGAATGACCTCAGTAGAAAGGGCAGCCCTGGTAATATATACCTCCGTACGGAAAACGTATGAATCAGAAAAATTACCGGTCACAATTTCACGGATACCATTTACCGACTTTATTTTCCTTGATCTTCTCTGTATTCTGAAGTATGACCCGGCACAGTGGGGTACTACGTCGAATGACTTCCGACGGTATGGTAAGGCATCCACTCGTGAGTCGCAAGTCCACGGAGTACTACTATGACGATATTCATTGTACTCCGTATGTACATACAGATTGGGTACATCTATGCACGCCCAAGCTTATTATTGTAGGTAGACATCAAAGTAATTGCCAGGCACATGACCATGATATTATTCTGGGCTGCAGTTGCATACTCCAAGTCTCTCCCACGGTGTAATCGTACGTATTTCATGAAGAATCTGGATTTATTACAGGGGATGTAAAGCAGCAGACGAGACGGTGGTGAATATTACCAACTTTCCTCATCAGGACAAGCTTAGACAAAATGCCACCAATTAGGCGGCGTGGACGCACCGGCATTCCTCCCCGCGATACACTGCAGTACATAGATTACAGCCCGTGGAGGCTAATTGTGTCCCCCCACGCTAGTATCCCCACCTGCTGCCGAGCGGAAAAGCAGGGTCATACGTATGGATTACGATTATGATACATTACATTACATGCTGCACAGGCAGATTACGTACACTGGGTACTCCGCTAGTTTAAACACCTCAAATGTTCTGTCCTTAAGCCTGTAGACTTGTCGAGTTTAGCCGTGATGCTCATCTCATCTGAAGAATGTGTACGGAGTGAGATGTACCGAAGCAGTAAGCTACGTAATGTCCAGTTTCAACCACGTGACGATAAGGTCCCCTGGTGACACTGATTGATTTAATTGGCTGAAGTTCCTTGACGCCTTTGACAATTGAATGAGTTGCAACTTGCACACGCTACGGGGTATAACTTCGAAGAACACATATAGTAGTAATTGAATGACTTGCAAGTCACTATCAAGTCTATATCAACAATGAAATATCCAGACTGCTGCAATTGTCACAGTGCAGTGTCCAACATCTATGACGATGCCGTTGAGCTACTGCTTACGTAAGGCATCCTCTGTGGCAGAGGCAGCCAAGCCACGAGAGGGTAGGCAGGCTAATTAACCACCATATCAACAACGACAACATCAACAGCTATCATAGCTACAATCTTAGCTCAAACCGACCAGGTAGTCTAATAACTCTCGATACGCTCAATGCTTGGTTCTCTGTCAGCTACCTTCCGATAATACAGCTACGAGCTCTGAGTCGCAATGGCTCCATTCTTCTTCTCGACACCCGTCGACATCGACGTCGTTCTCGAGGACAGCGATGAGCGACAGACTGTCGACGTGAAACTGGACAAGGGCCGTCGCGAAAAGGCGCCGCTTTACATGGATGGGGAGTCTGTCAAGGGTGCGGTCACGGTGCGACCAAAGGATGGGAAGCGATTAGAGCATACCGGCATCAAAGTGCAGTTTATCGGGTCAATTGGTATGCAGCCTATACCACAAGTGCAGGCAGACTCGGTCCTGCTTCGCGATGATCTTTGATACGTCTTGCTAATGAAATGAAAGAAATGTTCTTCGACCGCGGCAACCACTACGAATTCCTCTCTCTCGTCCAAGAACTCGCCGCACCAGGCGAACTCCAACACCCCCAAACATTCCCCTTCAACTTCAAAAACGTGGAAAAGCAATACGAGTCATACAACGGCATCAACGTCAAGCTCCGATACTTTGTGCGGGTCACAGTATCGCGGCGCATGGCCGACGTGATACGAGAAAAGGATCTCTGGGTCTACTCCTACCGTATGCCCCCCGAGACCAACAGCCCGATTAAGATGGATGTCGGAATTGAGGATTGTCTGCACATTGAGTTTGAGTATTCGAAATCACAGTATCATCTCAAGGATGTTATTGTGGGCCGAATATATTTCTTGCTGGTGAGGTTGAAGATTAAGCATATGGAGCTTTCGATTATTCGGAGGGAGACGACGGGTGCAGCGCCCAATCAGTACAATGAGAGTGAGACGTTGGTCCGATTTGAGGTAAGCTTCAAACATGTCCCAAGGCTCTCTGATAAGATAATTAACGTCGGCGTCTGATAGATTATGGACGGCTCCCCTTCACGAGGTATGCCCAGCTCACAGCGGATAAATAACAAGTCAATTGAATGTTGAATACCGGCTAATGAACACAGGCGAGACGATTCCTATCAGGTTATTCCTCGGCGGATTTGACTTGTCACCTACCTTCCGCGACGTCAACAAGAAATACTCAACCCGGTATTATCTCAGTCTGGTTTTAATCGATGAAGGTTAGTCCATCCATACTTTTTCTACTTGTATATTTGTTTCTTCCCCTCATACCCCATACATTTACCCATATCTCATACATCCCTGTATGATACATGGTATTCCTGGTATGAACCCTTCTATAACCGACGGCATTTGAAACGCCGTCATTACACGGACAACGATACGATACACTAGTATTACCTTCGGCCTCCACATCCCCCACACCTCCCGACTCTACTCTCAGTGCTTTTGCCCCCCGAAGAAAGCCCCGAACATACTATTATTTTTTCTGACTCTCGCGCGATCTCCCCTAACTCCAGTCTCCCACCTCGCTAACACAATGGCCAATTCATTCTAGATGCTCGTCGCTACTTCAAACAATCAGAAATCGTCCTCTACCGCCAAGCACCTGAAATCGCGCCCACACCGGAAGTCGCGCAGCAGCAATTGATTCAGCAGCAACAGCTGCAGAGACAGCAGCAAGTCCTCGTGGGGCCCAGTAAGAATCCGCAGTATCATCAGGCTCCTCCCCAGGCCCAGCCGCAGGGTCAAGCTTCAGCGGAGGCTTCTTCTTCATCTCTGAATCCTTCGCCTGCACCGGAAGGGCAGGCTCAGGCTTAGGTTGGTGATTGAGTTAAGGGTGCGACGTAAATATGGTGGGTATAGTGTATCAGTGAATAGTTATGAGCGTGAATCGAGTTGTTTTCTATTGTATTTCTTAGCTGTTAGACTTACTTATACAGGGGTGAGATAATTTAATCGATACCAGGTCTTGAACTTGTATTGAAAATATAAACTCAATTCATTCTTAATCACAGCCCTGGCTTCAGGATCTAGTTATCTAGAGTAGTTATAAAACAGTATAGTAAAAAGGAAAGCCTCAAAATCTAGTCATCTCCATCTTCGTCATCGCAGACAGCATCCAAGATTCGAGTTAAATGATGCAATACCACGACATCACTGTTTCCGCGCCCTTTCTGTTTTCCGGCTACACGGACGCACTTCACGATGAGGGGGTATACCCATCCAAGATGTTTGCTATATGTCAGATGGGAATCTGGTCGAGAGCGAGGTTTGCCGTTCTTGCTGGCGGGGGATCTAGATTGAGGCGACGAGACAATCCCACAGGGTGCATCAGGTATGGCTGCAGGCTCGCTCTGGAGAGTGAATAGACGATCGAGGATATGCACCAACTCGCGATGTGCAGGGGCCGGTTGTGGTAGTAATCCGCGTAAAGGTTGATCGGCAATGTAAGATTTGAGTGGGAGGAAAGAGCGGAGGATTAGATAAGGTAGGATTGAGCGTGCTATGGCGATGTGAGATGCCGTTTGGCTGTCGTCTGTTGAGGATAGCGACGATGCTTGGGCTAGCGTGAACATTGTGTCGATCAGGACATATGCTATGCGAGATCTTGCCGTGGGTGACGGGTCGTAGGTTCTGCCACGACGGATTTTGTACAAATCATGAAGTGGGTTTCCGAGTAACGTGTCCATGGGCGTGTCCATTCTTTGAGGAAGATAGACGAGCGAAGATCGGAATAGAGCACATGCAAAATCTCTTCGAATACTATCGGGTATGTTGCTTGCTCCTAAAGACGGGATGAGGAGTGATATCAATGACTTGAAAGCTTCAATGTCGAATTCCTCGTCGGCCGCAATTCGCGAGGGTGATATACCAAAGTCATCGTAATTGTCCGCAGAGATGATACCTCGAGTGATATCAATAACAGTAGACCAGAACGAAGTGATGCCAGACTTTTCAGACGAAGCATACTTGCCCTCCACATAAGGCACAGCAACACGAATGATTTTGATAGCAGCCGTTGTAGCCTTTTGCCAGATCAGTTGCTCACGGTCTTTACCACGCCATTCGTACTTGCGAGTAATAGGGTGAGCTAAATGTTGAAGTGCCGTTGTCAATGTCCCATCAGAGAATATATCCGCTTTGATGCCATGCTCGGCAATGTACCAACTCAAAAGATCAATAGCGCTCTTGGAGAACGCCACGTATGAGGGTCGGCTCTTGTCTCTATCTGTTGACCACTGAGTCAAAGCAGCATCGCTGAACTCTGCAAGGCACATCACAATATCAGATTGTGATTCGTCTTTGTCAAGGCAAAGGGTTTTGATGCAATCGAGGACCAGCTCCTGCAGGGTTGACTGATGATCAATATCGACAGAATATCTTGAAACCACTGCGTTCCAGATAGCCGTTCGCACGTGATGCAGAACCTGGGCAACAAACTCTTTTGACAATTCATCCCGGTACAATCGGTAGATCTGTTGGAAAAAGCGAAAGTAAGCAATAAGTGCATCCTGGTTCGGCTCCTCCAGATTCAAAGGAGCGCCTTCAGGTGCCAGGTGATTATTAATCCATAGAAGCCAGGCACACTCAACAGCTTCTTTGCTGAATCCGCTAGATGTTGCGTGCTTTATGATGTCACAGGTACTAGCAAATATCGCTTCTTTGATTCCATAGTTGTTGATATGGACCAATGCTTGGAAACATTCCAGCAACCGTTTCCAGGAGTCAACAAATCGTGGATCTTGAATAATAGTGTCGAAGAAGGTCGCAATTAGGTCGGCGCTGCCTTTGATGACAACCACAGATGTTTCGATCCATTCTTTCACTGCATCTGATCCATCGTCGGCAGAGCTTTCGGTCTCAAGTGCCTTGTGTTGCACATCAATCATCATGACAAATAGCACGCGATTCAGGCAAAGATGCCATGCTTTAGGGGTCAGCTGTGGGCCGTACGCATCCAAGATTCTGAGAAGAGTATGGATTGCGCTATTGCGGATGCCAGACCTATCATCCGTGGTAAGATCAACGATGCGAAGAAGCAATAGTAGCCACAGCGCTCCTCTCGACGTAGGGATATCGGCATCCTCGGTAAGCACGGCAAGTGACTCTTCGCTTATAGATGAATCCATAGACTCCTCAATCGAAAATGTGCCGACTTGGCTTTGCAAAAAGTCTGAGACATTCCAGAAGAAGGTAGTGGTGGTCAACGAAATGTTGAAGTCCTGATTCTGTGAAGCAAAAAAAGACAACGAATCGACTAATTCAAGGAGGCATGACGGTGGAAGCAAGGTGAGAAAGTCGGACGCAATAAGTTGGAGTGAAGTGTAAGCTGCTCGCACCAAACGTGGAGACCTTGCTTTAAAATCTCGAGCTTTTGACACGGATTTTCTCGTTGATGTCTCACTTTGTTCAGTCTCGGGCTTCTCAAAGACACTAGAGATCAATTCGAAGATCAAGTCCCAGCCAGATGTGAAAGCCTCGCCATATTGCTCAAGCATGACTCTTAGTGTGTCTAGAGCCTGCCCGTGAGCCTCCGCATCTACACTTGTTAGTCTATCGCGTTGTTCATACAAAGATGTGATTTGCGATTGCAACGACTGCAGATTTCGAAGTTGTAGAGTGTATCGAGAGTCGTCTTCGAACCATCCATGTTTCATGGTTTGAAGAATAACGTAGTTGAGGATACCGCTCGCTTTCAAACGAAGACTTCGGTGATGTGTGCCACTTGTTATGATCGATTTCAGGTTCCTATTCAAGGTAATCCATGCAACGTCTTCATCCTCGCCGACGACCGATAAACGTTCAATGTTTGCTTCGCAGAGTTCCTTGGTCCGATCCAGCACGAGATTAATTTCGTCATCTTGGATTCTAGAGTTCGCAAAAGGCTGGTTCGCAGACTTCACAGGGGATAGAGCCGTTGGTAAAACTCCTGGTCCTTTAGCGGACAGCAAACCCAGAAGTGCCTCGAGAATTGCTTGGAAGGATGTGTCCGGATAATCTGCTGTACTTTCGAACATCTTCGATGCAGCAGTTGAAACAGCAAGTATCTCGTTTCCAATGTTAGCTCTGGGAACATCGGCGCCACTTTGTGCGGTCTGTTCTCCGTTTCCGATAGTCGGCGTCTGTTTAGCAGAGGCTGTTGCGGAGGCATTGATTACTAGGTCCGCATTTTGCAGGGTTTCAAGAAGTATAGACCATGCCGTTTGGTCTAGTGTTGGTCCCAACGCAATTCCCAGGTTCAACAGAGCTCGAAGACAGAGGAGGTTTCTCGTGCTCAATGATGCTCTTGTAGCTTCAAATGACGCTTTAGGTGTGTCGAAGTGCGCGGTTAGCGACTGCTCATGGCCCGCATCTGAATTTCTCGATAGTTTGGTTTCAAGGGCGTGTGTGCTAGTAAGGTGAGCGCTCACGTCATCCACAGGAAGAGTAGCTTTTCCGAGAGTGGACAGAAATGCGTCTCGCGCTGCAGATTGACGCAAAAGACCAGCGACATGTGTCAGTTTCTGAAATGACCGTACGAGGTTGTGATAAAAATCTGCGTCTAATGCTGCGTAGAAGAAAATGGAGCATGTGGTCAGAATGACGGGCCAACATGATTCGATAATCCCAGCACTGGAGGTAATAGCAGAACGCTGTGGATGCTCTTGAAGGTCTAACGGATTGAGAGGTACTGTTTGCCTTCTGAATTCAGACCCGTTTGATTTAGTCGAGTCTGACCTATGCAAGTCATTCGAACCTTGCTCTCGATCATTCGTTGCAATCCTTTTTTTCCGCCTGCTTTTTGACTCTGTTACTGTCAACGGAATGATGAACCGAGCAAGACCTTCGGCTAGTGCGCTCAGACAGTTCAAAACCAGACTATAGATATATGTTTCGGGAGGGGGTGGTGGTTCTGATTTATCAAGAAGCTCGAGATACGGCGTGCGAACCGTACTCCATTGACTGCTGATCCCCGTCACACTCTCATCCGCCGAGTTTACTGCTGCTGCAATAACTCCAGCGACGCCTCCAGCTTCGAGGGTAATTTGATCATCGGTGTTGGATCGAGACTGCGAGGCGTCTTGTGGTACGGTAGACTGATGGCTGACGCCTATGAGAGACGGGTTCTCCGACGATATCTTGAACAAGGCGGTCATATGATCTTTCACTATGTCCTTTCTTCCTTGAGTGCCATCAAATAAAGTGTAAGTTAGCCGAATCAAGCTGGGTTCTGAATGCAGGCTGCGGAAAACCTCCATGCACAGCACCCTTTTCCATTCTGGTGATGCCTCTGGTTCCAGTAAGTGAATCAAAAGACCTAGAGCCATTTCACATTCATCCTGCAGCAGGCTCATGAAATTGCGCAAAAGAACCAGTAGAATCCGGGAAACTCGCAAAGTCTGGGCAAAATTATGTCTCTCTGAAAGATGCTTCACGGTCAATGGCAGAAGTCGAGCTTGCAACAACTGCATCTGCTCCGGGTGATTTCGAAATAGCTTGATGTTGTTAATCAAGATGCTTTCAATGAGCTCAAGGACGAAATTGGGTGGAAGAGCTTTGATGTGAAGAAATTCCAGCTTCTCGCCTTCAACAGCACGACATAGATCACTTAAGATCTATAAAATCATTAGTCGTTGCGCTGATTTATATCAACGTCTCTGCATACCTGGAGAGCATCGTGCGCAGCCACCCCGATGTCCACAGTCGAACCTCCGACTTGCGTCTGAACAGTGACTACATTTTGAACGCCTTGAACGTAATATGTAGTTCAGTACGAAGTTCCGAAGTTTTTTGGTAAAAGATCAGGGGAAAGATTGCATACCATCTTCAACCAAGACCTTTTCAAAGGCCGAGCTAACGAGTTGCTGCAAGGTGGCAGCTGCGGTGTTCGAAACTGCGGCGACTTTGCTAGCTTGCAAAGTGGCACATACTTCCAGAACACGGGCAAGCAGTTCCCCACTCAGATCATCAGAGTAGTTGTGAAGCAATGCAGGTAAAGTTTGGAGAATCTTGAGCTGCACATCCTGGCCTATCGACAGTCAATAAAGGCAAACGAACGTAGAAATGGATACACTTACTCAGCCCAGTAATGTCACCCAACGCAGATAAAGTATCATTCAGCCTAGTAGGTGAGATGGCATGTGATGTTGCGAGTCTCTGCAGGCAAACAACTCCGATTGATGCAAGTTTAGACTGCCGTGTCTGGCAAGCAAGTATGAACGGAGTGACAAAGTGCGGACGCCGTATGAGATCTGATAGACCCTTAGCTTACTCGCTGACAGATGACTGTAGGGCAGGAGACAAACCGGCTGTTATCTGTGCCTCCGAAGTTGAAGGCAACGCCTTCAAGTCGTTTAGTGATTGTTCGGCCGCCTACATAGATTCGTCAGTCGTGCCTTCAAACATCCCGTTTAGGCTGTTTACATTTCTCAGATCAGAGTATTTGCGCTTCGACTCCTGTATCAGATTTGAGAGCTCTGTCTGTAAGATCTGAGAGGACATATCCAATCATGCGTATTGTAGCTATAACATTTCATTTGAATCTGCATCCAGTCTGTCTCAACGCCTGGCAATCGAAGTTCAAGGGTCCATTAGGGCGCTATCTTCATATGCGGAGTTTTGGTGATACAGGAGGAATAAAAATGTAGATACCAAGACATCAAGGTTTTCGAGATGTTTTGAGACCCCTTCTATCATTCATGGAAATTTATATACAGAAGAAGAGTATACATGAAGCGTGTCCTTGTTGGGTGATGGCGTGCCGCCAAGCCTCAGAATCCCGTGGCATAAGGAGTAACTATGCGATATGATTGGTCTATCCCAAAGCGGTGAAGATAATACATCACGTGTAGGGTGGACCCGCACCTTCCGCGGCGTCTCCGCTGGCCAATGGACAATCTGGGAAGGAACTACCTGCCTCACCTGCCCCTCCAACATTTGTCTGCTTGCTTTGACTGCAACCACCACCATAACAACCCCCCAAAACAAACACCCGGAAACCACATCACAACCATGGCTAAGGTTCCAAGAAACTTTCGTCTACTTGAAGAGCTGGAGAAGGGCGAGAAGGGCCAAGGAGCTGGTGTGTATAGCACTCCCTACGTCAATGAAGTCACCAGCTGACCGATGTCCTTGCAACCATAGAGGCATGCTCGTACGGTCTCGCCGATGGAGATGATATTACAATGACCAATTGGAATGGAACCATCCTCGGTCCCCCTCATGTGCGTATAACCAGAGTGCCCATCACAGAGGCTATCGCTGAACAACCGACTACAGAGCGTACACGAGAATCGGATATACAGTGTCAACATTCAGTGCGGACCCGAATACCCCGATTCACCACCTACCCTACACTTTGTATCAAAAATCAACCTGCCCTGCGTTGACTCAAGAACCGGAAAGGTTGGTTCGTTGGTTTTTTTTCTCTCTCACGACATTTGACTAAGTCTATGCAGGTCGATCTTTCAACTTTACCCACATTAGCAACATGGAAGAGGGACTATACCATGGAGACCATCCTTTTGGAGCTTCGCAGGTTTGTACTTCTTTCATCGCATAAAGATCATTATACTGAAAGTTGAGTTACAGATTTATGGCGTTACCCCAGCACAAAAAGCTTCCCCAACCCCCTGAGGGCACCACCTTTTGAAGGAGGACATACATTTATCCGATATTATCCGATATGAATGGTGTATTATGAAGAAACGGCTTGTCACTTTCTTTCTCTTTTAGTATATGGGGATTCATGCATTTCTTATCTATGTATTAGCGGGCTTTTGATTCAACCTCTTATCTGCATTCCCAAAGGAGCTACATTAGGAGAATTGAGGACAATGAACAGGGATACTTTTGACACATAAGATTAAGTCTCTTCTCATTAATTTTCTAGTGACGTCGAAGGTAAGTTAACCAAACCATGCTGATAAGATCAATGAAGTCACGTGGCGATAATGCTATCTCCCCGGACATAATTGGAATTTATTTTAGCTTCAACAACTTCACTTTCTGAATCACTACGATCATCCAGTCCGATGAAGTGGGGAGATTGCGCTGGAAAAAATGGTGTACATCGCCATACATGTAAGTTTACTGTGGTCACAAAGTGACACTCCAATATTAATGTCTCAATAGGTTTCGCCCTGTATCGAGCGATTTTGCGCCAATGTTCGGAACTACCCTCAACGACTAGCAGAAACGAACCGCTGTCGAGAATTGTGAGGAGAGAGTTTGATAGAAACAGAACTTTCAAGAGTCCAACGAAAACGATACATAGTCTGCAGGCAGGCTACGAGGTATGAACATTCAATTCCGTCGTGTGCAAGGAACGTTTGCTCAATGGGACACACAGGCGTTGGATATAATGCACGCAGCGGCGCATAGAGATATCGACTCTATATTCCGAATCAATCAACTTGTTCGAGACATTGAGAGTCGACCGAAACAAAAACGAAACGAAGCTCGAATACCGACGGCACCTGGTCTGCGCGAAAAGAAAAGACTCGAAAATATAGCATTCCAGAAACAAACAATGTACCGACACCCCGACGCCGAGCCTATTTTATCGCGCCCAAGACGTTCCGTTGCTGGTCAACGGCAGATACCTAAACTCGTCAACGCTCGCGGTATACCCTTTCTACGAATCAAAAAACCGCAGCCGCAGAACCTTAGTCGGATAATTCGATACAAACTCCGCTTCAAGGACAAACTAATAGAAAGACGGGATCGATTACTTGTCGAAACGCTGTTTGCTAAGGATGAGGAAGACTGGGAGCGGCTCATTACCGGCCAACCTCTTACCGAGCAAGTGATATATGCACAACATCACTTGCCTTGGGTTGAAGGTACTTGGCTAGAGAGTCCTTTGGAGTGTTACAAGAAGGCGTATTACGATAATATAGAGTTTGAGAAGAAGCAACAGGCGCTCGCAGAGAAACTGTGGGAAGTTGTTCTCGCCGAGCGTAAGCTCGCTGCAGAAGAGGAAGCTAGGAGAAAGGGAACTTCACATGATTTTTGGAGACCCCCTTCACTTGGGTTTTGGGGATCCCTGGTACAAAGATTTCGCGCAAAGATTTTCGCTTGATATGCTTCAAGCCGCCGACGTTTTTACCCGCCGACCCTTGGCCTCTTTCTCACTAAGCCTCTCATCCATTGAAGTTAGGCGGCCGACGCATCTCTTATTTCGTCTGTCAATAGACCGAGCTATTTACAACATATACATATACATATGGTTCGCTGACGACGACCAGAATGTATCGCTTCACGAGGTGTTTGTGGCAGATGAAGCCACTGTATATTATGAGGATATCCTCTCTATGCTGAAATCTGCAACTTTTCAACGCCCTCCGACGGCAACTCGTCTTCACCCTCTTCATCATAATCGCCCTTGCCTGCCAGACCACGCTCCCAGAGCTGTCGTCCTGTAAGCTTTTGCTCTTCGCGAGCAGAGGCCTTTTTCTTCTTCTCTTCCGCCTCCTTTTCCTCCCTTTCTCTCTGCTCTGCTTCCTCCATCTCTTTTCTGAACTTCTCTCTCCACTCGAGGAATCGCTCTTTATTGACGAGTGTGCCTTGGAATTTCCGATTCTCTTCCTCCTCGGCTTCTGCAATTTCCCGTTCACGCGCTTGTCTCTCTGATGCCACACGCTCCGCTATCAAGGTCTCCGCCGCTTCCTTTAGCGTACTGACTAAAGTGAATACCATCGCCATGCCGAGGTTCTCTTCGATGCTAGGTTGAATCGCTTCCATGAGGTGGGCCTTGTCCTCTTGTATATCGAAGCGGGAATGTTTTGCGGAGTTTGGTGGTGTCAGGATTTCAAGGTCAGGTGCGACATCAGGATACGCCTCTGGGTAGGAGACTTGTAATAAAAGAGTTGGCGCCTCGTCGTTTTCTTCATCTTCGTCGAGGTCAAGGTTTATAGTTATTCGGTAGGAGGTGTCTGATATATCTAATGGCCAGAAGCATGGGTTAGCAGATGCACAAGTAGCTCAAGGTGCTGTAATTACCTGTAATTTCCTCTGGAAATATCGAGTCGAGGACTTCTCGTTCCTCTACCTGCTCTTCGCGACCCATAGCTAGATTTGGGAGAAAATCTTGCAGCGGATGTGTATTTTTTAAGACTTTTGCAAAGATCAAAGGCCGTCAAAATTCTTCAAACAGGCTCAGGCTCGAATATGCGTGTAATAGGTTCAAATTGATATGGTTATGTTGATATCGCAAAGTCAAGTTGATCTTGGACGGTGGAGTAAGTAAGAATTGTGTCCCGCATGCAAACACCGCAAACATGTCTAAAATGATACCAAAATTATCTACAATTCTCAGTTGGGCATATCAACTTTTAAATTTTTGACGACACACCATAACTCTGTTATCTTTGAACGGCCTGCTTAATATTTTGTGATTTCAATTCAATTCAACAGAGCATGGGCAAATCGCGAACAAAAAACAAAAAGAATCAACGCAAATCCGAAAAGTCTGTCCTCCACTCAGTGGGCAGCACAGTCTCCAAACGCAAAATGGCAGACAACGCTACAGAACTCCTCGAAAAGGCCACCATCCTCTTACAAACAGGCCAAGCCGAAGCAGCTCTCCCCTTAGCTCAGCGTGTGATCGAGATATCCGACGATCAATCTCCAAACAACACATTATTGGCGATCAACCTCGTCGCAGAGATATATGTCGAACTCGGCGAGATCGATGCCGCGCGAGAAAGTTTTTTACATGCGGCACAACTTGATCCAGAGGGGACGATACCGGAGTCGCAAGGCGGAGGGGCTGAGAAGTTTTTGTGGCTTGCGCAATTGAGTGAGCAAGGTGGTGCGGATAGTGTGGCATGGTATGAGAAGGGTGTTAGCGCTTTGAGACATATTATTCAAACGCTTGAACAGAATGGAGGCGCGGATACGGCTTCGGTGCTTGATGAGAAGAGGAAGAAATTGGCAGTCGCTCTGTGTGGTGTGGTGGAGTTGTATATGACCGATCTCTCGTGAGTGTCTTATGCATCATGCCAAAAGATCTTACAATTAACACTATATACTATAGATGGGAAGACGACGCCGAAACTCGATGCGAAACCCTAATCACCGAAGCCCTTCTCGTCGCACCCGATCAACCAGATTGCCTACAGACCTTGGCCTCCGTAAGGATATCCCAGACACGCATTGACGATGCGCGCGCTGCACTTTCCCGCAGTTTAGAGCTATGGCAAGACCTACCGCCTGAAGACCCCAAAATCCCGGATTTCCCATCACGAATTAGTCTATCGCGACTCCTTATGGAAGTACAAATGGAGGTTGAGGCGCTCCAGGTGTTGGAGCGATTGATTCTCGAGGATGATGAGAGTATTGAAGCCTGGTATTTGGGTGGATGGTGTCTATACTTGTTGGCAGAAAAGGAGAAGGAAGAATCACCCGAAGAGAAACGACATGAGTCCATGGTTGCCAGTCGTGGATGGTTGAAACAGAGCTTGAAGCTGTACCAGAAACTGGAATACGAGGATGAAAGACTTAGGGATCATGCGCTTGAGCTTGTTCAGGAATTAGACAAGGAACTCGGTGATGATATGGATGATGACAGTGATGACGATGGGCCTGTGTTCCCTGGTGCTGAGGGGGAGGATGAAGATTGGGACGGGGAGATTGAGGCAGAGTCCAATGATGACGACGAAGATCACGAGATGAAGGATTCATAAAGTGTTTAAGGTACAAAATACGTCGCTGCACTTGCAAATAGAAACAAGACTCACATTGGAACGATAACAATTCAATAAGAATAACTGTACATTCATTCAACAACCTCAACTGTCTGTAGAAATGCCTGTAGAATGGTTCCTGACTTTTTTATTGCGGTGACACTCCGATTGGCCCTTGCGGCCGGCGGAACCCGGATTAACCCATCCTCCGGGCGATAAGTCTGATAAGATTGGCGATAGGCTTAATTCTTTGACCTTCCTTATCCGTGACCAACACCAATGTGAGCAAACCCTCTCTACTCTGGGAAGAGGCGCCAAGGGGAAGGCGCTCGTGTTCGACCTTTCGTCCAGCCATGGATCTCGCGCCAGGCCCAGATACGACCGAGACGCTCAAGTCTCCGGTCGTGGAGTTGAATGTGGTGGAGACCGCGGATGCGAACGTGGGTGACGATAGTACACCGTCGCGACCCGCTATCCAGAAGTCAAAGTCGCCAACGTCTGACGCGGATGACGTTAGTGATGAGTCTGGCGAGGGCGAGGAATGGGAGACGGATTCGTTGTATGAAGAGGCATTACATTTTGTTCGGGATGATCAACTTTCGACTGGTGAGTGTTTTTTCGACCTATTGCCACTCGCTGCAAGCCCCTGACCGTTTGTCACAGTCCCAGATGCATGCACACCTCAAGAGGCGACCGCCTATCGCAAATTGTTACATGAAATTGGAAAGGTAGCATTTGTCGAAGAGACCATCGGGAAGAATACGATTACGGCGAAGAAACTCCTGACTGCGTTCGGTGTCGTTCCTCCGTCGTTCCTTGAAGATGCTCCAGACGAGTCATACCATCCATTATTGGGTATTGTCATTTCTCGAGAGTTCGCGAAGCGTCAGAAGCTGGATGAATATAATTCTATTGATGATGCGGTCAACTTGCTGAAGAAGGCGAAGAACGTTATTGTTATTACCGGTGCCGGGGTAAGTGAATTCCGGCCGGGGATTTTCTAATATCTGGTTGCTGATGGTATTCTTTTAGATCTCTACTAGCCTCGGAATTCCAGACTTTCGTTCCAAGGACACTGGTCTGTACTCGCGATTAGAACATCTCGGACTCAGCGACCCCCAAGAGGTGTTTGATATTTCGCTATTTCACGAGGATCCAAGTATCTTCTTCTCAGTCGCCAAAGACATTCTTCCCACGGAGAAGAAATTCTCTCCTACGCACGCCTTTATCAAGCTTTTACAAGACAAGGGCAAATTATTGACAAACTACACCCAAAATATCGACAACATCGAGGCGAATGCGGGTGTTAAGCCGGAGAAGATTGTGCAATGTCACGGATCCTTTGCAACCGCAACTTGTACTAAGTGTGGCTTCAAAGTGCCGGGCGACGCCATTTTCGATACCATCAAATCGGGCAAGATTCCTCTCTGCAAGCCCTGCAAAGAACAGATTGCTTTGCAACCGCAGGCGTTGAAACGGAAACGTAGCTCGAACGGTCTGCAGAATAGTCGCAAGAAGGGTACTTTTGACGATGACTCCGAGGAGGATTATGACATTCCTACCCCTGGTGTTATGAAGGTTAGTCCATTGTCTCTTTCTTGATGTCTGATATATGAAGCTAACGGCACTAGCCTGATATTACCTTCTTTGGCGAAGACCTTCCAGACGAATTTGGGCGACGACTGGTTGAAGAAGATCGCGAGGTGACAGACTTGGTTATAGTGATTGGAACATCCATGAAAGTGGCGCCCGTGGCCGATGTTCCCAGCATTATACCCAGCACAGTCCCTCAGATCTACATATCGCGCACAGTACGCTCCTACCCAATGAGTTTTTGTCCTTCCGTAAAGCTAACATCATCCAGCCTGTATCGCATATCGGTTTTGATATCGACCTGCTAGGAGATTCCGATGTAGTCGTGTCGGAGCTCTGTCGACGAGCCGGGTGGGACTTGAAGCATAGCATGATACCCGAGAATCAGAAGGTTGAGATCGTCCAAGTAGAGGGCTATGCATCACGGCACACCTTCAACGTTGTTTAGCGAGGCGTCTGGACGTTTCACGGCCTCGTTTTGTGAGCATGCTTTCTCTAGGAATGGCGTTATGGTCTCATAGTGTGCGGTTAATGCTAGGAGGTTGAGGGCATTGATGGCATGGTTTCTACGTGTGTTTGTGATTTAGAATTTATGATGATGGTCTATTTGAGTAGATTTATGTCCATTTCAGGGGATTACTCCTACGTATCAATTGTCCAAATACCCGACCCTGCAACGTTGGGTAAAATAAGTGTTACATGTATTGAATTCGTCAATTTTGTACGATATGTTTCTCGGGTGCCCTGTAGAATTTTCATTGTTATTCATCGTGGTTGTGTACCACAGGATCTGAATTCGTAACCTGGAGACGTTGCCTGGGGATCCTGAACAAATTTTATATTTTCACTGCCGCTGTCGGAGGGGTTTTTTCTCCCATCATTGACCAATCACAACCAATACAACAAATTGTACCGCAAATAATCCGAATTGCATTTACATGACCCGTTCTATAAAGAGACACGCATACAGATTTAAATTGAGGGCAGTACTAGTAAATCGACAAAGATGGAGTGCGTAATTCGCTTTGCACAATCGCACGAGACTTTTCGACAGGCGGAAATCGAAGCCCTCGCCAGTCTCGCAGGGGTCGATGTCGAGTTTGTGCTGTACGATAAATATGTGAGCTATATTTCGAGATGGATTATCAGTCATTTTAAACAACACTAACAACGAATAGTCGCCATTCTGCATCGCCAAATTCCCGGACATCGAGGCAGCGCGCAAAGTGATATCTCGCAGTGTCCTGGCCCAAGACGTCTTTGAACTCTGGGGTCGAGGTGCAACCCACGAGGAGCTTCATGCAGATGTCCGGCGCAGGACTGAACATCGCTGGAAAGATTACAAGGAAGTCTCTTTTCGTTTCCTGATAGACACCTTTTCAGCAAAGAGGTCACAAGCCGAGAAGAGGAGCCTCATTGAGAGTTTTCGGTACCTTGACTTTCAGGGACCGATTCAACTAAAGGATCCCGACGAGGATTTCGTAATTTTTGAGGATTATGTTTCAGATGTTGAAGAAATCCAACTCCAAGAACAGCAACAACAGGAAAACCAAGAGCCGCCCAAACAAGGCAAACGCAGAGACCTCAAGAATGTCTATTTCGGCCGCTGGGTATGCGCCAGCAGCCGCAACATGATGCACAAATACGACCTCAAAAAGAGAAAATACATCTCCACCACATCTATGGACGCAGAACTATCCCTCGTCACGGCAAACATGGCCCACGCCGCCCCCGGAAAACTCTTCTTCGACCCTTTTGTAGGAACGGGCAGTTTCCTCATTGCAGCCGCGTATTTCGGAGCTGCGACATTTGGCGCTGATATCGACGGCAGAAGTTTCAAGGGCCGACACGAAATCACAAAGGAAAATCCTATGGGATTACTAGCGAATTTTCAGCAGTATGGGACCGAGGATAAGTTTGTTGATGCGTTCATGTCGGATCTTACGAATACGCCGGTACGGGATGTGCCGTTTTTGGATGGGATTATCTGTGATCCGCCGTATGGGATTCGTGAGGGACTTAGGGTTCTTGGGGTGAGGGAGGGGAAGTCGAAGCAACCGGCGTACAAGGACGGGGTCCTGGCTTATA
Organism: Talaromyces verruculosus; assembly: GCA_038993655.1. Lineage (NCBI taxonomy): Eukaryota > Fungi > Ascomycota > Eurotiomycetes > Eurotiales > Trichocomaceae > Talaromyces > Talaromyces verruculosus. The sequence continues at coordinate 371,384 of JBBVQN010000007.1, read as the reverse complement.
CGTAAGTCTTGCGCTTCGTTTTCCTGGTAGACGAAGAAGAGCTGACAGAGATTGACCAGACGTGACGACTATGTTCCTCCCAAGAAACCATATGGCTTTGTGACTTTGCAGCACGACATCCTAGACTTTGCAGCTCGAACTCTAGTCGTTGGAGGAAGGATTGCGATGTGGATGCCAACTGCGAATGAGCAGAATGTGGAATTCATTATACCGACTCATCCACAGTTGGAGATTGCCAATATAGGCGTGCAGCAATTCTCGACTTGTACGTGAATTAACCTTGGAGCTTTGCTGAATGGTCTTACTGGTTGATTGATATAGGGTCACGCCGTCTACTTACGTATCGAAAACTGCCAGAAGGAGAAGTATCCTCTGTCTCTCGCATCAAATCGGCTACGGATGATCCGAACGGTGTTACTGCAGATGAATTGAATGAATTTAGACGACTGGTATGATGTTGCTTTGTATATGAAATGCTTGAATGGAGCTAATGACACGAATAGTACTTTGCACCAAAAAAGCCAACTCCATCAAAAAGCCCCAACACAGAACAAATCTGAACATCTATCGAAGATCAATCACACCAACAAAGGAAACCTAACCTATATACAGGGTATAGCAGAGTCGACACAAATCACAATCTATAATCCCAATCAACATCCAAATCAACCCCTTCCTCCTGCTTAACCCTCTTCACCTCCCGCGCCAACTCCTCCCTCAACAATCTGGCCAGTTCCTCGCCTTCGTCATCATCCAGATCCTCTCGTCGGCCACGACCGAACATCGTCCAACTGGGCGATGCGGCCATGGCATCTGCAGAGACGAGTGGTGGTCTGGGGATGATGTGGAAGTGGACGTGGGGGACTACCTGGGCTGCTCTTGCGCCTGCCCATTTCGTCGTCACGTTTAGCAGATAGTCCTGAAGGATGTGAGGGAGAGGGGGTATACCGTTGTTTTGTACAAGATTCCAATGATGTTCTTCCGCCGCACTGCTCTGGCCAAAAATGACGCGCATAGCTACTCGCGAAATTATCGGGAGCCATCTCCCCAACTACCCCCATAAAACCCTCATCAGTCCATGTAATCTTCAATAAAGAGAAGAGGAAGGGATAGACAAACCTCCTCCCCAATCCGAACCCCCAACTCCCCAACCTTCTCGTAATGCTCCCTCGTCGTCACGAGAATGTGCCCCTTTGACAAGGGCATAATGTCCAGAAAGGCAAGGACATATTTCGTAGACAGAACCAAAAATGCATGCGAACTTTGACTACCTCCGGGGTAGGAATTGTCTTGTTGTTGAGGGGTTGTTTGTAATGCTGACGACGGTGGGAGAGGTGGATGTGCGTTTGCGATGGCGCAAAAGGGGCACGTTAGAGAATATTTCGTCGGCATTGTTCCCTTTCCCTTCCCTTGTTTTTCTTGAAATATGAGTAGAAATCGTGGTACGTATATACAGGGTTGTGTATGGAAGGTGGAAGAACTGAGGGAATTGGGGCGAAGTGATCAGTCATTCGCCAGCCCCGGATTATCTCCGTTTTGATGCTCGTTTAGTACAAGCCGCGGCCCGCGAGAGTGCGCTGTCCGAACTTGTGGAGATTCTGGAGAACCTCTTGTTTACGAAAGGAAGATGTTTACGTTGTATGAAGACAAATAGTAGAAATGCTCGCATTCGAATCAAAGCTGTATTTACAACGCCTATTACAACAAACAACAATCAATATAACTCAAGTGCAATCCAAAGCCTATAGTATCCCGATCCCTCACAGCCAAAACAAATACCTCGCAACAAGTCAAGTCAACAAGCCACCTCAGTCAGCACCGCCAGAATTAAACAAGTCTGTATGAACATGTCCTGCCTCATGCCAGCATATGCAACCACATGGATAACATAGATCGCATATGCGCAGCGGAAGAAGCCCCCGGTTTTATTTTGAAGCACGTGAGCACTGTAGAAGTACTGTAAAAGTACTGAGAAGCAAACAACGGGTCAAGGGAAGAAGAGAAGTAAAACGCCAGTGGAGAAAAAGCCGAATACTAATGCCGTCGTAATATGCAAATGAACCTTTCGCCAGCGCCCGCATGAATATAGAGAGAACGCCCCGGTATAAAACAAAATCAACCCTAATATAGCGCCGACCAACTGTAAGCCCTTGGAAGGACGTCATAAGGATGAAGGTGTCATGGCTCATTTAGCGCTACTGTTTCTGTGCCTCCCCGGACTGGCCGCCAAGATAATCGGCGTGATATCTCTTGGCCCACTGGCGGGTAACAATAGATGCCTTCAAGAACTTCTTGCTGGCATACTTCTTGAAGAAAGCTTCGTGGGCAACAGATCTGTGTAGGTAGTCTACCATCAGAAGGAAAACGGGCTGGATTTCTTCTTCGGTGTAGCCAGAGTAGTGTGCAAGAGTGGCATCCCACCCAGGACGATCAAGAATCAGACGCGCAAGATACATAGCTGCAGCTGCAACGTGACTCTGCTTGTAAGGCATGAAGTTATGGTCAAGTAAGCTGATTTCCATCAAGTATTTGCCCAACGTGCGCGTCTGGATATCATAGTTATCGGCTTTGGAAATCCGGCGGAGGAAGTTCATCGGGTTGGGGTAGCTCATGTTATAGTTTAGTGTGGCAAGAACGTGTCTCTCCGCGTCCAAGATCTCTTTGTCTGAAAAGGTCTCATCCGCAACCTGACTGAAGTTGGCAACATGTGGCGACAAGACTTCTTCATATTTTGACGCGATAAACATGGCGGTGACGCCAACCAACTGCAGGCGGTCCAGAGAAACGATCTCGGCGGAGAGGAAACGATCGATGATGTTGACAGTTAAGAAGAGGGTTTCAGGCAGAAGTCTGAAGCTTGCGTGAACTTCAATCAGCCAGTCAATCAGAATTCCGCGCATCTTCCATTCAAGCTCGGGCTGGTGGTCGATATAATCTGGGCTTGGAAGTGTTTCGTGCTCGAGGTCTTTGAGGTAGTCAAAGATATCCACCACGTACTCAGCCGCCATCAAGGGATCGTCAAGATCCTCAGTGTCAAGATCAAGAATGCCCTCGGTTTCCAAGTCTTTTTCATTCACCACGTCCACACCAACTTCGGAAACATTCTCAGAGACAATCTGTTGCTGGACAACTTCGGCCTTCTTCTTCTCCACTTCAACCTTCTTACGGGGTGGTTCTTCTTGATTGAGGTCGTCCTTGACAGCCTTCTGGCTGGATGAACGCTTGACACCAGATCCACTCCCGGGGCGCTTCACTTCCGTGGAAGCGGCTTTCTTGTTCGTATCCTTCACACCAAGAGCAGCACGGGTGGTGTTTGATCGGCTGAGCTTTTGTACGCCACCAGCTTGTGTAGTTGACTTGGAAGTGAGGCTAGCCTTGGTGGCAGCTTTCTTGCCATCCTTCGCGTCGACGAGATCGTTCTTTGTCACGTTACTGACATCACCAAGGGCAGGGCGTCGTTTCTGTGCGGCAGCAGTGGTCGTTGTTGCGTTCGCCCTCTTGCTCTGGAGGGGCTTTTTGATCGCGCCTCCATTGAGGTCTGTAGAAGTGAGGGCAGCCGCCTTGGCCCTGGTTAGGCGTGTCGAGGTGGCATTTTCGTCGTTTTCATTAGTGACCGTCCTTTGACGGAGACTCCGGGCCTGAAGAACGGTGAATGAGGACATGTTCGGACGTGATGAGGCCCAAGTAACCGGTAAAGGACGTGATATAAGAAGTTTAATGGCTTACCGGAGGCATATTAATGGATGTCAAAGAAAAGAACGCGTCAAAAGACGAGGTAGCAAGAGATGACTGGACAGATCAAGGTAATGTACCAGCCGGCGACTGAGGTGAAGATCGGTTGTCACAGTAGTCGTGCTGCATTCCATTAGCCTTGATCTTGCTGTGGAGATATCGAAGAATTTGAGGAGTATCCCTAGACATACCACACGTGGAAAGATATTCAATGGTGAAGAGTCTACCAGAGATAGATCAGCAAATGAGCTCAAAACCAGGAGTACCTGAATATCTCAACATTGGCAAACAATATCAGAGATATCAAGGATTCAACCATGTTGTTGACGGGTTTTTACCTCAGGCACGTTGGATGGAGCGCGACGAGTAAGCAATAAGCGTGTCTAATGTAGCAGTAAAGCAATTCTGTATAGTCGAGGTGAGAATGGAGTCAGTATAAGAGATTGAGGAATGTGCACGTCTTGTACGAGGGCCTAAGGAAGAGGGAATGAGAGCACAGTGTGAAGGCAGTGGATATGGAGCAGATTTGAAGAGGTTGACGGACACACAGGCGATGTTTGGCTTGGACTCTCTAGCGTGGATACTGGTGTCAGTGATGGTAATGGTAATAGGCCCCACTGCCAGCCAGGCCAAACCTCGCGTCGTTTTTGATGACGGGAAATTGAAATATACGAAAAATGCTGCTTACCGAATAAAGCTGAAGGACAATTGGATACAGAGGTTGGAATGACGATCTGTACAGGAGGAGCTGTGAGAGGCCGATGTCGAGCAGAAGTTATTAAAAGAAGAAGGAGAGAGTTGAAAGTCGCGATGTGGAAGACTGTAAGCAAAGACTAGGGGAGGTTGATGATGACGCGACTGCCAGTTTTGTACTAGAACACGAGCAATTGGAGCGGCGTGACCATACGAATACGTGGGTTTTTTCGCTTTTCTTTTTCGGTCTCGAAATGACTTGCAGATTGGCGCCTCAGGAACGCGGCGAAAAGGCGAAAGAGCTGTGTTTTTGGTCACGAAAAGCCATAAATAACCGGTAAGCAGAATACGCAAAAATACGCGAGTCCTTTTCGGGATGCGAGGAGCGCGCGGGTGGGGACCAAAACACAGCGTCGCCCCAGCAACAAGCGTGCCAACGTGACCGTGTTGAAGTCACGTGAGCTACACCAGCCACAGAGGCTGCCAGGAACTGTGGCAGTGTCATCAAGATCACGTGGTATAACCTCAAGCCACACTCTACTTTTCCGTCGGCCATCAAAAGATCGGGAGTCTCGACATCAGGAAGGAGATTGTCCAATTGAGCCGCGATGACCTGGGAGCTCCTTTAGAGCAGATTATATTTTTTGTCATCAACATTGAGGTCCATTGGTGCCATGCTGTAAGCGTGGTATTCTTTTTTCTTAATCTTTCTCCTCGACTGTTACAGGAGAGGCTGGCCGCCCTTTCCTTCTATTGAAATTTTAACTGCGGCCTTGGTCGACTATTTACGACCTCGCTATCAAAATGGCGGTCTCATTCCAGCCTCGCCTCTTTTTAAGAGCTCTACAGCTTCCACTTCGCGGCGTCTCATTCTCGTCCTTCCGGTCCTATTCGAGCGTGATCCAAGAGACCGAACGACCTCCCGTCGAAGATACCTCATCCTTCGATCCGAGTATTGCTTTCGCACCTCCCCCAACCCGAGATGAAGCGGGTGTGCTTGTCAGAACATACAAACCTCGCACTCCCGGTGTAAGACATTTGCGACGACCGATCAACGACCACTTATGGAAAGGCCGTCCCGTACACAGATTGACGTTCCCAAAAAGAGGTCATGCCAAGGGTGGCCGTAATCATTCCGGTAGAATTACGGTGCGACATCGAGGTGGTGGTCACAAGAGGCGTATTCGAATGGTAGATTTTGCTAGGAACGATCCGGGCCCACACGTCGTGGAAAGAATTGAGCATGATCCAGGCCGAACTGCGCATATTGCATTGGTTCGTGCCAAAAGCAATGGGAAGTTGAGCTACATTTTAGCCGCCGATGGCATGAGAGCTGGCGACGTTATTCAGAGTTATATGCCGGGTATCCCAGATGATCTGTGGAAGAGCATGGGTGGAGTCATCGACCCTGGTGTTCTTGCCGCGCGAACAGCATGGAGAGGCAATTGTCTGCCTCTTCACATGATTCCTGTTGGTACACTGATCTTCAATGTCGGTCTAAGACCAGGCAAAGGCGGTCAACTTTGTCGTAGCGCTGGTACATTTGCTACGGTCATTGCCAAGGGAACTGAACAACAGAAGAACGAGGAACGGAAGCAACAGTTAGAAGCCGAGGCCGGTACCGGAGAAACTGAACAAAAGCGAGTCACCCAGCGAGATCGCCAGAAGACTGTCCGTGATGCCAACCACGTTACCATCCGTCTTCAGAGCGGTGAAGTTCGATTGATCCACAAAGATTGCTGTGCCACGGTCGGCGTTGCTAGCAATCCCAACTACCAGTACACACAGCTTGGAAAGGCCGGCCGTTCTCGATGGTTGAACATTCGTCCAACTGTACGAGGTGTGGCTATGAATGCTATGGACCATCCTCACGGTGGTGGTCGTGGTAAATCGAAGGGTAATGTGCACCCGAAGAGTCCTTGGGGTATTCCGGTATGTTCTTCTTATTGCTTTGCTTACTCTTACCATGCTAAGTTGTATATGATAGACCAAATCCGGCTACAAGACCCGTCCCAAATGGAAGATCAACAAAGCTGTCGTTGTCCCTCGTGTGCGCAACCAAGGAAAGCGTCGCAGAGGTTACAACTAGAACTGATATTACAGCTCCTCAATTTGTCATCGGATACGCGGGACCAATCCCTATCTCTATGCAGGCATTTCTGGAGTTCTGCTAGGGGACAATGTATAGTTTGAGCATGGGACTAGCTACCTGTATAGCTTGTATTATATTCTTTTCTTTTTATGAATTATTGTCTCTATACAATGTCATCATGCTGCATAGCCTCTTCGTAACGGTCGGAATGTCGGAGAACATCTGCCGACTGAGGGCCTTACTAATCCAACAATCGAGCAGCCCTCTCGTCCAATCACCGGCCAACATGGCCAGTCATTCAGCTCGCTGGCCTTAGGCAGTTGCTTTCTTCTCTTTTCGATCTAATCATCATACAACGATCAAGAAGTCAGCATGATCAATCTCTAGCGACTCCTCAAATCGCAGATCAAAAGGTTTTGCCCTCAGCGTGTGGGAGGGCAGTGCTGAACAGCGCGGTGCTGGACTGCTTATCTGACCAGCCTTACTAAATCCGGACTCCGTGATTCTTTGTCTTTCCAATCAGCAGGTGGATGGTGACTGCCATCTATCTTGATTCAGTATACAGCCGATTCGATTATCGATACCTGGAGTTTTAGATGCACTGCGAAATACGGTGAATTTGGGTCTATATTCGATCTCTCGAGAGTTTAGTCAGCCCAAGGGCTTGATACATTTTTGGACAGCGTCCGTTTGACAACTGGAAGGACCGCAACCCCATCGTTTTAGCATTGCTATCTCTATCTCATTCCAATCATGGCGGAGCAGGACGACGACTATTTTAACGACCTTTCCCGACAATCCATGTCGCAAGATGCAACTCAGTCCCAATCCGGAAATACAGGCGGTAACACTTCACCCACCGAAGATGACGGCAACCCGATCCCTCGCCCGAAACGAATGGCATGTATCGTGTGTAGGAAGAGGAAATTGAGATGCGATGGACAAAAGCCGAGCTGCGGGACATGTGCTCGTGTGGGTCACAACTGTGCATATGATGAAGTGCGCAAGAAGAGTGGACCGAAGAGGGGATATGTTAAGCAGTTGGAGGCGCGGTTAGGTATGTTACCGTGATGGTAGCTAATGACGGCCGGACGAGCTGACTGAAGTCCGCAATAGCGCAAGTTGAAATTCTCCTGAAGAACCAAGAACCAGAGAACTCCTGGAACGAGACAAATCGCAACGCTCTTCCCAACACATCCATGCCGCCAGCAGCATCGAATCCATTGTCAGGAGTCGGAGATCTCCTGAATTTCGTAAACGCCTCGACCTCACAAATTCCAGATGTCATGAGGCAACCGCAAGGCTCTCAGAACGCAGCCCCTACCACAAACTCGAATTTTGATCACGAATCATCATGGGAGGTCATCAGTCTTGGCCTAGAGGAGCCATTACCGACTCAGGATGTCATTGACGAGCTGTAAGTTTTGAACTTTCAATCGTGCTCTCAGAAATTGAACAACCACTGACTTGTTACAAGATTCGATGTCTTCTTCACAAAGATCCACCCGTCTCATCCTATGATCCATCGTCCTCGATTCTTTGCTTCTATGAATCTCGCTCCCCACATGCGCCCACCTGTTTGTCTACGTTATATCATGTGGGCACTGGCTGCATCTATTACGCCAAAATACAGTTTCTTAGAAGAGCATCTGTATGCTCGGGCTCGAAAGTATATCCATTTGGACGAAATGAAAGGTCATGGCGAGCATATGGTCAGTGTTAGCCATTGTCAAGCCTGGGTTTTGATTTCACTGTATGAGTTCAAACAAATGTTCTTCCCAAGAGCATGGATTAGTGTGGGACGTGCTGCCAGAATGGCGGCTATGATGTGTTTCAATCGCCTGGACGGAGTCGGATTGGATGTTAAGCATTGCGTTCCTCCGCCAGTTGACTGGGTCGAGAGAGAAGAACGACGACGGACATTTTGGCTGTGCTTCTCTGAAGATCGGTATGCAAGTATCGGTACCGGATGGCCGATGGTGTTCGACGAGAGAGATGTATGTTTTCTTGACCAGGAGAGGTATACCCACAGAACGGCTGACATTGTGTTATAGATCATGACAAACCTGCCGTCAAGTGAAGAGGCTTATTTGATGGGTACCCCGGAAACGGCGCCATCGTTGAAAGATGTACTGGCTGGAGATATTGCCAATCTGTCTCCCTTGGGCAGCGTAGCTGTCATGGCGTGCATATTTGGTCTCAATTTGACACATCTTCACCGACCCGACCCTCATGACAGGGAAGATGATGTGAATGGGGAATTCTGGAAACGTCATCGCGCCTACGACAATATACTCCTGAACATATCTCTCTCACTTCCTCACTCACTTCGCTTGCCTCAGGGCATTGCTGATCCAAACATCATCTTCTCCAACATGGCTATACATACTTCTACGATCTGTTTACATCAGGCGGCTATTTTCAAGGCGGAAAAGCACAAGAATATGACCCAGATTGCTGCTGAAAGTAAAAGAAGGTGCATCATCGCGGCCGACCAAATATCTAGTATTATGAAGATGGTCAGCCATACTGATCTGTCTCTGGTAAGTTCATGCTCCCAGTTCCACTGGCTATGAATTAACGCTTCAAAGTTGAATCCATTCAGTGCATTCTGCCTTTACGTCGCTGCTCGAGTTTTTGTGCAGTACCTTAAATCGCGACCCGAAGGCCAAGCAGTCAAGTCATCGTTACAATTTCTGCTTACGGCATTGGGCGCATTGAAGCAGTTCAGTGCATTGACTGAATCTTTCCTCATCCAGTTAGATGTGGATCTGAGTGGAACAGCTTTTGGGTCGTCAATGCGAAGCATGCGCAGTAAAGAAGCAGTAAGTGACTATTTTCTCCCTCTCGTCGTTTCCCCATCGTTTTATGATGATCGTTTGTTATCCCTGTCAGAAAGAGTCTTCAAAATAACTACGGAAGTCCTCGTTTGTGTTGATAACCTACCAACTCTGATTGCGATTACCTTTTCTTTTCAATATCTGGCTACCGACATAGATGATCTTGAAAAGGAACTAACAGATTGGCAGGTCGAGGCACATTCAGGTGGCAATCAATACTGCACTCCCGTTGCCAATATACGCTCATTAGAAGCGGATGCCATTGCAGAGGTGAACCTGAACAGAGATGCCGCTGCAAACAATCCATCGCCCGTAGGCACCTCAGCGTCCTCACAAAGTTTCGGGTCCCTGCCCAACCGTCAAAGATCGAACAACACACCCAGAAATGACCAACAACCGCTGAAGGTGCACCGCAACATAGCTTTGGACTCGACCGATACCACCAACAACCATAGTAACAACCACAGCCCTCGACAAGATGACAATGCCATGTTAACAAACTTTGACATGGACGTGTCACCTGTCGTTGGTGGTGGTAGCGAGCATATGCATTCCGAAAATGCATCACCTCAGACGATGAATTCGTCTTCTAATCATTCCAATCCTGCATTCACCCCTCCAAGCATGGAGCAAACTTCAATGGGGGGCCACTTCAATAACGTGGCTGCCAAAAGTTCTATGGACCCAAGCCTCATAGACTTTAGCACCGGCCTCGAGGGATTCTCCAATAACGGAAGTATCTCATTCTCGCCCTTCTTCGATTCCAACGCCATGGACACCGGTATGAATGCATTAGGCATGGAAAACCCTCTACCTCTCAATGAAACCTGGGGAGGACCTCCACAGAATACAGCCGTTGCGAATAATGGGTTTGGTGATATGATGGGCAACACGAATACCTTTTCGGAGCGTCAATTTGACCTGTTACCTCAAGGAATGGGGTGGAATGGTTGGAATGACCAAGCTTGAAAAAGCTTGCTCTTGAGTTGACCAAATAAGGCTTCGTTTCATACGCATATATAGAATTGGGAGGATACGTGGATTGTAAACGATTTCATGGATGTCTGTACTTGGTGTTTTTCTGATGGCGTTGGGATCTTTTGACTCGTGACGATGTCTTCATACCCTGGGAATAATCTGTTGATAGTTTTGTAAACTCTTCTCTTATACAAAATATGTTTATATTAAGATAATCAGTTCGCTCTTGTTGATAAGATTCAGTAGTAAGTGAACGAATAATATAACATAGCAATGTTGCGGCCTGAAGGTTCAGGCAGCCATGAACCGATAAGGTGATAGACTCGTTCCCACCACTCTTGATCTTCCATGACAGCAAATTCAGCAATTGAACGAATATACGAGACAAATCCCTGCAACGACCAGAAATTGAGCCGCGGAATATCAATTGAAATTCTTCCCGAGTCGCAAAGCGGAACGATCTCTCCTCGCACAATTCCGCGCACTTGACGACGTCCACCCCCAACTCGGGAGCTCCAGCTCTCCTCACCCGCAGAAAGAGAGAGCTCCAGCAATGGCCTCAAAACAGCCCGACCGTCGGCTCATACACAAAGATCGCTTTGGCTATGTATTCGGCAATCTAAAGACACAAAATTACCAAGATCCCGTTGCGCGCGGGCCTGGTTCGCACACGTTCGTTCGTCCTGATCCCGTTGCGAAAGTCTCTTCTACATGTACGTAGTGGGACATGGAGGAGGACATAACTGACGGTTTATCGTGGTGATATAGTATTCGCACACTCGCCTGGAATCCAACCGGCACCCTCATAGCAACTGGCTCCGCAAACCGCACCTTACGAATATGGAACCCTGAACGCGCAAACGCGCGCTACTCGACCGAACTGCGCGGCCACACAGCCGGTATCGAAAAAGTAATTTTCAACCCTGTGCGCGACGCCGAGCTCGCGAGCTGTTCGTCTGATGGCACAGTCCGGTTTTGGGATGTGCGCTCAAAGACGTGTGTGAGTAAATTGGATGTTGGCGGGGAGGCGTTTACGTTGGCCTGGTCGGCGGATGGACGGGTTGTGGTGGTGGGGAGGAAGGATGATACGCTTGTGCCTGTTTCGGTGGAGAGTTTGTCGACTCCAATCGTGAATAGCGGGGCGAGTTCTTCTTCGGTTGGAGAGCAGAAAGCGTCGTCGATATATACGATATTACCGTCTCATCCGCAGAATACGCAGACGAATGCGACTACGTTCTCATATCATATACCCACCCCATCGGCACCGGATTTAGATCTTCTCGCGACTACGGGCGATGGAACAGTTCGAATATTTTCTTATCCTTCTTTCAACCTCCAACACACTCTCAACGCACACAGCTCAGCCTGCTTGGCACTCGCCCTCGCACCTACAGGCCGCTACTTAGCCGTCGGCGGCAGCGACGCCTTAATCTCACTCTGGGACACAACGGATTGGGTCTGTCGACGCACCGTATCCAGTGAAGGCGGCGGCACAATCCGGGGCGTAAGTTGGAGTTTTGACGGCAGGTTTCTGTGCGGCTCGAGTGAGGAAGTAGGTCCGAACGGGTTGGAGATTTTCCATGCTGAGACGGGGGATAGTGTACATAAGATTGCGGCGAGTGCGGGTGTGCCTGCGGTTGCATGGCATCCGACGAGGTATTGGTTGGCGTATTCGTTGATGGCGGAGGGGAGTAATGCGGGTGGACTGAGGATTGTGGGTGCTGCTGGGGGTGGACTATAACCTGATAGGAGATGGAACGATTTACGATGTGTTTGATATGATTTCGCTGGGCTGCTTGTATAGACATATTTGATATGAAAATCTACGGAGTAGAGAGGTACACCGGCTATGAGTCTGCATTCCTTGTTGAGTGCTATCAGCCGCTTAGCCAAAGGATAGACTGCCAGTCTCTTCGAGTTCAAGAAAGCTAGCGTAGAACCACATCGTAGTCGAGGTCCTTAGAAGGTAGTAGAGTGCGATAAGCTGTCGAAGTCTAACTGATGAATCAGGACTAGCAGCAAGAGACCAATACAGGGATGTCCTCGTAGCCAACCAGTTGATGAGCGCTCTTCCAGCCACGTCAAAGAAAGGATTGCCGTATCAAAGTGAATATGAAGCAGCTACAGTAAACCCTGGATATAAGATCCCTGGATATTAGCGCAACCCGACTTATAGCGCCAAAAATTTGAAATTTTTCGTTCCCCATACAAATGCGCTTTATACCTAGATATAAGGACAAGCACACATTTTTTTGAAGCGCCCATACAAAGGTGCTTATAACCAAGGCAGATTACTCATCTTTTTTGACGTCAAAATACTCAAATATGCAGCAACAAGACCCTCAACGACGCCGGAAAGCTATCCCCAACGAGTGGAAAGCAGCCCTACGCGCTCAAAAACGATTAAATCCTTATCTTACGCATCATGATTTGAGAAAGTGGTTCGAAGACACGTACAAGCAAGCAATCGACCGGCCATCGGTTTCACGAATCCTATCACCAAAATACGCGTTTATTGACGAGCTTAAGGAACATCAATTGAAGGATAAACGGCGCCGTACTGAGCAGCGGCCGGATGTAGAAAAAGCTACCATGGACTGGACAAAATTTGCTGAGGCCGAAGCTCCTATCTCACAGGAAGCTATACGCTATAAAACGCAGCAACACTGGGGACATCTCTATCCCGATAACCCTACGCCGTCATTTAGTAATGGCTGGCTATTTGGCTTCCAAACACGGAATAATATAAAGAGCAGGAAACGACATGGAGAAGCTGCAAGCTTGGCAATAGATGCAGCATCTGAAATTATCAAGCTACGTCGACTTCTTGCTTCATATCCTCCACAAGATATTTTTAATTGCGATGAATCCGGTCTATATTGGAAGCTATTCCCTGATCGGAGTCTTTCAACGCGCTCTTTGCCTGGTCAAAAGAAAGATAATGCACGAATTAGTATTCTTTTTGCGTGCAATTCAGATGGCTCTGAACGACTCCCTCTTTGGATTATTGGCAAGGCAAAGAAGCCACGAGCGTTCTCTCAGGCTCATATTGAGCCTCATAATCTCGGTATCCAATGGCGGTCTAATACAAAGGCATGGATGACCGGAAATATCTTTAAGGAATGGCTTTTGGCCTTCGATACACAAATGACAGGCCGGAACGTGATTTTATTGATGGATAACTTTTCTGCACATGAATCTGCTGTTGATGAGATTAATGCGGATTTAAAGCATACAACTGTTATAGGGCTTCCGCCTAATTCAACAACAAAATATCAACCTCTTGATCAAGGGATTATACAGGCTTGGAAAGCTCTATGGAAACGAGAATGGGTACGATATATCATTGACGAATTCGATCGTGGGGTTGATCCTTTATCAACAATGACAATTCTTCGCGGTATACGGTGGGCAGTCAATATGTGGGAAAATCAACTCACATCAACAGCAATTACTAATTGCTTTAAAAAAGCTCTTCATATTGAGGCCGAAGAAGAGTTTGAGACTGCGCTTTTAGTGCAAGATCTACAGAATAGTCTACACGATTTGAAGCTTACAAACCGGGTTCAAGATATCATGGATATCAACCAGTTCTTGAATCCTGCAGACGAACAAGTCAACGATACAATGGTTGATATCGATAATATCGTTTTGAGTCAATTTGAACTGCCTGAGATCGAGGAGTTGGATGAAGATGTTGTTGATGAGCCTATTCCATTAATAACATCTCAAGAAGCCGTACAAAGCCTCCGTATTCTTCGTCTTTATGAGGAGCAACGTGATCAAGCGGATAATTCCTTTATCCGGGTTCTTTCTCGATACGAAAATCAGCTAACCAAAGAGAAAGTTGCTACGCACCGTCAACCCGATATTCGTCGCTTTTTCCAATAGGCGATTGCACAATCACGATGCAATAACGACGACGCCGAGATCGTCGTCATTTCCCGTTCTGTATTACGGCCCATTACGATCGTTAAGGCGCAACGAATTCATTTCTCACGGAGGTCGTATTGAAATCTTTTTGGTGTTGAGCTTTATATCTCGTACGGAGGCTCCGGAAGCGGCAATACGAGGCCCGGAATCAATATTTATATATAAAAAAATGGAGCCCCAGATTCAATATATACGCTAATATCAGATTTATACGTTTTTCGCATATATTCGCGTCGTTGTACGCTTCGGATGGGTTTAGACTGCAAATCATCACGTATTGGCGTATATGGCGCGACGCCGAGCGTATTGAACAACCGACTGCGCCGCGGGCCCTCGTTGATTCTATTCAAATTGACGCTGGTATATAAGGCCTACTAGATTAGAGCAGAATGTCGTCGTCAAAATCGTCAAATTGGGGTTGGTTGGGGTCCATATAAACGATCGTCATACATGAACATAGAGAGATATATATATTATTTGTATGGCACCCGATATTAAGCACCACCTGGGTTATAGCACATTTTTAGGCGGTCTGAATTAGGTGCTTATATTCAAGGTTTACTGTAATGGTTTGCCAGCGTCTGAGACTAGCGTATTGAAAGTTGGGGCATTGATTGGACTTCCCCACATACTTCCACAGGGTTGAGCTTATCTCAACTCATTTGAAGATTGAAATTTTCGAGCTTCACGCCTTCTCTGACAAATCTAAATTGACGCTAGGAAATACCGTGGTAGTGACTTGACTAATGCAGCTCTAGCAGCTGCAGACAAACGACCACCATGCTCGACTTTGCGGACGGCGCATCGGCGCATGAAAAAAGCTACATCACGATTGGCCAGACACCAGAAGATTTCGATTCAGAGCCACAGTCGAAAAAAGCGCCCTTTTCAATCATATCACACCATGCGCTTGTCCATACTGTTAGTCCTATTCCACTTTGAATTCAGATGTCATTTTGGAATAGTCTTGTTCTGACAACGGTCTAGACAGAATTAATCCTGCCAAGGGATGTTTATACGGCAACATGGAGCTCGATACGGAAAAAGCTTGAAATGCCACGATACATCCAAGTCATAATGCCACTCATCGCATTGATTGAAGGCGACTTTTTCAATGATTTCGTCAAACCTGGTATGTACTAGTACTCGTGGACTCCGCTGTTGCCCTGTCTGACGCACTTAGGATCTGTTTTGATGCTATCCGAAGGCCGGCCTGGAGTGGACGATATATTCTCGTTAGAGCAAGGTAATTTCCCAATCCCTGTTTAACTAAACCGAAAACAACAGAATAGAGAAACGAGAACGCAAACGAAAAAAGAATGGTTCCCAGTGTTGAGCAGGGGTAATGGCTGACCGGTGTTCTTTCCAATCTACAGGCACCCTTACCCTCCAGATGAGCAGAGAAAAATACGAACGCACCGGCCTCACGGGTAAGCCAATTCGCAGCGGAGGCCGAAAACATGCAAAGGAAAGATTCGGTTAGTTCTTTTTAGCTATTTTATATCGTTTTGCTTCTAAGACATTTCTAGCGATTGAGATCGATCTCCGCCAGCCGTCGATGCTGCACGGCAAGAAAGGATTCGAACGGATAGTCTGGGCTTGCCGAAATGTGCTCAATGCCTCAGTCACCTGGCTCCTAGCCTGCGATGCAGTGCCTCAGAAGTCGTTAGACAAAGGTACGATGAATCATTACGCTCATGTTAGGCTGCCTGCTTACCAGTATCAGCTGCCGCTGCCCTCCAGAAGTATCAGCCTAGACTCATGGAGTGCGCACTAGAGGAAATCGCGCTCCCAGTCGCCAATGTCCCACCTCTTTCCATGGATGAGGTGCGCTCTCAGTCCTCGCCAGCTGCCTTGGAGGACTATTGTCATGAGGTCTCCGAATGGCTCGGTCTGGTCTCTCTACAATCCCCCCGTATTGCCGTAGACGACGTAATAGATCCATACCTAAGTCGCTATGCCGTGCCTCAATCCGAGTCACAACAACCACAGTCAACGGCACTAGTGAGTCTCCGCTGGCAAGGCGTCATGACTTCACGCTGGATCAGTCAATTATTCACCTCTTACCTGTGAGTGTCTGCCTTCCGTTTTAACTTTTTCAACGGTCCCCTGATCTACTTGATCTACCATACTGACCGTGGGTAGCCTGGAACGACGGTTCCACGCTGATAGGTTGAGTGCCTGGGGAGCTCTATCTGCCTCAACTTTCCGGCGAGTGGCGGTTGAGAATAGCGATGGCTACACTGTTTTGTCATTGACAGAAGGTGCGAAACCCAGGGAAAGCGGGTTTGTAGCCTGGGAGTTCGTTGGTGCCTCGCTGTCTACCTAAGTTATATCAATTGCCATTGTAGTTGCAAGTTGGTGCCTGCCGTGAGAGAGGTATTTGAGGCAGGTGCCGCCTGTCGGTGTCTTCTTTCCTCCTTTCCTTCCTTCCTGTACTATACCCAGTTGCTTTCTTGCTTTCTTTAATAAGAACTCGGGTTCCCCTCATTCTCAAACGCTCAATTCCACTTGACTGCCCATTCTCTTCTCTTCTTCTCATATTCCTCTTCTCTTCTCATTCTCCATCTCTTTTCATATCCCCATGAATCCTGCCTCTCTTCCATTCAAGACCTCCGAAGACGAACTCAATGCCTACATTTCCGGCCTGCTCAAACAGCAGTCCTCTGCCTCTGCCTCCTTTGTCCCCTCTGCCCCCGCCGCTTACAATGGCTTCGACGGCCTTGCAAGCGCGGAAACCAGCTTCTGTGGCGACATCCCGCCCGACCTTACGTGGGACGACTACCTTCTGATAACAGAAGGTCTGCTGCTGGAGGGCACTCCCAGCTTCGATACGCTTGCCGGAATCGCACCAGGCGTTTCCAACATCAACACTTCTGGCGGCCCCTCAACGTTTAACGTCGCTGCCGGAAGCGCAGGCATCAACATGCCAGTCGGCTCCCCGATGCCGAATCTCGTTGCCGGAAACACTGGCATCAGCATGCCAGGCGCCCTCCCAACGTTTGGCTTCACTGCAGGAAGCACAAACATCAACATGCCGGTCGGCCCCCAGATGTTCGACCTTTCTCCCGAATTCACTGGTATTGATGTGCCAGTCGGCCTCCAGACCACAATCGAACATCAATCCTACCTAGGATATGGTAACGGGGGCTTCCCCAATGGCACAAATGTGGGGGGTTCTATGGTCACCGGTGGTTGGGTTGGCACAAGCCAGCAAGTACGCAAGCCTATCAATGGCGTACATGCACCCTTGGCTTTGCCAAATACTCACTTGAAAATCTCTTCGTCCAAAACCCGGTCACCGAAGGGGTCCAATACACCGCCAGCACCGCCAACAACGCCCCAACCAAGTGGGCGCGAGCCAACCCCGGCAGCAATGCCAAATTCGAATTCGTCTTCCGAAACGCTGTCGCCGCCAGAGAGAAGCCGGTCCAGTTCACCGTCGGCACGGCCGCCACCTAAACGGCGAAAAGACTGGCGAAAAGGACTTGAGGCTACCTTGCGCTTCGTCCAGGACGAGCGTTCCATGCCTCCGAACTTCCGGGCGAACCCCGACAATCATGGCCGCTTCCAATATACGGCCACTGGGCGCCGGAAGTATTTGAACGCGCCAGGGGCGGCGCAGGAACGATGTCGTCGTCGGGAGGGCAACCAAGGTGCCGATCAGCAAGGTGCCCGTCAGTATGGTAATGGAGGGAAGTAAGGATATGATTCATGAAATTGATTGTTTACACTGTATTGCATTGCATGGTGTTGAGATACCCTATATATTTGAGCATATTGGATCAAAAGTTGTGTTTGCACTCACGTACCCTATGTACCTCAATGAAGATCAGTCTCATTTACAGTTCATCAAGACCTCACTCTCACTTCAATTTCATTTCATCGAATTCCGTTGAGGACCGGGGACAAGGCTGGCATCTCCTTAGTCGCGTAGCTCGGCCGTCCTGGGTAGTATCACTGATAATACCGGTCTCAACTACTCCAGTAAACTTATGTATCTAGGTATCCACAGCTATTGATCCGCGGATCAATAACTGTGGACCTCGCCCTGCACAAGCTCGTTCGCTCCTTTGCCCATTCGTGTTCTGACGTCTTTTACTTTAGTAATGCCCTTTTGACGCAAGAAGCGAAATGTGAGGAATATGATGAACTTCGAACAATTCCGCAGAATAGCTTCTATCTGATGACTATCTGTATAGTAAGCTATGTCTAATAATATGTTACCCTTCAAAAGTTCTACTACAATATGGCATATGCTGCGCCAAAACCCCCATACTAAGCCCAACATAAAAACCCTATTCCAAATCCATGTCCATCACCCCATAAACTCATTCAACAAATCCTGCAAAACAGGCCTCTTGTGCACAAACTTCTCCACACCTGGGATTTTATTCCCCCTCTTCTCAGGCGTCTTCATTTTCTTCTCTCGTTTGATGATTTTATGCTGCTGAGCGGTGGGACTCAATGGACTCACTACCCCTGGACCAGTCGGTGATTCAGGTCCAGCGATGTATTTCCGTTTCAGGTCCTTATCCGGCGTCATTCTGATATTATTGAGCGATCTCTTCTTCATCGGTGACGGCGACGTCTTGACGTTGTTGTACTGAATACTTCTCCGTTGAGTAGGCGAAAACATTCCTGCGCCATCTTCGAGAGACTCGAAGACGTGATCGTGCAATGCGTTGCGAGGTAAATCGTATACCCACTGCTTTGATTCCATAAGCTCGACATATTTTTGGAGTAATTCGTTGCCGTCTCTGAGGGTCGATTTGCTTCCTATAACCAAAAACTTCGTCCGCGCTCTGGTGAATGCGACGTTGATGCGGCGCCAGTCCCGTAACAGTTCGCCGACTTGTTTGTCAGTGTTACTGCGCACACAGCTCAGGATTACGATTTCTTTGTCTCTTCCCTGGAACTTGTCGGTTGTATGCATCTCGAGTTCGGATGAGTATTGCCGTAGAGCCTGTCGGAGTAAGGACAGTTGGCTGCGGTAGAATGTTATTACGCCGATGTCGCGCGGCGATATGCCGGATGAGATGAGGGATTGCACGAGTTGGACGCAGAGGGTTGCCTCGTTCGTGTTTGTGAGGCGGGAGCCGACGAGTGTTTCGGGGGCACGGTTGGAGAGGGTGTCGGTGTTGACGAGGAGGGTCCTTGCGGACGGGGAAAGGAGGTCGTTGAGCCAGCAGCGAGATCGAGTTGGGCCGGGACAGCGGCCGGAGGTTATTTCTGCTAGGGAGGTGGCGTGATGATTCTTGATAGCATCGTGTAGCTTTGGTAGTTTGACGGACCGTGAGGCTACTTCTGCATTGCCGCATTTTAGGCGTCTGGAGTATATCAGAGTGTTGGATAGTAGCATGATCTCTTCACACATGCGGTATTGGTGCTCGAGGTTGGTAACGGATGACGGCTGTGCATCAGACAAGAGCTTGAACAAGCTCACGTCAAGACCACCTTCTTGGGCGGCCTTGTTCTGAACAAGCGGTGGTAACTGGTAGTGATCACCTACGAGAATAAACGTCTTTGCCATTCGAATGGGGCCAAGACAGACAGGCAGTGTGATCTGAGAAGCCTCATCAACAATGCAATAGTCAAAAATACGCTCGTTGAAGATTGGGTGATTGATACCCAAGCAAGTCGTCGCAACAACTTTCGACTCTTCGTAGGATTCTTGCAACTCTTCGATCGTCTTCTTCGGGATGGCTGCCAGGTCCACAAATTGTTGCACCTCTGGATGAACTTTTGCAACAGCCCCGAGACGAAGAGTCCGGATATTGTCGTTCTTGATCTTGAGAAGGATATTGTCAACAGCAGTGTGAGTGTAAGACGTTAACAACACACTCTTTCCTTGCGAGACCAAGGCTCGGATGATATGAGCAATTGTTGTGGTTTTCCCGGTACCTGGCATACCCAGGATAAGAGCATAATCCTTTGCACTCATGACTTTGTCAATTGCTTGTTTTTGGTCAATGTTGAGATTTGCTTGAGACGAGCTAAATATCGCATCTGCAGAAGATGATGGCTTCTTGAATTCAGGCGTTTTCCCTTCGATGATGAGTTTCCTTAGTGGTATAGACATGGAGAAATTCTCCATCAAACTGACGAGATTATTTCGAATCGTTGCCATTCCATTACTGAACTCATCCTTATCAAGACGGTACACCATTTGTTCTTCTGGATATTCAGCTGAACCCAAATTGTCAACTTCCATTATGCCCTTGAAGCGCTGGTTCCGCTCTGTATCAAACTCTTTACTTCTGACTCGCGCATTGTGAAGTCTCCGGTCAACAGCCACTGATATCCTCTTTGGACTGGTACGCACAACGTAGCCATTGGCCAAGGCAAAGTGACCCTTTTCATCCGAGATGACGATCGGCTCACCCACTGTAATCTGGGACTCCGTAAAAGAGAACCCGGGTGATGCTTTGGACTTGACGAAGGTGTACCTATAGCGATTGATTTTTGAACCACTTGGGTCTTCATAGGCAGAGCCAGGCTCAATAACCACGCCGCTGAAGCAACGACCAAGAGGTTCCCGCTCTGTGCTAGTCATCGTCCACAACTCGCGTCTGAATTTCATCATATCTTTCTCTTCTAGTGTCAAAAGTTTGTCCCATTTTTTGAAGAACTCTGCATGACGCGCGTCCAAATGGCCAACTACTTCGTCGAATTTCGGGCCAAGTCCACTGGTCTCGCCGTTGCCATCGTCCACTAGTTTGTGGTATACAAAGCAAGCCGTCTTTGAATAGCACTGGTTGCAAAGGTGTTTTCGTTGGATCATTGGTGGTAGTTCCATCTTCTCACGTATGAACCCGGCCAGCCGGTTTCGCTCTTGGATCATTTGTAAGAGTTCATGGCGGATGCCCCTGATCCGGAACATTTTCTTCATTTCCAAGTAATATAGTAATCCAAAAGTTACCTCGATATCTAGAGAAATCAGCATGCATCTCACACTTTCTGTTCAACAAATACTTACCGTAACGGTCAGAAAGCAAAAGTGTATACAATGAAGTCTGTGCTCTGTGACTATGACTGGTATCCTTTTTGCCCGTCTTCATTTCCAGAGGAATGGTCAATGTCTTTTGATCGCCGCCATCATTGTAGGCTACTTGCACAGTCGCATCAACATTGCCTTTTAGCCCGTACATTGGAGACCAAACGTGTTCCTCCACCTCGAGCAATTTGTTGATGCTGAGATTGGCTTTGGATCCGTTACGGTCTTCAACCATGCACTCTGCCTGTAATCAAGTCAACTCATGTCACATTCTTTAGTTTTGGAAGGCACTCACATTCGGCTTTGAACGAAGAAAAACGTCTGCCCAGGCCTTCAACTCAGGCACTTTGCTCATCACATACTCCACAGCCTCAATCATACTTGTGTGAATCGCGTACAAACTCTCCACATACTGAACAAGGGTCCTTTCGACGAGAGTCCTCATTGACTGCAGATCCCATTGATTGACTTTCATAGCTTCTTGAAATACCTCGTGAAGAATGTGACCGTATACCTGAGGCTTGTTGATATCAGAGGTAGCCTTGATCCGGTCCTGTAAGACAGCACGTCTCTGGCAGGTGACGGCGTCAGCGACGACAGTAGCCGAGATGAGGTGGTCTGGATGGAGGATGATCATGTTGCGTGCGTTGTCCACTATGCATTGGCCTCTATGGTCGTAATCGCCGATCAAGTGGATGTACGAGTTTTTCGTGCAGGGACTGTCGAACCATGATTCCCGTAGAATGATGACCTTTTGGGTGTTCGTTTTTTCGTCTGTCACGGAAAGCACCTAATAAATTGTTTATGGTGAGTTACAAGATGACTTCGAGTAAGGATTTGTCGATACTTTGACTGACCTGTTCTGGTTGTTTAAACCCTTTCTGAGTTGTGTACGTGCTTTCGGCAATCTGTACAATGAGATATCGTTTGATAGCTTGTTTAGCTTTAGGTTTCTATTCACATATATCATAGTAAGTATCTAATAAATATATAAGCTAAGGGAAACCGACTTCTGATTGATGTTCCAACTCTTGAAGAACATTGTCAAGGTCCAGATCGTTATCCTCAAATTCATCATCCGAAAAAGGATTTTCATCTGGAATGCCGGCATTTCGCGTGATCGTGTCTGACTGAACTTTCATCATGGGTTGTTCATGACTCATGTTTCGACCAGGTAGTGGTGAAATCTGTTTCTGTACTGCAGGTGCTTGTTTCTCATACTGTGTGAGCAGTTCTTCCATGCCCTCCCCGAACTCGACATCATCATCAAATTCGTCATCGTCATCGTCTTTCAAGGGTAATTGTTCGTATTTCGGTATTTCTGGTTGGTTACATTGTTCGACTAACGACTGTTGTGGAGCATTGTTGTAGGCCACCACATCGTCTTCGTGAACAGGATTCATAATTGCTGGTGTTGAGTCCACTAATGCCAGAAGATCATCATCCAAATCATCGTCACCAAAGTCTGAAGATGATGATTTAAGGTTGTGCGCTTTCTGAATGTTTTGTGGCCGATCCCCAAGATTCCTTTCTTCCATAGTGACCTCTGGAATGTGGTGCCGGCTAGAAGGCTTGGATTGCTTCTTGGATGGCGACGGGGAAAGATCTTCTCGTACATAATCGTGAAGCGGAGGTGGAGGTGATGAAGGCGGCATCATCTTGGGGTTTGGTTTCGTGCTTGCTAACGTGTCTTGAATCTTATTTAGAAGGAAGCTTAGTTTCGTTGAACTTCCAGAGTCCAGAACATTGCTTCTTGACCGAGAAAAGATATCCCGGGCTGTGCGAGCACCATCGGCGCCTTCAACTCTCCTTCGCTTAGTTTTGGATGAAGGCCAGTCAACATTGCAACTGACCGACCTACGCAATGCCGAAGAGTCTCGTCCTGTCTTTTGCGACGCCGGAGTTTGAGGCGATGAGAATAGGTTTGTGAATTCCGTTGGTATATCCAGCGACCCCTCCAGTTTGCTCTTGCCAATGTACTTGTTCCACAGATCGGTTGCCATGTCGGTCTGAGGGGTCTTCAAAAGACCTTGGAAGTTCTTCATATCAAACGACCCCTTCGGCTTTTTTGAAGTACCATCTTTGAGCGGGGAACTCGTGGGAGACGAGCTGTGCCGTCGCTTTTTGCTTCGACTGCTTGTTCCACGTCGCGTAGCGGAACTACGTGGAGGAGCCGGTTGCCATGACACGTAATCGTCCGGTGTCAATTCTTGACCTGAAGGCATGATCATCACATCTTCCGCGTTGCTTATCAGATCGGCTAGAGGAATTCTGTTGGCCGGCGTTTTCGGACATTCACTCAATGGCCTTGTTTCTTTCGGTTGTGTCGACGGTAAGGCCTTGCCTGGAGATTTGACCGGAGACTTGGGGGGTTCCATTACACCGTTCATCCATGATCTTTGGTTTTCCTTGTCGGCGTTTGCGATAGTTTGAGAGGATTTCTTGGGCGAGCGTTCCTTGGGAATGGCATCACTGTTGGTAGGAACATATTGAAAGTCGCTCAATTTCGACTTTGAGCTAGCTGAAATGTAGGGGTTCTGTTTCGTGGCCATGATGGTGTGTAGTTGTAACACTACTAAGATGGAGTTAGCGATGTCATTGAACAACGTGAATATTGACGCGGACGGAATGACTTGCCTCGACATTTCGTGTATAAATAATACAGACCATTGTAAATATTGAATTGCCAACTGCCTATGTTCAGGTGTGTAGTATCCAAGCAAGGACTCGCATTGAAAGCGTCGTGTCTGGTTGTTGTCACCCTCAACACGAAGACGCGTCTTCCCGCGTAGATTGGATAAGTTATTGTTGCCTGAGAATTAAGGCATTTTTAATGCCTGTCCCGTAAGGCACCAACGGTCGAGCCTTTTCGGAGAAACCTCCAACGTTAGCTTCAATCTCGGCCGCTGCTACTTTCAACGTCAACCCAGTCAACCCCAGCGACTACCAGAAGTTGTCGCCCACCAGCCCAAAAGACAATCCATCAAGGGCGTTCAATTGCTTTCTTTATTTCACGACAACTGCTTCCAGTCTTTACTGAAGCGTCACATCGCCTGAAGGACTCGGCCCGCACCGTCCGGTTCGTCACCGAACTCATCTCTGCATTCGCACCCTTGACGCTGCTCCAGTTCGTTACCCATCATTCACAATGCGTCAAGCTACATCTATCGCTCTCCGCTCTCGCTGCCTCTTGCGCACACCACAGACTAGCCGCACTTTCTCAACACAAAGCGGTCTTCGCTCTGCCGATCATGGTAACCATTACGATCCGCCCAGTGGTTGGCTTTTCGGTGTCAAGCCCGGCCAGAAGTATGTGAAGGAAGGATGGGAGAATATTTGGTACTTCGGTTTTATTGGAAGCTTGGTCGCCGCTGGTGTTGCATATGTCTTTAAGCCAGACACTTCGTGAGTCTCCCTTTGAGTCATTCGACTCGTTATTCGTATTGCGCGGACATATTCGCAACGCATGCGTATAACTGAGGGGTTGGGCACGAAAGTAGTTTTGCTAACTAGTTTACTATAGGATACAAATATGGGCCTTGGAGGAGGCTCGTCGACGATTGGAAGCAGAGGGTATCTTGCAGGACCCCGAGAACGCCCAGAAATAAGGAACGGTCTCGCTGAGCTTTTTGTTTTATTTATTTTATCCATAATGTTATACTGCGTTGCACATAAAAGATCGGCTCCATTGTCTTCTTCTCATCTGCTGTGCCGCAGTCATATCAAGGATGGCTGGGACACGTTGATAGAGACGTTCTTATTCCTTTCCCTTTCCGTTTCCATTTCCGTAATATGACTTGTTTAGCATATGTTATGTGTGAGAATCCGGTGTTTTTAGAAGGTGGACAGCATACTACATGTACTACTGGGAAACATTAAAAACACTGTGGCTAATGGACCATAACATTGAATTGTCTGTCTTATCCAAATATGTATTACCAACATTGAAAGGTATTCATGAAGACAGAATCCAGTTGGTGGAAGATACCAACTAGTCCTCGCATATGTATATTAGCGCTCTTCGGCTTGAAACATCAGACAAGATTCATCACTGAAGATGTGACTTGCAGCATAGCAATGATCATATCTCAGGATAGACATCCGTCCGACGTAATAGAGGCATCTCTCTCCTTATTCTATCAATCAGATCAAAGTCGATATCAGCAGTCGCGATTTCAGGCTCTTTAAATTCCCCTCCCAGCTTCGCAACCACTTGACCCCACGGGTCGACTATCATCGAATGTCCGTAGCTCCTCCGTTTCTCATTATGTGCTCCTACCTGTGCAGCAGCAACTACATACGCTTGAGTTTCAATGGCACGAGCACGAAGAAGAGCCTCCCAATGCGCTTGTCCTGTAGGCACAGTGAAGGCTGATGGAAAGGTTATGAGCTGCGCATTCTGGCGCTTTAAAGCTATGGAGATCTCCGGGAATCGTAACTGTCGAGCCCTTAGCATAGAAATAAAGCGTGTTGTAAATGTGACTTACATCAAAGCAGATGGCAAGACCAACTCGTCCTACAGGTGTCTCGAACGGTGGAAGGATTTGGGTACCTGCTTCGACACTCCTGTGTTCGATATTGTCGGGCTCGTCAGATTGAGATATTAATGCCCGTCTTTGCATGAAACGTACGCGCTTTCTTTGAGTACTGGACCATCTTTAATCTCAACATCAAACAGATGTATCTTCTGATACCGTTGCACAATCTCTCCATACTCATCAATCCATATCAAGGTGTTCTTCACCTTGATCCCACCCTGGGCAGGCTCATGTATGCCGACATTGATAGGAAATTTCGCATTCTTGGCCTCTCTCTGAAGACCAAGGACAAACTCACTTTGCTGTACAGAGCGTACTAGGGACACACTCTCGGCACTCGACGAGGCAATATAGTCGGTAGCTTCGGGAAGAAAGAGTGCCTATCTTCTCTGTGAGGTCAAATTATTGGATTGCTGTGATGACTCGGGGTGATGTCAAAGTACCTTGGCACCTGCAGCTATGGCTTTTTTTACCAATGTCTGGCATTGAGCGAGGTTGTGTGCCATGCTCGCTGTTGAGCATAGCTGCCCTATCGCCTAGGATACGAGTAAGTTACTTGATACAAGAATGGAGGCAAACTACGTACGATTTTCACCATTTTGTTATCCCCGAGAAGTCAGGTGGAGAGGCAATAAATCCAAAACGAATATAAAGCGACAGACTCAACAAAGCTTTAGACGTATAAGAGAGGAGAAATGAGGGCATGGCGTGCTAGATGCGCGATAACGATAGGTAGATAAGCCAGCCGATAAGCTTTGCGGACCCAGCCCGACTTCCGCATTTGCCTTTTTTTGCTTCACTGACGACGACTACGACGACAAAGGCTTGCTAGTCCACCGCAGTTTCAAGCTCATTCGAGCTAGCCCAAATATCTTCAAGAAGAATACGACTGCTTCGAAATCGCATATTGAGTCAGAATGAAAAGTCTGCGAAGAGACTTCTCTTCGAACCCGCAGGCTCAGAATGTGTCCAGCAAAGTCTTCATCAGGTCGACAAAAAGCGGCAAAGTTCAGAAAATCGTTCGCGAATTATACCAAAGACAAGATATTCCTTGCTCTTCGCAGTTATGTACAATCTGTCCGACTTATGCACCTGCAGATGCGAATGGAAATAGTGAGTGATTCTCCTTTTACGGTTTCTTGTGAAGTTTGGCATTGACATTTATCTTATAATAGTTGCACCATTCGTTCTATCCGATCGCCCTGCAGGTACGACAGCCTTCCCTCAAGGCCACTATATAGTCCCGGATACGAATGCCTTGTTGAATGGAATGGATGTTTTCGAGCACACTGGCGCCTTTTATGACGTGATCATTCTTCAAACCGTCTTGGAAGAGCTCCGAAATCTTTCGCTACCCCTCTACAACCGTCTGATCTCCCTTATCAAGTCCGATGAGAAACGATTCTACCTGTTTTTCAACGAATTTCGCCTCGAGACCTACGTTCGCCGACAGAATGACGAATCCATCAACGACCGCAATGACCGAGCTGTGCGCACTGTCGCCAAATGGTACACAGAACATCTTCGTCAAGCCGCCAAGGGAAAAACGATTCCGGCAGTTGTTGTACTCACTGATGATAAAGAGAACCTCCGCAAAGCGAAAGCGGACGGTGTCACGGCTCTGTCGCTCGCTGCTTATTTGTCAGGTCTTGAGGACTCGGATACCTTGATCGACATGATTAATGACTCTCGCGAGGAGAGAGGAAAGAGGACAGAATTTTTCTACCCAGAATACTACACAATGTCAAAAATGATGACGGGTGTGCGAGCAGGAACAATGCACCAAGGCATATTCAACATTTCACCGTACAACTATTTGGAAGGATCTGTGAAGGTTCCCGCGTTTGAAAAACCGCTGCTCATTCTTGGGCGTGACAACAGCAATCGAGCTGTTTCTGGCGATATAGTCGTTGTTGAAGTTCTTCCGAAAGATCAGTGGAAGTCGCCGTCTTCAAAAATCATTGATGAAGAAGCAGTCACCAAGAACGAGAATCCGGACAGTGAAGAGACAGAAGTTATTGTGAACGAGAGAGAAAAAAGAGCTCTTCAGGAAGAAGTAAAGAAAGCCCATGGTACAATTGCCGAGGGAAAAGCTCAGCCAACTGCACGAGTTGTGGGCATCGTCAAGCGTAACTGGCGTCAATATGTTGGACATGTCGATGCGTCATCAACTTCACTTCAGGGCAATTCAGGAAGGCGCCAGCAAACCGTCTTTGTGCTTCCCATGGACAAGCGTATACCCAAGATCCGAATCAGGACTCGCCAAGCCTCAGAGCTTCTCGGTCAACGAATTCTGGTGACTGTGGACAGCTGGGACCGCGACTCCCGGTATCCCACAGGCCACTTTGTGCGGTCATTGGGAGAGTTGGAAACGAAAGGTGCAGAAACAGAAGCTCTACTTCTTGAGTATGATGTGCAGTATCGACCATTCCCGAAAGTGGTTTTGGATTGTTTGCCTTCCGAAGGCCACGACTGGAGGGTTCCTACAAACATGGATCATCCGGGCTGGCAGAAACGACGGGATTTGCGAGATCTGTTAGTTTGCAGTATCGATCCTCCTGGATGTCAAGATATTGATGATGCTCTACATGCACGCCTTTTGCCGAACGGTAACTACGAAGTGGGAGTTCACATTGCTGACGTATCCAATTTCGTCAAGCCGAACAACGCTATGGACTTGGAGGCTAGTTTGCGTGGTACCACTGTGTATCTGGTGGATAAGAGAATTGACATGCTTCCAATGCTTTTGGGAACTGATCTGTGCTCTCTCAAGCCTTACGTAGAACGCTTTGCCTTTTCTACGATCTGGGAGATAACACCCAATGGAGAGGTTGTATCTTCGGATTTCACAAAGTCTGTCATTCGATCACGAGAGGCATTCAGTTACGAGCAAGCCCAGTTACGTATTGACGATGCATCTCAGACCGATGACTTGACTCAAAGCATGCGCACACTTTTGCACTTTTCTAAAATCCTGCGGCAAAAACGTATGGATGCAGGTGCCTTGAACCTTGCATCCCCTGAGATTCGAATTGAAACCGAGTCGGAACTTAATGACCCGCTCACTGATGTCAAGACAAAGGCGCATCTAGCGACGAATAGTCTTGTTGAAGAGTTCATGCTTCTCGCCAACATTACAGTTGCTTCTAAGATTTACAGCGCATTCCCTCAAACTGCTCTATTACGAAGACACGCATCACCTCCTCCCCAGAATTTCGAACAGCTGGCTGCTCAGCTTCAAAAGAAGCGAGGCCTCAATCTCGACGTTTCTAGTTCGGGAGCTTTGGCAGACTCGCTTGACAAGTGTGTTGACCCAAAGAATCCGTTCTTTAACACTTTGGTCCGTATTTTGGCCACTCGTTGTATGACTTCAGCCGAGTACTTTACTGCCGGTCAACACGCCGAAGCGGAATTCCGGCATTATGGACTTGCTTCACCAATCTATACCCATTTTACGTCTCCTATCCGTCGTTACGCCGATCTTATCGTTCATCGACAACTTGCTGCTGCCATCGGATATACATCAGCAGAAGGTCTCAGCCGACGAAGTCAGCTAGAGGACGTCTGCAAGAATATCAATTTCCGTCATCGCAATGCGCAGTTTGCGGGCAGAGCCAGTATTGAGTACTACGTCGGCCAAGCACTGAAGGCTCGGGGTGAAATGATGGCTAAGAATAAGGGTAACGACAAGAACCTCGGTGTTGATGAAGAAGGATACATCATGCGTGTCTTTGAGAACGGTGTGGTTGTCTTTGTCCCTCGATTCGGTATCGAGGGTATTGTGCGATTGGAAGATTTTATGTTGCCTGGTGAGAAGGTACTTCCTAACGTACACGATCCCGAGCAGATGAGGGAGGTTGCCCATCGACGGGAGAGCGAATATGATGCTGAAGAATACACTCTACGTGTATGGGACAAGAACCACCCGGAGACCGAGAGATCCTTGATGGTTGAACTGTTCGAGAGAGTCCAGGTGAACGTCAGCTCAGTCAAGGAAGAAGGCGGACGCGGTGCAGGCAAACGCAAAGTGCGGATGCTCATTCTTGGAAAAGTATAGTGTGATTAATAATGTCAATGCCAAAATATATGAGATGAGATACTCCGTAACTTAGTCAATGAGACCAAATGATGAGTCAATCTTCGGACATGGTAGGGCAGTAATACAGATCGAGTATTATTACTGCGGGCATACCGTATTCTTAGGGCTGCCTCGCGGTTGGCCGCGCGACGATCTGTTTGCGTCTGTTTGCGTCTGTTTCGGTCTGTTTTGTTGACTGACCCATACTCGTATTGCCTTATACTGTCTGTACACTTTAACAGATACATAATAAGTATCGTATCTATGATCTGTCTCAGTGAATTGAAGTCACGCATTGAGTTTCGAGTATCTGGTTGTCCCAGAGATCAACCTTACGTCGAGGTGGTCTGTACGATAAGCATAAACAGTGGATGCGATGCTTTGTTGTCAGATGGTCATAGCTTCTTCTGCTTTCTTCCTTCCTTCCCAGCCAGCCTCCATTTCCAGAACAGAACATCTCTTGATCATTTCAACTCTCTGTTTTGCAATATACAGATCATATAAATGAGTCATCCTCTCTATTCTTAGTTTCAGTCGTTTCCCTCGGCCATTTCCTTCGTCCTGGGAGTAAACCGGTTTGTTATCAATAGCCCGCATTGTGGAGATCGGCTTCTCCAGTCTTCGTATGTAAACAGATACACAGCGCATATCCCCCGATCTCTCACATTTCTCGGTCTGTCATCGATTGGACTGTGAGGCATCACTAGCATTCCACAATCAACGACCACAACCATCATGATACACAGAAATCGCATGAAAGATCCTTCGAGGAAAGTCAGTCCGCCAGGACCGACTTATATGTCCGATGACCAAGTTGGTAAGCCCTCGAAACCAGTACCAGTCGCGTCGCCAAACAACACACTCTAATACTGAGCGCAACGTATACAGCCAGCTATCTGAAAGACCTCCGCTCCAATCGTCCCTCTAGACCAAATGGTTCTCGTCCTCTCCCATCGCGTTCCACCACCTCCGTGTCCAAGGTTCCCGAAGAATCTCATCCACGGGCCGCATCCGCGTTGTCGATGAACGAATGGCGCGATTCGCCGGCCAACGAACCATCCCCTACCGACCCATACCCTCGTTCAGCAAGCGCAATGTCGCATAGCAGGCGATCCTCAGACATTAACCGTGGTGGCGCCGCCGGACGGCCCTTAGTTCAACAGCCAAGTGGCTATTCCGTACAGTCAAGCTATGCGCCCAGCGCCAGAATTACATCGCAGTATGGTGGTCCCGTGTCGCCTGGCGCAGTCTATCGCGAGAGTGGCTCGCGCTGGATGGAGAAGCAAGAAGCGCGCTCGTTACGGGATGCGCTGCAGGAGATGGATTTGCAGGATGAGGAGCGTTTACACTCTGCTGCACAGGATGAAGCTACAAAGTTGGTTTGGGAGCATCAGAATCCAGGTGCAGCGTACAAAAATCCGAATGCTGCTTATCGCAACCCAGATTTACACGGCACAAATCGATTCAGACAACATCTAGAGAAGGGCAGTCATGCTAGGAGCCAGACTATGCCTGGCACTGATATTCCGTATAGTCACAGAAAGTCTCTATCAGAATCGGGAAGTCATGAAGAGGCGCAATCTCCGACAAGCTCAAGCGCGTCTACGAAGGAAAGTATCAAGAAGAAAGGAAGGGTTAATTTCGCCCTACCCTCTGAAGATGGTTCACCCGAGGCGCGTCGTGTGGCGCCACGAGCAAGAACAGTCAGCAACGAATCTTCAAAGGGTATATTCCGGAATCCGGAAGATTCGATATATGAAGAGCCGGAGGACTCGACCACGCAGACTGATGGTCAGACTTCATCTACAAATGCACGGTCTGCTCTTAAAGTCAAGCCTAGAAATTCTCTACCACAAAGCGCGAATGCTCCTGTTCGAGTTAGGAATTCTCCGTTCGACAGAAAAAACAAAGTCGATATTTATAAAAATCCACCAACTCAGACACGAAATCCTCTATATACTACGAATGCGCCTGTCCAGACTACCCAGGAGTCAAGGAAGAAGGAAGAGGCAGAGGCAAACGAAGAGGAGGAAGTGCGTATGAAGAATGGGATAGAAGTTCGAAGTGACGATATCAGAGCAGCTACAAGCATGAAACTCAAGGACCGAAGTGCGAAACTGCCCATGCCTACCGCAGTCAGTGACCGACCAGGACAACCTATCGTTAGCTTTGATCCAGCATGGGAGCCTCCTGAGGAAAAGAGTAGCTCACGAGATAGTCCCCCTATTATCAATATTGTTAGCGCATCAGACAGCGTTCCGACCATTAATCTCCCTGACGACCCGAAGGAAGATGTTCCGTCAATTGCTGTTGAACCGCCCAGGATAGAAACCACCGGAGCGACCGAATCGGTTGCATCTAGACGCCGCAAGTTCGATAACCCTCGAGGCATGCAACCAACATCACAAGGCAAATGGTATTCTCCATTCTCACGAGCCGGTGTCCCTACCGCAACCTGCACGAATTGCGCCTTGCCCATCGAAGGCCGCGTAGTCACAGCCGCCGGATCCCGATTCCATCCTGAATGTTTCTCCTGCTACCACTGCGGCACCGGACTTGAATGCGTCGCATTCTACCAAGAACCAGACACAAAGCGGGAAGAGAGACTATCTCAAGCTGCGCCTGAAGACGACGAGGCCCGCGTGTTGCGATTCTACTGCCATCTTGACTTTCACGAATTGTTCAGCCCGCGGTGCAAGAGTTGCAAGACTCCGATTGAAGGGGAAGTTGTAGTTGCGTGCGGTGCTGAATGGCATGTTGGTCATTTCTTCTGCGCTGAATGCGGTGATGTACGTCCCTTGTAATCTCAAACTAATTTCGACTACTAACATGTCCACTTTTTTTTAGCCCTTCTCACAGGAAACCCCATTCGTCGAAAAGGATGGATTCGCATGGTGTCTCCGCTGCCATTCCCGACGCACAGCATCGCGATGCCTCGGCTGCAAACAACCAGTCCTCGAAGACGTTGTCGTCACTGCTCTCGGCGGCCAATGGCACGATAAATGCTTCGTCTGTCATACCTGCGGCGGAGGATTCGGACCTGAAGGGCGATTCTTTGTGAAGGAAGGTGAGCCGAAACGGACTGCCAAAGGTCGTATTATAGGCGGTCCTGTACAGTTGGCGGTTTGTGAGGCTTGTGAGGCTAGAAGGTTGAAGGCGTGATGCTAAATTTACGGTTTTGATGTTTACATTTGAGGTTCAGCTTGCTTTGATGTACTTGTGGAGCATTTTGGTTGATATCTTTCATGGTCTTCCATGTTGGTTTTGGTACTTCCAAGGGGTGCATTTAGGTTGATTAGAGAAGAGTCCTTTCAAATGCTGGATGATATTTTTGTTCCCTAAACCTTCCTCTCATACCTGGTACGTATGTGTTTACGACATAGACCAGTCAGGATCCGGTAAGCGTCTAAAAACAGCCACAAACTTAGGCCCCTTATTCCTGGCAACCTTCTTCCCTTCCTCGGTCTCTTCGCGCATGACTTTTACGCACTCATCAGCCGCCAATTCTTCGTCTGATACACGCTCAAACAACTCCCTGACACGGGCCACGCCGGAATTCTCATCCTCATCGTCATCTTCGTCTTCTGCATCGTCCTTTTTCTCCTCGGCGGCATTCTCAGCAGTGTTGTTAGTGGTAGTGGTGGCATGATCCAAAACCCCAAAATGCCTCAAAACCCAAGAATGATAATCCTCCACATCCGTAATCGTATACAACAGTCCACCGGGCTTCAACACAAACGCATACTCCGCATTCAAACTCGACGAGATGATTCGTTGCCTATGCTTGCGAGCTTTGAAATGCGGATCGGGGAAACAAATAAAGATCTTTGAGAGTTGATGATGCCCAAAAAACCTGGGCAGAAATTTCATGGTGTTGGCGCGGAGGGCGGAGATGTTCTGGTAGCCGCCTGGGATTAGGGATTGGGCTTGTTGGGTGCTGTCAGGGAGGGCGGGGGCGTCTTCGGGGAGATCTTCTTGGGTTTGGTCGCTTGTAGTTTCGGGTTCCTCTGCTGTGGGGATGGGTGTTGAGATTGATGATGATGATGATGATGAGGCGGCGCGGAGTCGGGCTTGTTGGTTGCGCAGAGCTGCAACGCGGACTTTGACGTATTCTGTTACTTGGCTTCGGATTTCGAGACCTATTGGCCGTCAGCTTGAATAATGTTGTAATGATACAACACAATTCAACGTACCAACCATCAACGTCTCCGGAAGCACTGGCGCCAATCCGATCAATAATCCACCAAACCCACATCCAATATCAGCGACCTCTACATCCTTGAGAAGCCTCCGTGACCCCGACAAGGTCAGTTTCGACTCGTCCGGGTCTACAAAGGCGGGATAATGCGACGCCCAGTCCATATGGGCCGGCGACAAGGGACTGCATGCACGTTAGAAATCCATTCATTGCAGAACTAGGTATACGAGTACGTACTATTCCAAGGCATAATCCGAAAAAGGATTAGCATGTGCTCGCTGACGATAGAAGCGCTTCTTGGGCAGGTCGATTGTGCTGCCCTCTGCTCGTAACGCTTTTTGCGTGTCGAGGTAGTCCTTGCGACGGACTGGTTTCTTGGGCATTTTCTATGTTGCGGACCAGAATGAAGGAATTGATATAAGTTAATGGTATTCGCAGTCAGTTATAGGCACGTATGCAGAAATTCAAAGCATTGAGCGATCCAGTGTGGTCAAAGGCATGTAGATTGGAGAAGATAAAAAAGATGGAAGTCAAATTTCGCGGTTGATCTGACGTAGTGGGTCTCCGCAGCAAGAGCAGGGACCGTTCAGATCAAACATCTACAGCTTCAACTTTAGCCTTCAACATACATATCTACCTTCGACTTTCAGATTATAGGTGCCGTGATATTTGCAAGAGCTCTAGGTCAATATATGGTCTGCATACAAGGCTTCCTCCACAAGGACACAGGTCATATTGCTCAATTCAATACAACACGACTGAACACCCCGCACTAGGCATCAGCACAACCACTCTACTCAGGCCCATCGGAATGCTGTATATACGAAACAGGAACATATAAACAGCGCTCAAACCAAAGAGACAAAATGACAACCAACTCCCCCGCAACCTCCTTCCTCTCCGCGCCCACAACGGCCGCCAGCGTCCTCACACCAGCAAGCACTACCTCCTCAATAAGACCATCAAACGACAACACCACTTCAACTCGCCCCCGAACCACAACCCCCTCTGGCTACACATTCCCCGAAGTCTATGACTGGCCCGCCTTCTTCACCTTACAACCCAACAACCAAACCCGGCAGGCGCAAATGCGTCGCTGGGCAAACCTCATCTCCGACTGGTGCCGCTTCCACCGCACATTTCGTCTTTCCTTAACTGAGGCTGTTGAGTCGCCGCTATTCTATAATTCGAAGATGCGGAAACGTATA
Source organism: Talaromyces verruculosus (assembly GCA_038993655.1). Classification (NCBI taxonomy): domain Eukaryota; kingdom Fungi; phylum Ascomycota; class Eurotiomycetes; order Eurotiales; family Trichocomaceae; genus Talaromyces; species Talaromyces verruculosus. Next base: position 336,097 of record JBBVQN010000007.1, on the reverse strand, counting down.
GGCTTACAGGAGGCGAGGACGATTGTGGATTGGATGGCCATGCCGCAAGAAGATGGGGGTGGTGGGAGGAGGGCGGAATGGGTCCCTGCTTCTGCGGCCGGGGGAGGCGAGAAGACGATTGCGTGGATTTGGTGGAGGAGGCCGGAGGAGTGGGCGAAGGTTATTGCGGATTGGGTATGTTTCATTTCCATGCGGAGTGAAGGTTTTTGGCTTACGAGTATCAGGTTGAGGAGACGGCGCAGAAGAATACTGTTTTGACCGTTTATGAGTTGATACACGGAGAGGCTACTACATCCCAAGGTATGCCATTACAACAACCAAGGTTGTCATTGCAGACTAATACTTGCTAGAATTCCATGGCATGGACTCCGACGTCATGCTCAAGTCGTTAAACGTCCTCGTCAAAAGCGGCAAAGCGCAAGTCTTCGGCAACGACGACGAAAAGGGCGTCAAATTCTTCTAGAGTACATTCGTTCATTGATGCTATGTATGGTATCGATCAACGCTAGTGACATTGTGCAAACATGTGCAAACATTAAGGCATCATAAGACCGCCAAACTCGACGCCGAGAACCAAACCAGCTCACATATTGATCAGCAGACATAAACTCATTAATCTTCGCTATGTACTATGTACGATCTTGTTTCCTCCTGTCCAAGTTCAAGATCTTCTGTTCAAGCAGTACGATCCGTGTACTCATATTCATCCTTCCAACCAATCTCCTGAGACATGGCAATATCCAACAACCAATTGACATTGACAATACGTGGTGTTCGGCCGGCTTCAAGAACCAATTGTCGGAAACGGGGCCAAACCTTGACATGTTCTGGTTCATCGCCGCTGATGAGAAACACGTCATCTTTCATAGGGTGATCTGCTTCTTCTGCACCAGAATCTGAACCAGATTCTCGACGACGATCATTCATAGACACACGTCCCCGGAACAGTGTGCATTCACCTCCATTAGCCTCGACAATCGACTTGAACGCGTCAAAGCCACCGCGGATACTCTCAACACAGCAAATTCTATAGTCGCGAAGAAGCTTGTTTTTGTTGACTGCTGCCCTCTTAAGTGTTTTCTTCAAGTTGAAGCCGACCTTCTTCTCGGTGATTCTATCAACCAAGGCGAATTCCTCAGGATCGAGAAGCTCGTCCTTTGCAAGACATTCAGTCACATAATCAATATGTACAACGACTGGAGCATATGCAAGCGCATTGACGAATTTAGGCGTACGCAGGATAGACGGTGCAGCGAGATGGGTGCATTTTTTGGCGTCTTGAGTAATGGCAATTCCGAGATTGCGAAGTTGTCGCTGGATCAGTTAGTAATTGTACACTAGTCATAGATAATGCAAGACTCACCTTGTCTGCATCCTCCTTTTTCATATTGCCAACCCATCGTTGAAAGCCAGTAATCATCAATTGCATGGTAACAGGAGGCTTCGCGTTCTTCTGCCGCTTAGCGTCCTTCTCTTCCTCAATGTCATCCTCTTCGTCAGGCTCAGCAGAACGTCGCTTTTTGTTCTTTGCAGGAACGATAAGATCTGGGTCCGTTTTGCGCCGTCCTCCGTAAACGACGCCGCCAACGCGTTTCTTTTCTTTCTCGTAGAGTGCAATATCCGGGGCAATATCATGGATACGCGCAGCAGCAGCTTCTTTAGACTTTCGGCTGCTGGTCGTCGAGGGTGTGACGTTCTCCTTCTCATCAGCTAGGAATCGAGAAATAACTGGGGTTTTTGCATCTGCCAAATTTGATGTCTTGCGTGATGACTTGTTGGTATGAGGTGTAGTAGTCGCAGTCGTTTTTGACGGAGCGGGCGATGACTTGGCGACAGACTTTGCTCGGCCCTGAGGTGAAGCAGTCTTGGTAACTTCAGCGTTTGCAGCAATGTTCTGGTCCTTTTGCTGCATAACTCGACTCTCATCAGCCTTGTTGTCCGCAGGGAAGAAGTGCCGTTCGAGCACAGCTTTATCAAGTTTAGTCTGGCCGACAATCTCCCCTAGGTTTGTTCGTTTGGGGAAATGGGTGTATCGTGGATCAGAAACTGGTAACATTTTCCACTTTGCATAACTCTCCTCAAGCCATAGATGATTGACGACTTGTAGGCCCCATTCTTTGGCGGCCGCACATTTCTCGCTGTTGCCATGTGCCGTGATCAGATGAGTGTTATCTTGTTTGAGTGTTTTTGTGCATTCAGCACCAGCAGCTTGAATGAGGTTTTCAAGATATGCTCTGGCTTCACCAGCATAGTTGGACAAACTGATACGCAACTTTTTGAATCCGTCGACACCTTCGCGATCAATCGGATAATGTAACAGCCGTCGAAGAGGGGATGTCCAAGTGTTGTGCGTGATGAGATAGAAAAGCCACGACAAGTTGCCAACGTCTTTGTTCCATCTCGATGCTGTGCGATACTCGAAACCTTCGCGATATCGACAGATAAACATGTCCGCTTTTCTCAGGTCATGGGTGACCGTGCCGTTCCCTTGCTTAACCAAATCCTCGATAGACTCCAGTAGATGCTTTCCAACGCCAAGATCTGAAGAAAACATAATATATTTGCCCTCCAAGACACTTGGGTTACGCTTGTTTGGCGAACGACTGGGTGTTGGCAGAGCAGTAGGCTCTGGTGTAGATGCCCCAACAACGTCTCTGCTGCCAAAAGTACGTATAGGCATATCTGGTCCAGCATTCAAAATCTCGGCATTTGGCAAAGTATATGGCCGCTCATCGATTCTTCTTCCGAGTTTCAAGCAATCATCGAACCTGTATAAAAATCGTCATTAGCGAAGAATATAAAAATCGCACAATAGATCACTTACCAGTGAGGCAAGACTATCTTTGCACCCAAGCTTTTGGAAATGATGAGTTTCGCTTTGTCAGATTCTATACTGAGATCGACAAGGTGAGTGACTTGCGAGGTCACGCGAGGCGAGTATAAACCACCCATTGCCATCACCCCACCAATAATCGCGTCTTTATCACCGTCTGGAATATCGCCGCACGTCACGACAACATCGCTAAAAAACATTCTTGGGTCAGGGCTGAACTGGCGGGGGTTCGCAAGTTTGCCTTTTGCAATAGAGTTCTGTAGCCACTGGGGCTTGACGACTGGGATCAGGGCGTCGCAAGCGGATTGGTATGCAGGAAAGTCAGCCGTCATGGAAATGATGTGCGTGAACTGTTCGACGGGTGGAAAAGGTGCCGGTTCTTCGTGAATGACTGCCTCGCCGCCGTGTTCTGAGATGAGAATATCCAACTAGGTAGAGTGACGAGTTAGTTCAAAGCCTCGATGTCTTGAAGTGAAAATGAATGTTTCTGGAGATTCACGCGTACCTGCATCACAGCATCTTCTTGGAGAGTATTACTACATGCGACGCATATCTTGCAGTCGCTCAACAGTGGCGCGCGCTCGGTCATGGTTTCTCTTCTCGTCTCCCAAACGGGAGGCTTCGTGAAGGTATCAAAATATGTCAAGTAAAGCAACAGAATAAAGTAGATACAAGACGAAGAGTGTACAAGCGTGTGGGCGGGGAAGTTGGTAAGGATTGGAGAGGATTGTTTGACGATGTTTGTTAAATTGACATTAAAACGCGGAGAGCAGATGACGCGCTTGTCGGACACGCGCAACAAACGCCGAGTCACGTGGGTCATTCGTCCATTATGAGAGCGGCTCCCTCCAGAATATCAGATACTACACAATACATGAGACGTTGTTCGTATTTATTGACTAGCATTTACATATAGTGTCATTTGAATATACGGAAGAACATCGCTCTTTAAAGACAGCATTATTGGCCATATTTCACAACAAAGTTCTGGTCCACTCTGATGCCGCTTTTATAAGGCTGACTGTGAAGGCGCTGCTCATCTGAAAAGTTGTCTGGGATGCTCTCTTCTGATCCTCCTCGCTCTCCGGTACCACCAGTGGTAGAAAGATGTGTGTTCATTGTGCCCTGATCGAGTCGCCTCAACACATGAGTGTTTTTGTACTGCGGATCCTGGAGGCGTTCGAATGATTGCGGGCCACTGGCGCCGTATTTGGTATGAGCTGTTGAGAACAAGCCGGGTGCTATTTTCGACAAGACCGCTTTTAGGAAAGGCATGTTGGCGCAGATAATGGCCAGCTCGGGCTCGATAACCGTCCACATGACTCCCATTTGAACGGAATACGTGATGTCGGTGAAGTCGATTGCCATGAGGGCTACCAGACGAATAATGCTGACGATGGACGTACTGTTGAGATTTGAGTCAGTCATCGTGACTAACAACGTCAATGATTAAAGAGAAACCTACAATAAACCCAAGCAGAACACACTGGACAGCGCTACTTTCTTCGCGACGTTGAGCTGCAGCTTCCAAATATGAGGTGCAGGGAGAGCCATGACTAGCAAGTCGGTTATCAAGTTGAGCGTTCCAGCGACAACATACGTCGCATTGCGGTTGCCACATGTGCCGGGGATGGTGGTATCCCAGTTGTATGCCAGCGGACGGCAGAGAAGAAACGTCTCCAAAATCACACTAACAGACCATGCCCAGACGATAGCCATGGTGATGTAGACGCTGATTCGGAAGCTTCGTTTGGAGCCGAAAATGCGAAAGTAGAAGAGCATGATGGACGTTTTGATTAAGCCTAGGACAACTCCATAGAGGGCTTCAAGGGGGAGAATTGTCTATGAACTTGTCAGTAAGGCAAATATCAAGAGCAGAACTGATTTGCGTACCTTGAGCGTGACGACTACTGATGACGGATCGACTTCTCCGGTTTTTCGACCTGCTCCACCGACGACGGTGACTGGGATACCTATGAGATTTCAATCGGACATGATGATCAAGAGGTCAAACGTACGAATAAATTCAATGGCAATATCAGCATAAACAACGACCTAGACGAATTGTCAATTCAAGATTCATTGGTATCAGGGGCAAAGTAAGCCAGTCTTACCAATGCCGCGACGATGAGCCATTCTGGCGCCCCTGGTCTCATACCTCTCAACCGCAAGGCATAAAACCGCAGGATCGTGGTGATGGTGCTTATAGCACCCATCACAGTAACCGCAATGCATGGGTTTCGACTCAATGGAGTGTTCAGCGCATATGTGATGGTCATGATGAAGTAAGTGTACCTGGAGCCACCCCGGGCGTCAGATTCTACTAGAGAAGTGGCCGTTCAACTCATCAATCTATAATTTCGGCCGGTCGAAGCGCAATCTGCAAAAGCGTTACACTCGTACACTGCAATGGCCGTTGTTTCTGGAAAGTCGGGTTTTATACTGAGTAGGGATCGGTTGATGTTTTGACTTTCCACGCACATTCGACTGGCACTTTTCACCAAAGCCCTGAAGGGAAACTACTATGGCCATTGAAAAAAGGTAGTGATCACCGCATCCGTGCTTCTAAGTTCTAGCTCCAACTGCAATCAGTAGAAAGTTGGAATAATTACGAGAACATAGTCTTAATACTCGGCATATTGGGTAGAGCAGACCAAACGGGCAGAATTTTTGGTTTGATCCACGCTTTTCTCGTATAGCCGGTTTCTCTACGGATCTAGACATCTTCTTTAGGCCGTAATTAGAGAAAATGTGCCACCTCGTGGAGATCCGAGAATCAAAGCCAAAACTTTCACTTCGATGCCACGGGGATAATACGTAGTAGCGTGTTGGGTGGCTGTTTTAGAGGCGCGGGCTAGGCTGCAAGAAGCCTAACTCTAGGGCCTGGTGGGGCCTTATCATACCTTATTATTTTTCCTCCCCGGGCTGCCTCTCACCACCAGATACATACTACGGAGGTAGAGTACGTAGGTGGTAGCATGGGGTTACCCCTCATATTGGTTGTTTTGGTCATGGCAAGGTAAATAAGCGAGCATATTGTGTCGCAAGCCTCAAGGCTGTAAGAACCTGAAGATAGCAAAGTTTGTTGATAAGCCTGTGCGCTGGTAAATAATCGGGAGTCCGCCAGACATCCACATCGTCTTCAGTGGATTCGCTGGATAGACAACCCGGCACAGGCTGGGCAGTGGATCAGCGACCACCACGAACAGTCAATACTCCGGTCTAGTGAGAGTTTTTATGAAATGAAATTCGTCAGTCCTCATGGGGCCGAACCCACCAGAGTCGGGATATTGAAGACTTGAAGTGTCAGACTCAAACAGTCAACTCGGCATATCCCGTAGCCGTTTCCAGATAACGGCTGACAGTCCCCGTTAGCATTTGCATGACACGATCGATGCTTCAGTCTTTTATCCACTGTCTTTGGTGCACTTAACTCTCTATGCTCGAGTTCCTTGGCCTTTGAATTCGTGTTCGCCATACGGAGTACAAAGTTTAGGCTTGTGTCAAGTTGTGTGGCAGTGGTTCTTTGGCTAGTCAGGAGAAAGTTAGGGTTTGTGGTGTCCTGAGTTTTGGACTTTGGATTGTTAGCGCTCGCAACAGGGTCCACCCCTGCATCCAGCGACGGTTAAGACTTTACCAGTCAACATGTCGCACGTTTCGAACATGCTAATCAACGGGTTGCAGGGATCATTAAGCATGGGATGCACATGATGACCGTTCAGTGTCAAAAGGCAATGGCAAAGTGTAAATCATGTGATGTGTCCGAGTTGTCCGGGCATTGCATTTGCATGAGATAAGATGTGGGCTCACGAAACACTACTCTTAACGACCTGCAGTAGTAGGTCCATAGCGTTGGCCACTTGATCCTGACCCATTGCGTTCCTGACTCCTGAGTCTAACTAGTGTCCACGATGTTTACTAATATTTGCAACACGCGGACATTCTCGCCTTCCAAGATTGTCCGCAATCACCACCTCTAACAATGGCATCCGTCGACACCTCATCGCTCGCTGATCTGCGCCAGCAATATGACTACATCGTCGTAGGCGGCGGTACTTCAGGTCTAGTAGTTGCTAGCCGCTTGACCGAGGACCCCGCTATCAGTGTGCTTGTGCTCGAGGCTGGAAGCAATCGGGTCAGTGATCCCCGGATCGCAATTCCGGGTCTCGCTGCGAGTACATACTTTGATCCTGAGTTTGACTGGTGCGTCACCAGTGTTCCTCAGGTGAGTATTCAGTTCTGTGTATAGGTCATGGAAGCGTCCTGACTGGCGGTGTCTTGATAGGCAGGACTCAATGGACGAAGCCTCGCCGAGCCTCGCGGCCGAACCCTCGGTGGTTGCTCTGCCATCAACCTGGGCATGGTCATCTACCCTAGCCGGACTGATATCGATGCCTGGGAAGAACTAGGCAACGATGGCTGGAACTGGAAATCGTTCTCACACTACCTGAGAAAGTCGCAGACCTTAACCCCGCCGTCAGACGAAATCAAGCAAGAGCTTTCTCTCCAGTATATCGATCCCGCTATCCAAGGCGAATCTGGCCCGATTCATGTATCGTTTGGCAATGGACCGTTCCCAGCTTTTAATGGAGCATGGCCCAAGGTTTTTGAGAATCTCGGACATAAATTGACAGGCGATCCCATGTCGGGTGTTGCAAAGGGAGCGTTTTGCGGACCAGGCAGTATTGATCCCACGACCAGAGCGCGGAGTCACGCTGGTGTCGCATACTACAATGAAGAGGTAGCCAAAAGACCAAATCTCCGAGTCGTTACGGAGGTTCTGGTAGAGAAGATCCTTCTCGAGAAGGATGGTGACAAAGATGCTATTGCTACTGGGGTTTTGTACTCTACCAGAGACGGTGTCCAGAAGACAGTCTCCGCCATGCGAGAAGTCATTCTGGCCGCAGGTTCAATCAAGACACCGCATTTGCTAGAGCTGTCTGGTATCGGCAACAGCGCCCTCCTCAAATTACATGGTATCGATACCATAATCGATAATCCCAACGTCGGCGAGAACCTCCAAGAACACGGCTTCGTCCCGTTCAGCTGGGAAGCCGCAGAAGGGCAGGTCACGGCCGAAGCTCTTCGCAATCCTGAGATTGGAGCTGCGGCGATGGCCGCCTGGCAACAGTCTGGTGCTGGTCCACTCGGTCTCTGCCCGCTGCCTTCTGCATTCATGCCCCTCCCGGAATCACAAGATGGTGAACTAAATGCTCTCTTCGATAAGTATTTAAAAGACGAAGCCAATCCGCCGGTCCTTAGAACACAGTATAAATTACTTCGCCGAATGCTTGAAGATAAAGAAGAGCCCACAGGTCAATACACCATGGCACCGTTCCAAATGCTCCCCGAAAAAGGACCTAGTCCGAAAGGAATCTTCGGAATGACCGAGCCCGAGAACTTTGTCAGTATCGTCTCAGTTCTGAATCGTCCCTTTTCTCGCGGAACCGTCCATCTCGCTTCTGCCGATACCAAGTCTCTGCCAGTCTTTGATCCGGCCTTCTTTTCGCATCCATTGGATCTAGAGCTTCATGCTCGCCACGTCCGGTGGCTGGAGACACTTGCCTGGACCGAGCCACTGGCTTCTCTACTCAAGGCTGATGGACGGCGTTTGCAGAATTCATCTCCGGATATGAGCCTCGAGACTGCGAGGGAATTAGCCCGTGACAGGATTGTCTGCCATTACCATGTCGTGGGTACCGCGGCCATGTTGCCGCGTGAACAAGGCGGTGTTGTCGATTCTCATCTCAAGGTGTACGGCACACAGAACCTCAGGATAGTTGACGCCAGTATCATCCCTATTATTCCTCGGGGAAATACTCAGGCCACTGTGTTTGCGGTTGCCGAGAAGGCTGCTGATATCATCAAAGGTGATATATAAGATAGACTCATTATTTTGAGAAAGAAGAAACAAAGATAAATTAGAGCGTGCATTCTGATTGGTTCGGCCATCTAGTAACAGCCTCGGTACATGCCGTAAATACGGTACGGTCCTGTAATGCCCCTGCGAGCAAAATGCGGAGAACCCGGCAATTGCATCGGATAGTCAAAGAAATATAGACCTAGACTATTGTCAATTCAACGACCTTATAGATCAACTTCTTTTACAATTATTTTATGCCAGCTTAATTGTTCGAGTCCGCAGGTATACGGCCATGGCGTCTCCGTTTCGCATCGTGGAACATGTCGTTCCCGGGCAGTATTTGAGAGAGTACCCTCGAGCAACATCGACGTCGCAAGAAGAGACATTATATCTTGCCGTGAAGCAATATATTCCTTTGGATAACCCCGAGCCACAACCGGGAGACGTTACTTTTATCGCTGCGCATGCAAATGGGTTTCCAAAGGTGCGACCCTTTTACAGGCCTTTTGCTATTTGGTACAACCATTCTGACTATGATGTAGGAGCTCTACGAGCCATTGTGGGAAGATATTTATGCCCAATCACAGAAAAATGGCTTCAGGATACGTAGTATCTGGATGGCTGATGTGGCACATCAAGGTCAGAGTGGAGTGATTAATGAGAATAAACTTGGAAATGACCGTGAGTCGCATATCATATAGTTGATGAAGGAATCGAGAATTGACCTTTCGCAGCAAGCTGGTTTGATCATTCACGAGACCTGTTGCATCTTATCAACCTCAAGCGCGAAGAGATGCCACGCCCAATTGTAGGAGTTGGCCATAGCATGGGCGGCGCACAACTGTCAGTGCCATCACTCTCAATTATATTCAAGCAAATCTAACGTTTCCAGGACATATCTATCCCTTCTCCAACCACGCCTCTTCCACAGTCTAGTTTTATTAGATCCCGTCATCCAGAACGAATCAACCCAATTCCCCGACAAATTCGAAGGCCGCTTCGTCCCCATGAACACCACCCTCTCAACCCATCGACGCGATATATGGCCTTCCAGAAAGGCAGCAGAGGAGGGCTTCAAGAGAAGTCCCTTCTACAAAGCTTGGAATCCGCGTGTGCTCGATAGATGGGTCAAATACGGTCTTCGGGAATTACCAACTGTCGTTCATCCAGAAGCATCGAAGCATAAAATATCAGGGGATGATAGGCCAGTTACGTTAGTCACGACGCGGCATCAAGAAGTTTTCACGTTCTCGAGGCCGAATTATGATTACGACCGTGAGAAGGAGAAGCCTGCTAATAGGTTTGAGACGCCAGACCTCATACCGAATGGACCGAATACATTCCCATTTTATCGGATGGAGCCGAATTTCGTGTTTAGTCAATTACCACGCGTCAGACCGAGTGTATTATACATCTTTGCAGGACAATCGTTCATGTGTCTCCCCTCCATGATGAAAGATAAAATGGACAACACGGGCGTCGGACAAGGCGGCAGCGGCGGCGTAGCAGCCGGAAGAGTCAAATCAGTCTATTTGCCCGATAAGGGCCATTTACTAGCGCAAGAAGCGGTTGCGGAGTGTGCGGAGGCAGCAGCTGAGTTTTTCGGAAAGGAGTTGCAAAGGTGGCAAGAGGAAGAGGATGCGTTTCGGAAGTCGTGGAGTGGGAAGTCGCAGGTTGACAAGTCGACTGTTGATGAGAGGTGGTTGAGGGAGGTTGGTCCGCCGCCGGCGAGGGCTGCAAAGACTACGGATGGGAATTCTAAGCCGAAGTTATAGATAGATACCAGAGTCTCTACTGTATATAAACGATTCAAGAGAAAGACTCGATGAATAAAGGACATTCACTGTCTAAAAAGGGTCTAACAATACGTCAAACATCATCCATACCCACCCATGCTGTTCAATGAGTGATGCAAGCCCTCTGCTCGCTGCTTCTTAGTTTTGCTGATTCGACGAAACAATATTCCCTAGCGATACCGCCTCTATCAAGCATGTCGTCTATATACACCGATCAGAGCCTGCCAATCATCGCATCGTGCCTTCGTCTCGTGTGTGTATACCTGACACGCACGGCGTATTTCCCCCTCTAAATTCGATTCAATCGATCAGAGCCCGGCTCTAATTCTCACAATCTATTTCGTCTTTTTCGAGGGTACGCCTGGTTCGCGGATGATTTCGGGAAAGGTCCATATATGCGGCCATATAAGAGTGTAATCGTCTTGCTCTTTGTTCAGGACGTGTCGTAGCCAGATTCCCCAGATGATGTAAAGGTATGCGCCTATTCCGGTCATGAGATGCCTACACCGCAAACGAGTTAGTTATACCGAATGCGCAAAAACTCCGCTTATTAAGGATGTGCTCACCACCAACCATGACCCTCAAGCAAGATACCCCACGGCAGACCAATCTGCTGCCTCCAACTGCGCAACGTACTGCAGAAGAAATTGTCCAAATTCCAGATCGCGAAACCGCCCAGGAACATGCTCAGACCATAAACTACCATGAACCACATTGTCTTTAAAGTTTTGAGATCGCGCGCATTCTCGTATTCTTGTCGCTCCTTGCTGAGAACGGGAAGTCCTTGCTTCTCCCGTGCGAGACGATCTTCTTCGCGGGATTTGCGCCATTTCGGGCGTAGAGCGACTTCCATGGTGTACATGCTTCGGAACACGACGACGGTGGTGAGCAGTGCGTAGGCATTTTGGTGGAAGACGGGGTCTTGAAGGTAGTGGTAGTATAATGTAATAAAGACCGCGAGTCCGGTGAGGGTAACGGCAAGGAAGATTTTGACTGGTGATGATCGCGAGTATGAAAAGGAGGCATAGCACATGAGGCAGGTCGTGTAGATCATGGAGAGTTCATCGACCAACTGCATGGGATCTGATCGTGACAAGCAATATTAGTGGACTGATGCAGCGCGACCCGAAGAGGATATTGTAGACCTACACTTCAGAGTAGAATGGAACAAAAAGCTGCCCGTTCCCACAAGTAGGTATCCATAGAAAGCGATCTCGAAGACCTTGTCGTGGCCATGTTTCCGAACATTCAGAATTCCCTTGATACCCAACAACATGAACAAGAGGTTCGTGAACGAGTTCACAATCTCTGCGGAGTAAGGCGTGGCATAGTAATCCTATCAAATTGAACAGTATCAGCAATCAATCACCTACAGCCGGAAAATCAGAGGCATATACCTCTTCACACCAATTCAAGGTCGATGTCACCGGACTCCAATATCCAGCCTTGGAGGGCGGATAGGGAATGAATGGAAAATGAGGCCAATGCTCCGCCATTTTTCTTATTTGGAGCGATTCACTAGTGAGCGATCAAAGCGTAGGCCGAAGTGGGATCGCTTCACGGTCTGTTCTAGACAGGACCGGAAGAAGGGATCAGATAGAGCGGTCAGTAGGAAGAAGGTATACAGAAATAAACAAATAATCTTAGTCGAGCAAATATTCAGACAACGAGAGTGTGACGTTGGTTGATAAGAGAGTGGGAGAAAGCTGAAGAGGCCGGATGCGTGACGTAGACTCGGGTCTAGGAACCGTGGTGCCTCCATTACAAGGCATATTACTAGCGGTCCAGCTTAGTACGCATGAACCTCTTCTGGCTGATATGATTGGCTGTAGTGAGTCTAATTCTGAGACTCTTTTGCTGTTTTGGGTCTAGCTGATACATATCTCGTAACGTCGATACATTCTTGTTTACCTCACTGTCCTAGACTTGCAGAATGTCACCATCAATAGCATTATTTTCCCAAGCAGTTATCAAATGCCTCAGAAAATACTCTATCTGGCAACCACATAGCCCTGAATATCTTCTTTTCGCACAAAACTACTGGCGATTCAAGGATTTTTAACATGAACTCGGGAACTGCTCGCAGTCGGGAAGCCCCAGATCACTTCCGCCCTATCCGAGACCCTTGCGAGCCAATCATGAGGCTTCAATTGTAACAACAATCGACTCGGGGTCTTGACCGTCTTGTCGAATTCCTGTTTAAAGGGCTACTAAATCAGCGGTCAGGTTCGAGACTGAAGCTCCTGCCTCGGTTTATCTCGTAGTGACGAAAGATAAGCCTATCACCCTAGCCCTAAACCCTAGGAGAAGGTTGCGGCTCGGCGATCACCTTGCCGTTTCGAGTAAGGTGTTTACAGACTCTCTTTTAACATCTTCTAACTATGTACTATGTAGTTAGTGGGCCTCATTGTAAGTCTTGAATTGAATTACATGTTGACTCGCCAATTTTCAACTATCTACGGTCTGTACTGGGTGCAGGAAGTTTGACTAGCGGCTTGTAAGTGGGAATATGTATCGATCACTTTCAGCGGTATCAAACATGTCGGTCAGAAACATCAGACAGAAGATATCGACATGATCACCATGTTTGGTACGCCCAAGCAAGGAGATCGATATACGCAGTCGACTCGTACGCTGCCTTACCACCAGACTCTCCATCTCTTTACAATTTGGGAAGATGGAAGTGATGCCGAGAGTGACTTTATAAGGTCACCAGGATCTACTATATCCAAGGTGATATGCCTTGATACCAGACCATGCAGTCTATACTATGGCAGATTTCCCTTTAGCTGTTCTATTCAATTGCCCTTCTAACGGATTCTACAAGAGATGAACAGGTTATGATGTGTCAATGAAAAGGACTGGTTTGGTCTTCTTTTTATTACTTCAGCGGAAATTTCCATGCATGCCTCAGGTACCCAAGACAAACAATCGGGTGGCTGCCTGGCTGCCTCGCTGCCTCGCAGCCTAGTCTGTCTTTCGGTCTCTCTCCCCTCTCTTCTTTACACACCCTTGCTCTCTTTTCTTTTCAGTCTTTCATTTCTGTACTTCAACACTTGTCGCATCGACATTCGCAACACCAGTCGCTTTGGCTCCCGTCTCCTGCTATTGTTTCAAGCCCTTTCTCCTCGTCCATTTTGGGCTACCGTTGATCTCAAAACGGGGGCCCTTCCTACTGAAATCCTTGACCTAGTAAGCTGAACCTCCTCGGATTTTAGATTACTACATGCTGCTAATACAGATTCTGACCCACAGATCATGCTTGAAATCGAGAAGATGGACATGCGTTCCTGTAGTATGCTACAACTTTATACAAGCAAAGCAACTACTTTCGAATTTGCACGACGTGGTGGCGGCCTCGAACATGACTTGGGTTTTCGAGCTTTAACCACGATACGCTTGGTCAGCAAGATTATCTGCTGTAGTGCATCCAAATTAGTATTTCGAAATATCCATGTGGCATTCAAAGATTTAGATATATCAGAGGCTTTGATGAGGCTAGAAGACGTTTCTAATAGCCCATAAGCTACTGATGTACAGAAACTAGACATGTGGTTCTGTCCCCAGTTCTGCGAAGGCATGGATCGTCATTCGGGGTAATTCCACAACATCTTCAACAAGCTACGGTCCCTATTCAAGAGATTGCCCAGCTTAGAAGCTTTCAACCTTTTATCCCGGTGCTTTCGATCGTCGATATGGAGCATCCATCAACATGGCGGTTCAAACAGTTCGTTCTTTGCCTCTTCGGAGTCATACAGAACTCGAAATCTCACGCCACTATAATTCCTTTTACGATTCCGAAGAATTCCGCCCTATGGAGCTTGACTCAGGAACCCCTAGAGGTGGACTAGAGAATCTCAGACATCTGGGTCTGAAGGGCCAGTTCACGTGGGAAAAGGATGGTGAAGTTAAATTTGGACAACTCATTCGGACTGCTGTCAATAATGAATTGCTCAGACCACAGTATCACTGCTCGCGAACCATTATGCCAAATACACTTCATTTCATCAACGCGCGTCGACTGCGATACCTACAACTGGAGAGAGGATTCATTTCCGCGAAAGAGCTCACTTATCTGTTGAAAAATTGCAAGCAATCCATCAGATACATTGACATCACCGCGGAGTTGCGTCATGGCTCGGTGTTACAACTGTTGTTTCAGATGAGTAGAAGTTTGAAATTGTTCGACTTCTACTTCTGCTTGCCGTATATACGAGACGTGGACGCCGTCAAAATTGAAGAACTTGAAAACGGATTACGACAAGACATCAGAAACGAGAAAATTCTCTGTTTGTACGCATACAACGACATACAGCATCAAGTCAAGGCCAACAGGCTTGCTGCAGGGCTTATTCCATTGCAGGAGCGGGGAAATATCCATGTCGAAACACCACCTCTCAAATCCGTCATGGAAAAGGCGCATTATCAGGAACTGTGCTCACTGCCAGAGCTTTGACGGCATTGATTTTGTGGAAGTTGGACTTTTTTTTTTGGATACTCGAATGACCATGACCTGTACGATAATGAGACCATACGGTCGGTCTATCATTGCTGACTCAATCATGAGTTTCGATTGAGTCCCATGTTGATGTCATGAAGCTTTAATAGAAATGATATATATGTACCAAGATCGTCAATCGAATGAGAAAACCGACAAGCTTGAGGTTCATTCGAATGACCAATGTACCTAATGGATGTATTCTACAACCGACCTCGTATTCGTACATTAATCTCATTATCTGAAACGAACCTTGGAATACGATCACCATTTTACCTAGGTATCACTGACAAAGCGTGGAGGCAGTGTACATGTAGAGTGAGTGGTATGTCATCTACGAGCAATTCCTTTTCATAGGAAAGACCATCAAGACAATATTATCACCTCAGAATTATAAAATAGGTAGCCAACCACTTTCGGTCTGACCTAGGAAGTAATAACCAGTATATACATGCGCCGATTTTGCCTCACGCCCCAAACTCCAGATAGTTGTCCATGAAATATGTACAGACACAAAAAAGCACACACAGATATCGCAAAATCCGTCCGTGATTTGACGTTATCTTCCTTGAATTGAGAAGATATATTGAGAAGAAAGAAGAATATGCTCAAGGGTATTCAAAAGCAAACAACGCGGGGTTTGATCGTCGTAAACCGCCGGTGAAAAGAAGTACAAATAGAAATATCGTCATGATGGTAGCCACACAAAAGGCTAACGATGCTGTCGAAAAACAAAAGTCGATGAGTCTCGAGGGTCGTATAGATGTATATATACTGGAAAATCAGTATGCTCGATATTGTACAGGTTCAAGATCGTTTCGTAGCGTTCATTAATTTATTGTCTCACTTTTTCGCGTTCGGCCATGATTGCGGCCTCGAGACGGCGGGTTTGGCGGAGTGCCTCGTCCCTGTAACATAATTAGCAAGGATCCGTACAGATTAGAATGCAAGATACTTACCGATCAGATTGTAGTTCTGCAACCTCAATTTGCGCCTTGTTCATACGTTGCACGACTTCTTCCATCTCGAAGTCGGCATCCCGGAGAGCCTTCTCGAGTTCCTTGACCTTGACTTCAAGCTTGGCCACCGAGACTGCTTCACTCAGTGGAACTCCCTCTCCGGTTGTCGTCACGTCAAGTCGTGGAGATCGTGCTCCCGAGAATGGCGAGGCTGCTGGGTTCGGAGACAGAGCGACTGGAGTCTTGATTCCCATCTTGGCCCGCATGAGCTGTACGCTGTGGCTTTCTTTTAATGCTCGGACTTCTTCCTCATGTTTGGCCATCTCATCTTCTGAGTGATGCTGGGCGTCCATAACAGTGTCCTCTAATTTCCTTAGCCGATTTTGCATCTCATTGATGCGTGCTGCGGACATTTTCTGTTCTCGTTCTCCCTTGGCGATAGCCTCTGCGAGCCGTCGACGCAAAGCGTTGTTGGTCTCGAGCTGTTGACGCACCTGTCCAGCTAAATTCTCAGTACGATTGACATCTTCTGGAGACCATGATCCCGCTTCGGCTGATTCCATTTCTGCCTGCAACTGTTGGTAGGCTGATTCTAATGCTGATGATGTGATTTGCATGTTGGCCAGTCCTTCTTCGTTCGAAGCCATATCCATTCCTGCCGGTAGTGCAATATCATGCTCCTGCAAGAGCATACGCAACGAGGCGGTCTCTTGTTCCGCACGGTCCAGATCCATCTTGAGACCACTCAGACCTTTCTCGCACTGCCACTTCTGCTCGAGAGCATCATCGGCCCGTCGTCGAAGGAGGTTGATTTCTTCCCGAAGGTTCCGCACTTCCCTTTCGTAACCCAGCTTTCGTGGAGAACCGATGTCTTGGGCCTTGGTTAGCTCCATCTCAAGGATTGCGATCCGCTTCTCATTTTCACGAGCCTGCCATGCCTGTCGATCCAAAAGACTCTTCAATGCCTTGTGCAAAGCATCCCGTTGGGCTTCGACGTCTTTTACTCGATCAGCTAATGATTCGCGCGATTCCACTTGTCTGTTGTTATTTCCTGCTGAGATGGAGTTCGATCGTGATAGACCACCACCACCGGCCATACTTGACCGCTTCGGCACGCGAGCCAGGGAGTTCGACCTCGATAAACCGACCATGGATCCACGGTTACGGACAACGCCGTCTTCCTCTGCAATGGCCTGGAATCGATTCTTTTGTCCTGCCTGTCCCGCCTGCAAAGCGGGGACAACCTCATCACGGAAGTGATCACGTTCGTTTCGAAGCTGCTCTAGTTCCACTCGCATAGCTGTCAGCAGGTCCTCAAAGTTGTCCTTCAGTTGTCTTTCCTCAAGGAGTTTTCGTCGAGTATCTTCCAAGGCAACTTCCAACTCTCTTGTTTTGGAGGAGAGATTTGAGTTGTCGACGCGTTGAGCACGGAACTGTAAACCTTTTAGTATGATAGAACAGCAAAGAACTAGGGGTAATACCTGTTGCACTTGATTTTCCAAGATCTGCACATGCGACTCGCAAGCCGCTCGCTTTGAACGTTCCTCTTGCCATTTCTGACTCAACTCGACCTTCAACTGAGCTCGTTCCTGCTCAGCGGCTCGCTTTATCCGCTCGATATCTTCTACCTTGCCGCCATCTGTTCCTGTTCGTATCGAACCACTCATACCAGAGTCCGAGAAGTAATCACTTGTCCTTCGGTTGGCATCGTTATGTGACTCTAGCTGAAACCTCTCAACCAGATCCTCTAGTTCCATCTCTCGGCGAATAGAGCCAGCGAGCTCAGAACTGATCTCTCGAAGCTCGGCTTCGAGCTCTGAGATCTTGTTCGTAAAGTCTGCATTGCTACCAGAAACCGGACCGCTGAGGGATCCCATGCGGGCAGGTGGCAGAGGGAATCCATGGATGTTGTTTTCAGATATCGAAGTAGGAAAAGAAGAAGTGCCTTTGGTGGTAAAAGAGGGAGCACTAGCAGACTGTGGTAGAGGAGAAGGCAACGGAGACCGGCCGGTGTCACTAATTTCAGTGCTTGTCGACTCTGCTCCGGGCGATGAGGTTGTTTTCCATCCGAAGAATGAAGTGATTTTATTACCGGGCGTCTTTGGCTGTTTATCACCTGGACTGGGCATAGCTGATAGACTGGCGTCAATATGTAGAGGTGGAGGCCGGCTCTGAGGAGGCTGCAAGGCCATAGTCTCGGACCTCTTATGATTAGTAGACAGAGGCGGCGACCTCAACACCGGTATAATGGGTTCGCTTGAAAGACGGGAATGGATAGGGGTCCCATGCGGCAGATAGACGTCGTCGTCGACACTGCCGTAATATAAATCGGATTGTTTCTGCTGAAAGTCTTTGTAGGTGCGAGAAGTATCAATGGGAAAAGGGATCAATGGAGACTGGCCTCGAGGATAGCTGGGACAATGCCATATTCTGATTAGCTTGGTTCCTTGTTTCACATAAACCAAAGCAGTAACGTTTCGGAACAATAAAGCTCAGACAATCCGTGAAAGGGAGGTTGTGATAAGATAAAGAAGTTGTATTGATATAAGGGAGGCAGAAGGAACAAGGACGGTACTCACCGGTCAAGATCCCTTGGGACAAAAGGAAGTACCTCGTCGACGGTTTCAAGTTGCCTTGAAGAAGAATCTATCGATTGTCTGCCGGCCGGAACAGTACCACTAGGTCTAGACGATGGAGGTGTTTGTGGTAGTAGGGGTGGAGGTATTCGCGTTGGCGGCGGAGAGTGTAGTGGTGAAGATAGAGATGAACCTTGGGATAGTCTAGATAGGATCACGGGCGACGCATTGCTCGGCAGCGGTTTCCTGCGGACCGGGGATGAGCTAGATGCGACGATCGATCGAGCAGAGTGATCGGTGTCAGGGAAGATAGGAGGAGGGAGGTCGTGGTGGTCAGTGGCCGTCGAGGTAGATGTTGAGGTTAAGCTCGAGCTCGAGGCGGCGGTACTATCTTTCCTTTGACGGCGGAGAAAGGAGGAGGAAAAGCCACCGGAACCAGTAGCGATTGGCGGTGGATGATTGGCGCTGATAACTTCCTCCATGCTACTCATCGTGAGCAAATAGTAGCGTAGGAGAAAAGGGTAAAACTATTAATATCGATGGTCGCTTGTGTTGGGGGGAGCAGTGGCACTGAGGGCAGGCCAAGGGTTCTGGCCATCCGCTGCAACCTTCTTCAGATGAAACAAAGCAAGAGAAGGGATTGGGCTAATAGACTTGATCGGCAAGTCATGGCCACGAGCACGGGCAAGTGCACACGCGCAAAAGCAGCGGTCTAGTAAGAATTGGCTAGTATGTGATTTGGCGCAGTTAACAATTTGGGACTTTGACTTGTTCACAGACCGGGTGTTGGTAGTAATGCGATGGTGGTGGAAAGGAGACAGCTGCACGCAGCCCAAGAAGGGGAAGTACGTCGTAGTAGTCGAGCGACTAGTTGGCTAGCGCAAGCTTAGCCTGCAGAAGATGGGAAGCCCAAGATCGTTAGAGCAAGCCATAGTCGCTGCATAAAATTCGAATTTTCCTCGGTTCGCTCAGGGAGTTCGCCCTAGTATGGCAGTAGTCAAGGAGTCTAAGTCGACTAGACTTTATTAGTCTGGTGGGCGCTTAAGGGGGTTAATGCAGATGGTCCAATGGGCGGGTGTCTCCCCTGGCTTTTCCCCTGTCTCCTTTTTTCTTTTTCTGCGCTTTTTGCTGCTGGTGGAGAACGAAGCGGCACACCGCGGCCGAGCGTTCCTTGGTCAGAGACTCTGAGACTCATCGAGAGAATAGTCCGGATTGGACCAATCCCTATGAAGGTGTTCGGTTTATTCGGTGATTGGACGGTGGCCGGAAATCTGCAAGATCAGCATCCCTGTTAAGCAGCCAGTAACAATAAAGAGTGCATTGTTTCCGAAGATGGCTTCAATGCAGTGGCTGGCTAGCAAGCCATGTAGAGTCCTACAAGGCTGTAACCCTGCCTCCGCCGGTTGTTGTGCATGCAGGAACCACGTACCAACGTTGCCAAGTCGAGATAACTCGTAAACGTCGCGAGTCAGCGACAGGTAGTCAGATACAAGCTGATGTTGCCAGATGTTGACATCAGCGAGGGATGGAGACCATCACGGAGAAGGTCCCCTTTGGGGATCGGGCGGGGTGTCCCATTGGCTGGTCACGGGATTTTCTTATCGCGGCCTTAGCATTCAGGGGTTCATATGTTAGGGGCTTGCCGATTGGGGATTAGTCTATACTACACAGTACAATGTTATGCAGTAGTTAGCATGCTTTCTATCATCTTTGCTCTACAGACTCATTTCATATGGAACATACACTTACAACATGACTGACCTCACTCTCTATTACATTTAATATGTGAAAACTATATCAGCACTACAACTTACCTAGGAACTCTGCCAATTCGTATATAGCACAGAGTGGTGAGAGTACGCAGTCAGGGTCCTACACCCAACCCTCGATCAGCATAATACTTTCTGCTAACATTGAAGTTTATTTCCCAAATGATCTCCATACGGACGGAGACCAGCTGATCTATGCACGTTTGTAGTACGTACATACTTGCTTAGTTGCTAGTAAAGTAGTAGCAGCACTAAAGTTCATCCGATAATCACTACTCCGTACGGAGTTTTCTTTCCACTGGACCACTGGTCATACGTTTATCAATTCTTCAATGTTGGGGCGGAATGGGGCCTTGAGGTCGACGATACGTGTTCATGGCCCTCCAGTTCACGGGCTTATGTTGGTATGGCTATGTATACTGTTGACAATTTCCAATGTTATTTGATGGTCATGCAGTCAGAATTGAAATATCAGAGTGTCCCAAGGCTTCCGGAGTCCGATTCCGAGGCTGTGGAGAACCAGACGGCAACATTTCAAATGTTAAGATCAAAGATGTGATATGTAACATAAATAGGGTGTAGGACTACCTAGGTACGTACCAAGGCATGCAGGAAATTGAAACGTTTAAGAACGAGACATGGAACAAGTATCATATATATAAACTGGGTATATCGCAAAAGTCACAAGAAAACCTCAACTCCAAATAACCAACTCTACACGTGTATGCCGTAATATATCAAACTTATACCACCTCGACGTTATCATCATGTTCTTTGACAAGAATATTCGTCATCATATCAATACCGTATATGAATCTAGTACGGAATGAAGTCGAAGCTCATTCGGTCTGCACAAGCATGAGTCAGTGTACTATTCTCAGTCGTGATCAGCATCAGAAAGAGCATACCTAGGAAATGACTCCAATCCTCATTTTTATTATGCACCCCATGAGCCCAATACTTCTCCAGGAACTCCAGCGACTGCAAGACGTTCGGGATGCGCGTCGTATTATGCAATGATGTGAGCAATTGCTTGAATGCTTCCCGGTCTTCACCTAGCGCCTCACAGCCACCGGTAAACAACGGCGTGGTAAGCATCACCCAGGGACTCAGCCCGCTGCGTGGGACAATCTGGGATGTACATGCCAGAATCCGTTTGACAGAAAATTGTACTTCAGGTGAAGAAGCAGGCACTTTACGAACCCGCCGGTGAATATGTATCAGCGCAGTATGTTGGAAAGCTTCATTGCATAACATGAACTCCCGAATTGACTCCTCGGACAGCTTTTCTTTCACTCCCGGATAGAAGACAAGTCCGCCATGTTGATTATAACGAGCTATCAGTCCGAGAACCGACTTTTCCAATCTCGCTGCCTGTTCGTCAATGTTCTCTGCGTCTTCCTCCTTGATTGGTTCCAAGGTTTTCAACTGGGATGTGGCGAAATTGTCTCGATGTCGCTGCCAGGCTAACGCCCCAATTTCTCGAAAAATGTCAGCCAAATGGACAGTGAACCCCCAGTAGTCATCCAGATAATCTGGGTCATCAGATACGGTCGTCTCTGTTTGTGCCCACGTCTCACCAATAGGCGGCCCATTCCCGTTGAGTGCTGTCAGAGCCACTATCGATCGATACCAGCGATCGAGGTACTTGCGAAAAGCCGTTGCAGGAGTGTGTGACGATTGTGTCGTTGTGCCCATCAACGCCTTGGCTCCTTCTACATGTGCCCTCCACGTATTCGGTTGAACCGCACCGGAATGTATCTCGGCTAGACAGAGCGTGCGTGCAGTGGCCAAAAGAACATCCGAGCCTTTGCGTGAGGAGTCTTGTAATTCCAGGCGGAAATGTTCCAGGCTCCGTGTCATCAGTCTAGCAATATCTGGTGCAGCCTTGACGGTGCCGGAATGATTATTCAACGCCTCAATATGGATAGCGGACAAAGCCATCGTCGCATATAGAAGAGATGGTGTCTGTAGAGCCATGGGGACAATCATCTGACAGATCTCCTGCTGCATTCCGCCATGACACGATGTGACACGTGATGCATCGCTGATAAAGTGGTGAAGAAGCGCTTTTTGGCTGGGTGACAAGGATGAAAAAGGATCAATCCGGCGAGCTATTGTCAACTCCGCAGATGGTGAGGGGGTCGGTGACGATGCGGTAATAGTTTTTGGTGAGGCTGCAGGCGAGGCACTTTCAGATTTCACAGTAGTGTAGATGAACTCTCCCGGAGAATATTCTGCACGTGGATGAAGACAAGCCGTTAGCATTCTCGTTGGCATTCTTCAACTAGCCATACATACCCAGTTTCTGCATTCCAGGCCCGCAGTCGCCGAACCTCGATCGCGAGAAAGCTCGTCCACCCCACTGTAGCTCCATGGCATATCTACATTGCACACCGGTTGCCTTGCATCGACCGCCTGAAATAAATTTCCGTTAGATTGCAGTTCCCGCGCTGAACGAAGAGTCATAGGTTGGCAATGGCATGAACGTACATTCTGGATGCTGCTCGTCGCATTTCTGCCTCCTTGCTTTGCACCGCTTGCAGCCCTTGAAGGACCGAGACATCTTTATAGTTAATCTAATCCTGACTAACGGTGGATACTGAATCTGGGGAGGACGGGGATGGGCCACATCAGACAATTTCCCCGTCCTGCACTTGGAACAATGTTGGGACGCAAAATCGGCTGCTGCTTATCGGGGTACGATAACAGAGTGTAGAGCGATAACGTACGGAGTACAATCAAACGAGTGGAGCGCCGAAGTTTGTTGCGAGAGGGTCTATCTGCTTGTCCTGATTTCCGGAGAGTACAGAAGAATTAATCGATTGAATGAAAACTTCAACTTGAGGCTGTTCTAGGTTGAGGGGGTCTTATCGCAGGCCGACGATTGGATGGCATCGCCGCATGCAAAGGAATTCAAGGAAGGCACGAGCGGTTAGTGCCTTGATGCCTTAGTGCCTCAATTTAAGGCAATGCCCCCCACATGTCGTCGATCTTGACCCATTACGTACAATGATCATTTAGATACTCTCGAGTCTTCAGTATACAGACAATGGAATACCAGGAACTGAAGACTAGGAAAGAGGTATATACAACAGAGAAACACCCAAAAGACCCGCCTATTTATCAAAGCTGTATCGAAGCCACTCTCCTACCGCACGCAAGCTCTCCCACCGCACCGACTCGTCACGATCGGTCATCAGCTCCATCACCCGGGTCTTGAGTCCCAGTTTCTCGAGTTGGATGCGACGCTCCGGAACCTCTTTGACCAGGTTGCCCACGTCATTGCATGCAATCGCAAGAACCTGTTTGTCGTTCTCCCAGCTCTTCGCAATAATCTCCGCCAATTTCTTGGGCAAGGCACCACGCTCTTCCTCAAGAATACGGCGCGCATTCTCTCGCCAGAACGTCGGGTTGCGGTGAGGAGGAGACCAGCGCAAATGTCCGGATTGTAGTTCGGCTGCGTATTCGTCAAAGGTGGTCTGCGTCTTTGTGTACTCTTCCAACAAGTCCGTCAGCGACTGAAGGTCTTCCAGGAGATCGGGATCAGTCAGATGGCGGCCGCTCAGGTTCGAAAGTAGTGCAGGTAGGCGAACGAATGTTGCCACAGGTAAGAGTGTGCGGTTTGCGACAAGGAGGTTGTTCAAGGTAGCGAGGAGTAGGCGTGTGGTTTTCTCCTTGGGTGAGAGTCGTAGTAATTGTGTGTATAACTCGATTATATCGTATTGCCTGCACTGGTTAGAAAAATCTTAGGACGCTGTCGAAGACATGCTACTCACGACTGCAATTCTTCTCCAACGAGGCTGCCCTCGAAACTGAGCTGCCAGATAACCAAAAGCACATGGTATAGCAGTTGTAGTCCCACTCCACCGCCAATGCTGATATCGGCAGTCCGAAGGCTGCTCGTAGCAGCAGAGCTAGCCAAATTGATTGACCCGTTGTCCTTTCCGCCGGCCGCCGTGCGAAGTATCTCCACCAAGGGATCAAGAGTCTCTGCACGCTGTTTCCAGAGAAGCTCTCTAGCCACTTTATTGCGTAGCAATGCCGAAAATCCTTGAACGCCAATATCCTGGAGTCCGCTATCTAGGTTTTTTGTCAAATTCGCCAGATATGTATATAAAGGTGGTAGAGCCGCTTCTTCTGTTTCGGAGACTTGACCTGAGACGAGAGCAATTGAGACAAGATTCGTCAAGAATGAGGATGCGAGTAGAGGAATGGGATCTTCGGGGTTTGTGAGGTTCTGTAAAAATGGTAGGAGTGCATTGTAGGGATTGGGATGCGAGATGAGCGCCGACGCAAGAGCAGGAACATCTATACAGAGCATTAGCGGTGTCCTAATAGAGCATTTCTTTGGGAAAATACCGTTGATTAAGTCCGCAGCTAGTACCAAAATATACTGCACTATATCAGTCCGTCGAGAAGCCGAGTCCAACACACTCTTCACATCCGGAGGATTGCCGGCGAGAAGGGTCGTATAGCCATTCAGATCGGCTTCAACCGCCTGCTTGCGCTCTTGTTTCCGGACCTTGTCAACTGCTTTGATCTTGCGCAAGTGCTCATCGGTTATGTTGCCAGCCCGCACTGCGCCATCCCATGGAATAGGTCGAGCTCGGATATTGTTCTGGAGGGAGTTGAGGTAGGTGGGCGGCTCGAGCGACATTGCGTCGAGAGAGGATATACCGAGAGTAACTTCTAAATCCCGACCTTGAGTGAAAGTGAGCGACTGGCAGGGTGGGCGAGAGACGAAGCGCTTCAGGCGGGATGATGTCGTAGGAGTATCGCAGGCTCACAGGACGGAGCTTGGATTAGCTTGACCAGGCGGGACCCACATTCAATCTCTCTAAGTCCTTACGATAACGACCTCACCACATTCACAACATTATAGTAGAACATATTATTCGATTGAGATTATTATAATCATCATGTTTTACAGCTTTAGACCATCAAGTATTCAACATGCAGCCGGCGATGCACTAGGTAGTGGACGGTCACCTACGGTATCACTAGGCAGAGCTATTCCACCATCTGCACCTGACTGTGCGATATGTCCAGTTGCACAGAACACGTTTCTCCTCCAGCCTACGGGACATCATAGTCCACTTCTAATCTATCATCTCATGGCTCTTACGTGTAATTAGTCTTCAGTATACGTGGACGGCTTCAAGCTATTGGAAGAGGCGCACGTACTCAGGGATTACGAAACATCGAGCTCGATGATATTGCTCCAGTACTCATCGCTATGGCCCTCGTTTCATGTAGTTAAAACCTAGACATACGTACTACTTATACAAGAAGATAAGAGCCGAAACTCCTAGCAAAATGATGAATCTCATGTTCAGACCCCAAAGATGTCATTTCGCCAAGAGAAACACGCGAGGGCTCTGATTTGCCAGGTGGCTGCCACTAGGCACCCGCATCTAGATTAATTTAACTAGCCCGCTCCGTATTTATTGTCAACGCTGGTACCTGTTGGACAAAGTCAACTTCACTTCATTACTCCGTGCCATATCCTCATCTGTCCACCCCTGGCGGTACTTTCGCTCGTTATACATATATCGCTCTCCTGTTCATACAGACCCAATGAACAGCCTTCGCCATAATTAGATCCGGCGTGGATAGATGGCTCGTACCCGTCGGAATTGGCCTTGTCTTGCGTAACTTGCAACAACAGTACCAACTACGTTTCCGTCCGATCAGCTCTGCTCGCTGCTAGTATACGACGTATTCCATGAATACATCCGCTTGACCGATCCTTCTATTCCAGCCTGACGGACTACGAGCGGAGCTCCCACTATCGTAATGACGTCCAATGCGCAGCCGACAAAATCCAGATGGGGTGTTGGGGCCTTACTTCAACAGGCGGTCTCCGGGGTAGAATCTCGACTGGATACAATTCTGGCAAATGACGATGAACCGCCGAAAACTTCTGGACAGAAAGCTGATGATGCAGCTACGAAATCTACTTTGACGGCCGCAAAACCGGCCGGAGGTAAGCAACAATAGCTCCCCACTATCAGTTCACGGTCGATTGACTAATGTCATATTGTCAAACAGTTACTCGAACCTCATCCACTGCTCGGAAGAATGATCGCCTGCAAGAACGTCTGGCGAGGGCTGTTGCTAAATCGCAGAGCCCAACTATGTCCGGTAGCCCGCGCTCGTCCATTGATGTACCCTCTCGTTCGTCGACCCCGTTACAATCTACCGAAACGCGCGCCAGTTTGGATAGTACAAGGACTAGCTTAGATCAGAGCGTACCTAGTGTTCGCAACAACGAAGCCATTACCGTTACTGTGACCAGAGATATTCTCGACTCCGGCAGTCAGCCGCGAACCTCCAAGGAATTGTCGGTGGTCGAGCATATGCCGGATAGCAGCAATGAAGAAGCCGAAAGCGAAGTTTCAGAAATCGTCGAACCGCAAGTAGCAGATGAATCGGCTAAGCAAGATACTTTCGACATCTCGGATACCGATTCAAAACCCGAAAGGAAGGCGCCTTCTCCACCTCTTAATGATCCGTTCGAGGAGCTAAGGGCTGAACATCAAGCTGCAGCGTCTAGATGGCAAGAGGATATGCACGACTACATCGAAAGAATCGACGCTTTACAGTCTAAATTGAAGTACTTAGCCCAAGAAGCTGCGGACTCTGCACGCGACGCAGCGTCGGCGGCACAGCCAGGCAGCATCGAGAAACAACTAGCTGAAAAAGATGAGCGCATAGCATTGCTACTTGAAGAGGGACAGAAACTGTCCAAAACAGAGTTGGACAACCGAACCGTCATCAAGAAATTGCGACAACAGTTGGCAGAAAGCAATAAACAGGAAACTGAGCTGAAGCGACGTACGGCTAAGCTAGAACGGGATGTAAGCGATGCAGATGCACGAGCGAAACGGGCAGAAGCATCGGAGAAGAAAGCGCAGGAAAACCTGAACTCGCAATCAAGAGCTTCCAAGGACCTTGAAAATATCACTTCTGAGCGAGACGCATTATCATCGACAGTGGAGGAATTAAAGAGTCAATTAGCCCGAGCAGTCTTTCGTGCCGAAACAGCAGAGTCAAAAGCTCAAGCCGAAGTTGTGGAACACTCGAAACGACGAATCACGGAACTAGAAGACGATCTATCAAGCGCAAAGATAGAACGAGAACTCAGCGAGGAGAAACTGAGAAGAGAGATCCGAAGTTTACAAGATAATCTAGAGCGGGAAAAGGAAAACGCCCGTTTACTGGAAGCTGAACTCAAGAGCGAACAATCAGTGCTGGAAAGCAAGATGGAGAGTCTTCGCTCCAGGGCCGAGGAAGTATCCTCAAGCGCGGCCGGCGAGACGCAGGCGAAATTACTTCGCCAAATCGAGACGTTGCAGACTCAGTATGCCGTTGCTAGTGAGAATTGGCAAGGTATTGAAAGTTCATTACTATCAAGGTTGAACGGAATGGAAAAAGAGCGTGATGAGATTGCCCGTAAGGAGGCAGATTTACGACGAAAAACACGGGAGGTGGTAAGTGCATGCACCCGTCAGAAAATCATTCATTTTCATACTAATCAATTTGAACAGAATATCAGAGCCAAAAAAGCAGAAGACGAGCTGGAAACTGCAAACGAGACCATTGCAGACTTGGACCGCTCACTGCAGGAGACCAAGCAGCAGTTGCGGAAACTTCACCAGCGAGTGGAAAAATCAGAAGAAGAGCTCAACGCAGTTCGAAAGGAATTAGCAGACAAGGAGAAGTCTGTCGAATCATTCTGGACTCAGAAGCTCGAAGAAGAAAGGGCAAGATGGAGAGACCAAGTCTCTTCGCCGCCGCCCTTCCTTCAAGAGCCACGAACAGTGTCACCTGTGGCTTCGAGCCGTCGATCAACTGGCCTTGATCCTCTTACGGTTGATAGCCGTCCACTGAGCCGGCGTTCATCAACTTTGCCATCTCAAGTAGAGATGGGAGCACCTTCACGAACGAACTCCTTCCCATCGTTCCAGGGCATGGGCTCGCCCCATGCATCGAATGGCCTTCCTAATCCCAATTTATTAGGCGCACCGCCTATCCACACATTGGAGCCAGATGAATACTATAGCGGGACCCCCGCGACGCCGTCAGCTTATGGAGCGCAGACAAGCCACTCCCGCGGAAATGGCATCAACGAGATCATCTCCGTCTCAACAGTTGGAGCTGGCCCATCTGTGCAGCTCGTTGAGCGTATGAGCGCAACTGTCCGACGGCTCGAAAGCGAACGAGCCGCGACAAAGGATGAGCTCGAGCGAATCACAGCACAGCGAGACGAAGCCAGAAAGGAAGTTGTTGAACTGATGCGAGAATCCGAAGGGAAGCGTAAAGCGGAATCGCGTATCGAAGAACTGGAATCGCAGGTTGCAGAGCTGGACCAGCGCTACCAAACCACACTAGAGCTTCTTGGAGAGAAGAGCGAGCAAGTCGATGAGCTGCAAGCCGATATCGCGGATCTCAAGAAAATATATCGAGAGCTGGTTGATAGTACCATGAAGTGAGGCCAAGTCTCGAGCCCCTTGATGCTATCAATCATCATTCGCGTATAATGTATATATATCATTGGTACATGTGTCATTTCGCAAGCAAGCGAACTTATGTATGTTGATGAAACTTATATTGTTTATAATAAGCCACCATTTGGACTTTGCCAGCTATTTCCATCAAGGCAATTCTATGCCTTCGCGCTCTGCAGTTTGTAGGATATATTTCCGAACCTGCATAAGACATCTTAAAACAGGAGACGTTCAAAAAAGAACGAACAACACGTACCTTGGTATCCGGTGCTAAATCAATAGCCAGATTGCCTTCACCATCTCTCTTTTCCAGGTCAGTACCGGCCTTCATCAACAGTATTGCCGCATCACCATGACCTTCGGAAATGGCATGATGTAACGCCGTCAAGCCGTCCACATCGGTAGCATTGACAGGACTCTTTCCCTCATCAAGTAATATCTTCAGTATAGGTGTTGAGCCAACAGCGGCAGCCCGGTGTAGTGCGAGCTGGCCCCGTCTGTCTTTGACTCGCGCACTGCATTTATGGGCAACAAGGGTTTTGACGGTGGAGAGATTGGCCTTCGAAGCTGCGAAGTGAAGAGCGTTCTGGAAGGAACATAGACATTAGGAGGTATTTTGCCAAAAGATTTTATTAATGTCTTACTTGACCAGAGACACTCTTGATGTTGACATCAGCATCCTTGCGTAGTAATAAATCGATGATAGCGTCGCCTTCGGCATTCTTCAAGCTTGCGGCGATCATAAGCGGCGTCCAACCGGAACCATCCTGCAATAAGTATGATGAGAATAAGTTCTTCAAAGTCATGTTAGAATAGAGACAGACGAACCGTGACATCGGGATCAAAGTATTTATTCGAGACGAGTAATTCGACGATTGGTAATCGGTTGTATGCCGCGGCCCAGTGTATCGGTAGTCGCTCATCGTCGTCTTTGCGCGAAGCAAGTTTTGGATTTGCCTGATTGAGAACGAGTCAGGATAGCTCTAGGACTTTATAGATGGATAACTCACATTCAAAAGTGATTCCACCACCGAAGCTTGGATAGGGTCAGCGGGATAGTTCAAGTGGTATCTCTCGAATGTACTTACTTTTCCCTTCACGGGCAGCCTCGTGTATGGCGAATTTCGCTTCAGGCTCAGCAGCCATTGTGCAAGCTTCAAGAAAAGAGAAAGATGTGAAAAGGAGTAGATGGAATGTGTAGGAGATGTTGAAATGTCGAAGTAGATAGAAATCATGCGGGGCCAAACTTATCGCAACAGGGAAGGAAGTGGCCCGAGCTTCTTGGGATGAAAGTTCCAAAGTCCGCCGCAAATCGTCGCCTTCCATCATCACCTATTTTCTACGTCGTCCAACGCTCGCAATTCACGCCCACTCTGTCGCGCACTGTACGTGACTCCGGATTGCCGGGTATAACAACATCACCGATTATCACTTGAGATAATACCGTACAGCGATCGCAACGATATCCTTTAAGTCGTCCATTGACCATCGCGCACCGCGAAAACCTCCTTCTCCTCCTTCACAATGGACGTGGTTTCCAATCCACTGCCAGCTGACCAAGCTGTGCGTCAATCCGCGAAACGCACCGTCGAGTTGTTCGGATCCGACTACCTCATGGCGACCCCCTCGACGCTCGGAGATGGTTCAATAGGTCTCTCGTATCGAAGAAAAGCTGAATACGAAGACGTCAAAGAGCTCCCCAAGTCACTCGCCGAAAAACAGGCAAAAGCAGCTGCATCTCGTACAAAGCGGCCGAAAATTTCGGGTCAGGGTCAGCAAGGTGGTAGCTCACAGGCTTTGGTTAAAGCGACTCCGTCTGGGCCATCGTCCGCTGAAAATCAAAGCAAAAGTCTTATTGCGCGCCCCACGGCGACACCACAGCAACGGCCTGACTGGCACGCACCTTGGAAACTTATGAGAGTTATTTCGGGTCATCTTGGTTGGGTACGAGCATTGGCCGTGGAGCCGAATAACGAATGGTTTGCTAGTGGTGCAGGTGATCGGACTATCAAGATTTGGAACTTGGCAACTGGGTCGCTACGTCTTACATTGACCGGTCACATTTCGACAGTGCGTGGTCTTGCAGTATCGCCTCGTCATCCATATCTATTCTCTTGCGGAGAGGACAAAATGGTCAAATGCTGGGATTTGGAAGCGAATAAAGTCATTCGACACTACCATGGCCATTTGAGTGGTGTCTACACGCTTGATATACACCCTAATTTGGATGTTCTCGTTACAGGAGGTCGTGACGGTGTTGCCAGAGTATGGGATATGCGAACGCGCAGCAACATTCACGTCTTATCTGGCCATAAGGGCACTGTCGCCGATGTCAAGTGCCAGGAAGCCGATCCTCAGATTATTACTGGTTCTCTAGATACAACCGTTCGTCTATGGGATCTTGCGGCAGGCAAGACTATGGGAGTATTGACGCATCACAAAAAAGGTGTACGAAACCTCGCTATACACCCCAAGGAATTCACATTCGCCAGTGCTAGCACAGGCAGCATCAAACAATGGAAATGTCCCGAAGGCGCATTTATGCAGAATTTCGAAGGCCAGAACGCAGTGATCAATTCTATCGCTGTGAACGAAGATAATGTTCTCTTCTCCGGCGGCGACAATGGATCCATGTCCTTCTGGGACTGGAAGACAGGTCATCGATTCCAGTCTCTCGATACAACAGCACAGCCGGGTTCCCTGGATGCCGAAGCTGGCATCATGTCGGCCACCTTCGACCGTACAGGCCTCCGTTTGATTGTCGGTGAAGCCGATAAGACGATCAAGATCTGGAAACCAGACGACGAAGCTACTCCGGAATCACATCCTTTGGACTGGAAACCGACTTTGGGTAGACAAAAGTATTAATGTTGTGGCCACCGGCTACTCTGTTTGCATGGCATGGGAGTTATGGAGTTACAAATCAAGAGAGACTCAAATACAAATGGAATATTTGATATGTAGTATATCGAAAAGATGACGTTTTCTGCCTAGTCGGCTCTATGATTCTACGGTCTTCTGGAATATATCTACATTTAACCTAGTGTCCGCATCGCCATGAGACGATAGCCCTAAAAATCGGCCTTTGCTACTGGTGGACCCCTGCAAATCAGACGACGGAGCCGACTTGATTAGGTACTGATCCCGACAACATCAAAGAGTCAAAAGACAAAATACGAACTTCTCAAGACGTCAACAGAAAACTATTCGTCCGCTTCATCCGTACGTGGTCATAATATCCCTGCCTCGGCTTGTGTGCCACAATTTTTTATAAAAGCTTGTCTATAAGAATAAAATTCGCCATTCGAAAATGGGTGCCTTGATCATCTTCTGTCCTCCTCCCCAAATCCAACACCTTCTCTCATTCTGTCAATTGGTGCCTTGAAATCCTGAACTATGGAGTCGACAATCGCCCAACCACTAAAGCTAAAATGCGGCCTCGAATTGAAAAACCGCCTAGTCAAGGCTTCAATGGCAGAGAACATGGCCGATGCGAACGGTATGCCAACTGAGGTGCACAACGGTGTCTATACAGAATGGGCCGAGGGCGGATGGGGCATGGTTCTTACGGGTAATCCCTCCTTCAACCTCTTTTCTCACAGTCACTTTCGCTCATTTGATTGTTAGGCAACGTCATGGTGGACAGAACATACAAGGGAGACCCCGGCGATGTCGCAGTCAATCCCTCCCGGAAAACAGAACTGCTCTCAAAATGGAAGGCCTACGCATCGACCTGTAGGAGAAACGATACGCCGATAATCATGCAAATCAATCACCCAGGACGACAATCGCCAGCCGGAGGAGGATCTCGCTCTTTCCTTGCGAAGAATATAGCACCTAGCGCTATCCCATTGAACATGGGACCGGGCCTTCTTGCTAGATTTGCGTCTGCGTTCGTCTTTGGTACGCCACGAGAAATGAATCAGGCGGATATTGATTCGGTAGTCCAGCAATTCGTGGAGTGTAGCCAGCTAGCTGCAGAGGCCGGGTTTCATGGCGTGCAGATTCATGCTGCTCACGGTTACTTGCTTACTCAGTTCTTAACCGCGGAGACAAACCATCGTACAGATGCATACGGTGGCACTCCCGAGAAACGCGCAAAGATTGTGATTGATATCATCAATGCTGTCCGTGCCGCTGCCCCTGAGGGCTTCTGTGTTGGTATCAAATTGAACTCCGTTGACCATCAATCACCCGAGGCCCTAGAGGGATGCATAACACAACTCAGAATGATAATCGAAGCTGGAGTTGATTTCGTCGAGATTAGCGGTGGAGATTACGAAGATGTTAAGGTACAGAGATCGCCTTCCTGCTTCTGGTATACACGTCTAATGGTAGAGCAGTTCATAGAAGGTAACGGCCAATCTCAACAGCCGAAATCAGAACATACACTCGCTCGCGAAGCTTTCTTCCTCGAATTTGCAAATGCTATTCGCAGCGAAGTCCCGGATGTTCCTCTTATGCTCACCGGAGGCTTCCGTACGAGACGGGGAATGGTAGCAGCCATGCAGAACAATTCGTGCGACTTGATTGGACTTGCGCGTCCTGCCGTTCTGGCGCCGTCGCTTCCTAAGAGTATTATCTTGAATGAAGAGGTTTCTGATGAAGATGCGAAGCTTCCTTTCAAGTCGATCACGGCTCCGTGGCATATTAGATGGAGCGGAATCAAAGTTCTTAGCTCTGGCGCTGAACCTGTGAGTACACCTTGTTAGGAATTTGAGGAGACTCGGGCTAATGTGTATTCCAATATAGGCATGGTACAGCAAACAGATTCAGGAGAGAGGCCGTCAGAGAATAGCATCCTCGAACTGAAGCATTTTAAGGAAAGTTTCGCTACGGTCGTAGTCCCGTTCACAAACTAGAAGGCACTTATCTTATATTCAAATGTTTTTAATAGTAAAGAGAGACCATGCTATGCTATTAACGACATGCAATCGACTCCAACCCAATGCATCAACATGCTAAATTATAAACTCATATTTACATCTATTGATCAAAGCCCAGGCCTAACCCCTTAGCTTCAATATCATCTCTAAAGGCAGACTTGACTTCCTCAGCTGCAACTCGTAATCTCACTTTGCTACTCCTGTCACCTCCACCACGAACCCTAATACCAACACCAGTCTCGAGAGCCACAACGCCTGAATTCATGAGTTCCATAGCGGCGAATACCATGGCATGGACTCTTGCACCGGGGTTGTCCTGTCCGAGCAGGTAATTCTTGATACTAGATCCTGCAAGGCCGGCAACTGCCACCGCTGCATCGGCTATCCGTCGTGCTTCATCTAGGACATCGCCCATTGTTGACTCTGATATACCTGTGCGGCGGACTCGGGCAAGCAAAGCCGCAAGGAAAAGCTTTCCGGCGAGTGGAAGACAGCGAAGTGATTGTTGTAGAGGGGTAGATGTTGCTTCTTGAATGGCTTGCTTTATTGTAGCGATCGTTACTCGTGGAAGAGTCTGTTGTGTTGGCTGCTTTTGAGGACTCTCGACCTTGACGAGGGACTTGCCATTACCCTTCTGACTTTTGTTTCTGCGTATGGCGCTTTTGCTCGGTGTAGGTGGAAGTGACTCTGAGTCGTCAATATCGTTGGTGGTGTTCTTTGAGGCATTCGCTTCGCACTCTTGCTCGGCAATTTCAACGGCCCGTCGACAGATATCCAACGCTCGACGAGCGTCTCCGCTGACGGCAGCAACTTTTCGGCTGGCAAATTGGATGGCATCGGGATCGACAATATTACCCGGGACGTTAGCGAGTCGGGAAGAGATAATCTCAATGAGATCAGTATGCTTGTAACCAGGGAATGTGATACGAGTAAGGCCAAGACGACTTGAGATCTTATTGCTGAGTGTTCTCTCTGGCAGATCCATAGTATTCGCAACAGCTAGAACGATCAGACGCGAGTGTCGGAGAGCAGGCCAGTTGAAGAAGTTGTACATGACCGACTGATTCTTCGTTACGAGTTGATCGAGTTCGTCCATCAAGACGACACATGGGACTCGGCGCGGAGATGGATGGCTGAATTCTCTTTCCAAGAGGTCAAGTGCGTGCGAGGGTGACACGCGGTCACCTTTCAATGCTTCCCAGAGCAGGGAGTAGGACTGATGGGGATCTGTCACTTTCATACCGTTGATTTCGACAAAGATAAAGTCATCCATTTCTTCATCAAGCACCGCATTGTTCAATTGGGCAATCACTTCTCTGACAGTAGCTGTCTTGCCGGTACCCGGTGTTCCTGATATGTAAATGCAAGTACCACTACCCTCGGCGATGGCGGCACTGAGATGAGTATAAACTGTTTCAAACTCTGCGCTACGGCAGGGCAGTGAGGTCGGCACGCTAGAGACATGTAGTAATGATCGTGCTTGACGATATGGTGAAGACGTGAAATGGGTAGGATCAAGGACACGAGTGCGGAGAGGAGTGAATTCGAGTGGTTTTTTCACGACAATCCTGTATGCACCAACCTGTTAGCTATGTGATCTGGTATCGGCAATGAGTATCAAGAAGACTAACCGTTTGCTAGTCGGTGTGATATATATCTTTCGCTTTGACTGGGGCGTAACTGTGAGGGCGGTTGTACGTTGCTTCTTTCTCGGTGTGATGGGTGCTTTCTCGTCACTGTCATTCGTATCAACATACTGTAGCAAAGCTGTTAGCATCACAGTGTGACAATAGTTGAGGATTACTCACATCATCATCAGCGGCCTTGCGCTTCTTGGCCGATTTGAGGCCCGTTTTGATCAACTCAATCAAGTTGTACACGCTTGGTTCATCGCCCTTGTAAACATCTTCCCAAAGAAATTCTTCGGTATATTTCCCTTGAAGCTGATTGACTCCTCTTCGACAGACAATGCATTTCTGATATTCTGCCAGCTCTGCTTTATCTTTGGGCGGTAATCCATTGGGATACCTGGCGAAAAAAGCATCTTTCGACATCACCCTTCCTCTGCCATTGATCGAGGTAAGAGGGTTGACGTTGAAGTCCGCTGTCAAATATTGCTCGTTGGGTAAAGCGTCCACTCGTTTTTTATTTTTCGTTTTTGCCGACAAGAACTCTTCCGGTGAAGCAAACCACATGATATTGGCCGACTTGACCATCTCTTCGTCGTCATCCTCGTCTTCTTCCTCGACGAATTCTGTAATCAAACCCACCCAGTCCTTTCCGGCTTCTGGAGACTTCAAGAGTACCACATGTCCTAATCTGCATTCAAATGTGCCCATGCGAGCGCCCACGATCTTTCGTTTCTTGTTATTCGGCCGATGAGAACGTCGTCGCAAAGTCTTCGATTCCTGGTCGTCTTCTTCGGTCGCCGATGCCTGGGGCTTATTTTCTTTATCTTCACTTGCGTCTTCTTCGTAAATCCATTCCCAGGGGAGATCATCGTAGCCCAGCTCATCATCCGAGTCTTCGCGGACGAGGGCTCCCTTCGTAAGCCATTGCCGTGCCTTTTCCTTGGTATCTCGGGCATTTTGGCCAGACGAAGGCCTGGTTTGCACAGCCATTGTGTTTACAGGCTGAGATGTGATTGTCGGGCAGTCGAGGAGTGGATATTTTCAATCAGATGTCAGGCATAATTAGTGATCCTAGTTTGGCTGGTGGGAGTTGTTTCGAGGTTCTCCGCCAACATTCAATCTTGCCTAATCTGGCACACGCGTTCCTTTCCTAACTTGCGGGACGCGTCGCGTTTTCATCTGTATCTGGTTAGCGTAGAAACATACCCCGCTAAGCCAATAGTGGACTAGCGGTAATCAACGATGACCTCCTTCGTCTGCCCAATCGGGATTCGTTTTCAACGTCCATCAACAAATGTGAACAAAAGGACAAACAAAACACAGAATAAAACAAACGGAGGAGCTATTATTGGGTTCTCGATCTCCATTTTGTGTGGCAGCACGGAGTGATTGAATGAAGTGGAGGCTATTTATGGACAAGTCTGATTGGGGAGCTGGCTGACGCCCGATGAGGAAGGAGCGACCTGTCAACGGAAAGCCAAAGATGGAAAGAGCTACCATCGTTCTTTCCCTCTGAGCTACCAGACTTTGGCTCTCCGTTTCCTCCCTCCTCTTCATTGTTGGGGAGGGCAAGGGAACATATCCCACCCTCCCCTCCAGCCATCTCTCCATCCCACACAATCATGTTGCCTCTATGTATACTACCATACTAGATCATCTACTATATGCACAAGCTTTCTAGTCTCGTTTGGAAGCTTTCCAACCATGACTATTTTCAGGACCAATCACTAGAATGTCCTTTCTTTCTTTTTTCTCTTCCCGTCTCAATTTTCGTGACGCTTCTTTGTATGCGTGCTCGGTGACAAGCAGAGGTCTATTCTTTTCATCTCAACTTCTGCTCGGTGGAGTCAAGACCGCTACCAAGTCGAGCAGCGGAAGCATTCTTCCTGATGACTTCTCTTCCGTTGGAGACGGCAAGTCAATCGTCCAAATCAGACAACTGCTATCGAGCGTACGTCCAATGTTCTGATCTGAAGTTCGTTCTAAAGCTATCTCTAGTTGACCATCAAGGAAACGTCTGATCCTGAGGTGCTCCCGAGAGCTAGTTGCTATCAGACGTTGCAACTTCTACGAGTGATACATGGCTGCTAGAGACAGGCAGGCGCCAAATTTGCGAAAGCCGCCAGCGCAAACTGTCACCCGAACTTCGAAGATCGGGTTTGGACGAGATAAAAATGCCAATTACACGGTAAGTCTGTGTGATTTAGTACTACCTAGCTGTGGAATACGTTGAGGACACTATTGACTTTCATCTTTAAGGCAAACTCGGCATCAGATCGCCGCAATAACACAAAACTCTACCTCATGGGGTTACCATGCCCCGGACGCTATGTCAAATCCATATTGTTGAACATTGAACCCGAAGACACAAAAAAGACAAAAAAGGCGAAGGTGAAGTTCGTCACCACTGAGATTAAGCTCACGGGCTTCCTCATCGATAACGCTGAGCTGTGGTCAACCAACACCAGTCGCTTGCTCTCTGCATTT
Source organism: Talaromyces verruculosus (assembly GCA_038993655.1). Taxonomy (NCBI): domain Eukaryota; kingdom Fungi; phylum Ascomycota; class Eurotiomycetes; order Eurotiales; family Trichocomaceae; genus Talaromyces; species Talaromyces verruculosus. The sequence goes on along the minus strand of JBBVQN010000007.1, from coordinate 298,286 downwards.
GAAGAATCCTTTCGGTGCGTGCCTTCTATCAGAGGACTTGCTCAGATGCGAGTCACTTTGGGATCGTTCTCTCTTGAACAATATCGCCTCCCGAAGCACCCTCAGAATGGTTATGCAGTCGACGAGTTTGATGAAATGCTGTCGCAGCCATTGACAAGAGGCTACATGACGTCGGGGTGAGACCCGCAATCCCAATACACAAGAAGTATGCTGATTTGTCATTCTCGTCATCAGACTTCCGCTTAGTCAATTGGTAAACCAGATTGGCCAAGCTACTGATATGTTCGTACTCGAGAACGGTGAAAGCCCAGCTGCCACAGCCCGTCGCTCCGTAAAGGTGGAATTCGCACCAAAGGACAAGAAACTGATTCACCTAGAGGTCGATTTCCAATCATCTGGGGGTCATTACGAAAAGGTTAACTCTCGCTGGGTGGAATCTGATTTGGGTAGACCACAAGCTGAGAACCGGCCACTACTACAAGCGGTCATACTAAACCCGGAGAGGTAAGAAACGAATATCTGATATCAAATGTGAAGATAACTGACGACCATGCAGAGCTGATCTGGAATTCAAGATCCAAGGAAAACCGATACTACTACGGCCAGGTCAACTTGATCAACACATGCGTGATGTACAGGCATATATCTGGTTCAGATCATCTGAAAATGACGCCGTCGATTCCTTTATTTTAGCACCGGCTAGACGACATGCGATGCTTCCTATTGATGCAAAAATCTGGCGTCTTCTAGAAAAGTCCACGGTGCAATATCAAATCACAGATACAGACTACGTGCTAGAGATTGCTCGCTATGACGTCTACTATCCAAAGCCAAATCGGGCACGTCAGGCTGCAGATTCTACTTCGTACCTTGAATTCAAAACCCCCATATCCTTCAGCGAAGCTGTTCTGTATGGTCAAAGTTGGGATGAGGCAATGAAGGCCACCAGCAAGTTACAAGATACTGAAAGTTTCGACTTGAATTCCGCTCTTGGTGCTCTCTTCAAACCCGAATCGCGAGAAACACCGAGGGATGCCTTTGAAAGGTTTATCATGATTGCTACAAATGTGGCTGGGCTCTGGAATCCTGCTGGCTCACGTCCTATGGAATCCATACCCCAACCTACAACAAATCTGTCTGTTAATGAAGGCATTCTTATCGACCTGGACTAGGCCAAAACTCGACATGTGAATGCAAAATACATCTGAAGAGCTCCACAATCTATTATTTCATACAGCATAAGGCTCGATGAATTGTTTCGTGCTATGAAGATATGCTTCATGTGACAGTCACAGCAATCTGCACGTGTAGCATTACGCCTGTCTTTCACGATTTCTATTTGAGAATAGCTCTAGTTCCTGAACAATTGCCACGCCGGAATCTTATCATCGTATCTAACAAGCAACTAGCCGGAGGGAGCTGTGACGGCTTCGCCGCTCACAACCTTTTGTCGAAGTGCTAATCAAGGTTAGCGATATGTATTTGATAAAGCAAACATGAGTTTCATAGCATACCATCTTCAATAATCTTCAAATTTGTGCTTTTTCCTTGAACAATCTTTTCCAAGTCCGTTATGTTTGCTTCCAACTCCTTGACCTTTTTGTTATAGAACTCGATAGCTTTAGCGGTAGTCTAAATTGAACGAGCTTTATTAGCAAAAGGTGCAAAACAACCCCTTTCGATCCTTCGAGAGAGTATCTGACCTTCTCAACATAAAACCCCGTCCCAACATCTACAATAACCTTCTCCCTATCCGCAAGTTTCCCCTTGACATACAACGAACTCGTCAACGGTACGAGAATACTGTTGTTGTTATCCGCGGACTGCGGTTGCGGCGTCTTCTTTCCCACGACACCATCGTTGATTGTTCGAACGCAATCGCGGAATTTGGATTGTGCGGCGCGCAGTTTTGCGTGTGAATTGGTGAGTTGTTCGAGTTCGGAGTTGAGGCGGGTTTGGAGAGAGCGGAGTTGGGGGACGGAGAGGGTTGTGACATCGACTGTTGATTTGCGATTAGCCAGTGTTCCGATAAGAGAATGATGAATATTTTAATCGAGAGGCACAATCCCTGAGGTCGATTGAGAAACGTACCTGCTCCAGGTGGAACTTCTCCGGAGGCGGGGGTCGACATTTTTATTGATGTTGATATTTTCGAGCGCTGGGATATCGATGATAATGACTCTGTCGTGCGTTTTGATTTCGGGTCGCTCCAGTCAATGGTTGAATATAGCTTCCCTATGATCTTCGCTTCTGTAGCGAACCGGAGTGTTTGCGCCTGTGCAGTGGAGAATAGAAGTTGAGATAAAAGTGAAGTTGTGGGAGATGCATCCAAGCTCTCGCCGCAAGCAAGCAAGTGGGGAACTACCCTACCCACTTTTTATATTCGCCGTTAAACATTCAACTACATTTGCTTTTCTACACACATTCTGAAATGAACGGTTTGCAAGCAGCATCTTCATTGGCATGTCTGTCGCCAGAAACTGTCATTGGCTAAACCGGCCTTTGCGTACATTTCAATGTTTTGACCCCGCTAAGAAACAAGAATTGACTACGAAGGTTCATTCAAAGATATCATGAATATCAATATGTTCAGGAAGAAACAGCAGTAACATTGAAGGATGTGGGGGGTGAGGGATGTAGAATGACACATTTTGGTCCTAGAATCGCCAACTGGTGGTATCTACCACTACTATCGAGGGTGGAATCTCCATGCGAAGAAGAAGAAGTAGAAGAAGAAATCATGATGACGCCTACTTGGTCAATCTGTGTAGGCAACTGAGGAAGGCGAACCAGGCATCTTCTATCTTGAGGCATTGGATCCTCTTGTTCCTCTTCACCCTCCCTTCTATTTTTCCTCACCACCTCGAGGACAGCAATGTAAGTATATTCATGCGCCTATTACTATAACAGTACTAACAGACTCCAGTGCATATCAAACAAAACAAGAAAAGAAGAAGAATCAGAAGAAAAAGACAAGAGGTAAGTTCTCTCTGCATGTGCATTCGTGTCCAAGTACGACCTAACTGGAGCGAATATCGAAGAACAGCACGGTGATTACAGGACTTAAAGCTTGCTGGACTGATGACTGGGCTGCTAGAACGGAGTTTGAGCAGTCGTGGTTGTGGATTCCCTTCGTGATGTTATCATTCTTGGTTTCACCTTATGTGGCGATCATTCTGGCGGAGGCTTTGGAGCCAGTCTGCTATGCCTGGAGTAGGGATCTTTCAACTCATTCCTTGCGTCCACCTAGATAGGCAACCATGACACCGATATAAAGAACAGAAGACGTCCGGACGAGCAGACACAATCTTAGCAACCAACATCGAAGTAAAATACCCCAAGAAGGAAGAATCAATCAGTCACAATGGTCAACGTCTCTGTCCCCATTATTCTTATTGAAGATTCCGGGACTTACAATATTCCTTGCAGCACTGTGCTGGATCATGATGAAATTCATCTCTCCAAGAAAGGCAAATAGCACGAGAAGGATGCAGAAAGGGAACAAAGAGATCAGGAGTGGATACAGAAATGGAGGAACCAATGCTACAAGCGTAACCGGCGTATCCAACGCGAGGTCTATATTCTAGAAGAGCTGGACAAACTCACGAACAAGGATGATGAGTGGAAGGATACTTTGCGACACTCTCTGAATTCCACGGCCCAGGAGCTATGGCTGTGCAAACAAGCTATTTCTGGGATTCTATGGGAGAAACAGAATGCTGTCGCATTTATAGACCAATGGTTCTGGAACCAGTTCTATCCACAGAAATCCCTTCGAAAGGAGCAATGTATGGGTGCAGGTGGATGTCGCGAAAGGAAACGTGGTTGCTGCTACAAACCACGTCAAACGAAGGATGGGAAAACAAGGAAGCATTATGATGAACTCAAACAATCGTACAATAATTACGCTCATTGCACGGAAGATTGTGGGTGTTGTCTGCGCTACTGGGAATCACGATGGACGAATTGAGTCAATGGGAGTCAGGACTGAACCTAGGTAATAGTAGGCAGATGGTGGCCGGCCGGTATTTGGTTATCATTCCCTTAGGAATGGACTGAAGAGAATCGCTGATATTAATGCAATCTCGATTTTGCAAACATTGTTGCCATGTTCTTTCACTATTGAAGGTACAAAATTGAAACCAAGAGGATTAGTTCTTATGTCAATTGTTATAATACAGGATATATGTTACATGAGTAATACATTCAGCCTTTGGCAGGACTTAGAGCTTTCCCAACAGCGATCGGATATACTCGACCAGACGGTCCACAGGGACATCCTCTCGTAGACCATCCAACTGTCGACAATGCACTTCAAGTTTCTGCGACGACTGCCATGCCTTTCCAACCACGACTACAATTGGGTATCCAATCATATCTGCATCTTTGAGTTTCCATCCCACATGTTTGGTACGATCATCCAGAATGACATCGCTGGTATCCGTATGTTGTCTTAGAAGATCGCAGACATTCTCGGCTTCGGACTCGAGGTCTCGAGCCGGTACAACAATAATTTCAAATGGTGCGATTGCCCTTGGCCAATTCAAGCCGTGGACATCGGAGCAAGAATCAGCTACTGCAGATATCATACGGGAAACGCCAATTCCGTGACAACCCATTTCCATCGGAACCTTCTGGGATTTGTTGCTGTTCGGTTCGTTGGACTTGATAGCCGAACTGTCCACAAAGACATTGGCTTTGAGAACTTCTGAGTATCGGGTACCAAGGTAAAACGTGTGACCGAGTTCCACTGCGTTGTGCGTATGTAAAGACCCTGTGGAGCACTTGGGACACTTTTCGCTATTGAGGACTCGGGTCAAGCTGAGTCCGTCTTGACTACCAGGGAAACGATTTAATAACCCAAATTCAACGGGGTATTTGACTTTGTCGAAGTCCTCTGGCAGCCCACTGAGAGGAGGGCGACTGTAGGGGGCAACTTGCGAATCGTATAGATCTAGGATCTTGTATGTTTGTGGCAGTTCATTGTTGGGGGGGATCGAATGCCATATTTTCACGGATTCGTACCAACGTTCAACAGGATTTTCCACACTGGTATCGAGATCCACCCCCACTGATTTGGCTATAGCTTTGACGGCGTGCGAATTGATCTCTCTTTCCCTCGGCTCTCCGCCGAGGTCTTGAGTCGAGTATCGTGGGTACCAAGCTCTGACTAGAGTCTTTCTATCTTTGGAGATGGCAGTCCACAATGCCATAGATATAGCCAGGGGATTGTCGGTTCCGACACCAGTTTCGGATGGCATAGGGGCGGCCAGTGGATTCTCAATGACACTTGTGGTTGCACGGCCGTCCGATACTTCCTCATTATATACGTAATCACAATCAGAGCAGCTGATTAGTGTGTCTTCTCCTTTGTCACTGATGAAGTGAAATTCGTGACTCAGATTGCCGCCCATGTTCCCTGAATCGGCAGCAGCAACTAAATATGGCACTTTCAATGTGTCGAATATGCGCTTATATGCTTCACGCGTTGCTTCGTATGTCGCTAGCGCTTGTTCCGCGTTGTAATCGAATGTATACAGATCTTTCATGACGAATTCTCGTCCACGAAGAAGACCCTGTCGTGGCCTAGCTTCATCTCTGTATTTCCTGGCTGAGAAATATTAGCAAGCCAAGAACATGGGGATGTGCTATTGAGAATTCTTACAGATTTGATATAACCTGAGTGGCAGATCCTTGTACGAATTGACTAAGCTTGCAACTAGTGATGTGATCTCCTCCTCATGTGTAGGCGCAAGTAGGAACCGGGACTTTTTTCTATCATTAAATGTGAAGACCTGCAGAGCGAAGCATTAGCTTTCGGCTGATTAAAGTGGCTATTTGCTTGTACCTCTGAGCCCTTTTTCAAGCGCCCGGTTTTTTCCCATAGCTCTTGAGATGATAAAGAAGAAAGAGAAACTTTTGATGCGCCTAAGGTAAAGTCAGATGTTTGTTCGTTTGAATCGCTCCGTTAGGGCATATCCAGTTCCTTACCAAGAGATTGCATATGTGTGTCGATCAAAGCTTCTAGCTTATTCTGAACACGAAGACCCAACGGCAGCATATGAAAGACACCTGAATAAGCCTGACGTATGAAGCCTGCTCTGACTAAGAGATCATTTGCATCCTCTGTACGCTCCTGTCAGCATAAGTGCCTGGAAGCTGACTGTCAGGATGACAACCTTTCTCTGTTTCAGCTGCTTTTCTCTCAATGCCCCCTGTAGGTAGCCAGAAGTTCGAGGCTCTATTACGGCCATCATACTAGAGATAATCAGCAAGGGAAAGACACGAATGACTTGATCAAAATGGTATGCTTACATGGATGTTGCATTTTAGGACCAAAGATCTGTTCCGTTCATTTGGGCAGGCCAGCCGGAGACCTGAAGTAGGCCTCGGGCGTAGTAGTAGCCTGCAATTTGTAAACATCTACCAAGATGGCTTATAAATATCAGGTTTTATTGATCATTGACAAGTCTCCACGGACATCAAAAACAAAGTCGAATGACTTCAGTTGGACTATGTTCCGGAAGGGCGCTAAACCCAATTCTGCTAGCGGGTGGCCCGAGCTTCTGATATCGGCAGCTGCAAAACTATTCTCCGGCGGAGTGCCTAATTTTTCTGTTTTATCCGGCAGAAAAAAACATCAAAATCAAGAGCATTGCTCAATTCGACCCAAACCACCAATTATCTACAGGGGTTATGGCGAAAAATAAGGGGAAGCGCTCCTCGACAGGGTCTGCTCCACAGGCCGGCGAGTCCAATGTCTCTACGGACGAAAATTTCATCTCTCTCGACGCCGGAGCACTTGCCAACCTCACCCGCAATATCGAACAAAAATTGAAAGACGGAAAGAATACCCCCAACAAGTCTCAGAAACGCACAAACAATTCGAAGGCTGAAACGAAGAAGGCGCCGGTCAACGACTTCAAAGACAAGAAATCTACTGTCGCAAAGACACAGAACTCGAATCAGGGCAAAAAGCGGAGCCGGGACGGAGAGGTAATTGAGAAACCCGCCAAAAGTGGAAGTGGGAAGAACGACCAGAGCCAGGATGATATCTTAAGGAAGGAAATTTTGGCTTTGGGTGGCAGCAAGGAGGATTTCGATCTTCTGGCAGAGGTAGCTTCGGATTCGGAGGTTGAAGAGCCTGCATCCGCTTCGAACAAAAAGGCAGAGTCGAACGATGATGCACTAAGAAAAGAATTGGCTCAACTATTGAAAGACGCCGGCCAGTTCAATCCTGAAATCGCTGATGATCAAGTCGAAGAAGAACAGTCTGCGAGTGAAGACGGAAGCGAGGAGGAAGATGAGGAGGAAGATGAGGAGGAAGATGAGGAGGAAGATGAGGAGGAGGAAGATGAGGAGGAGGACGACAAGGTTGAAAGTGCATCTGAGGCTGATGACGCCAATGTACCCTCCAAAGAAACCGTAAAGTCCAAGGCCGCAACAGAAGTTGCTGATAAGAAAAAAAGCACTCTTGCGGAAACTCAGTCACAGTTCCCCAAGGAATACTCACGATTGGTAAGTCATCTGGCGCTTACAATTCCTTCACAGCAAAGTACTAAGTGTACTTATAGACTGTCATGCCCAGAGCAGACTGGTATAGCACCGAGTTACCATCTGTTTCAGCACCAAAAGTGACCACCGGCCTTCCTAAGTTCCTTATGGATCGGATAAAGCAACATGCCACCTCGCTGCTCGAGAGAGAAAACCAACTATACTCGCAAATTCAACAGCAATCATCTTCGTCGTCCCACAAGTTTTATTCGACTATTATGACCTCAGGAACATTGAGTGATAAGATATCAGCGCTTACTCTAGCTGTGCAAGAGTCGCCAATTCACAATACCAAGGCCCTAGGGGATCTCGTTGCATTGTCCAAAAAGCGAAGTCGTGCTCAGGCGGTTGATGTTCTACGGTCTCTCAAGGACTTGTTCGCTCAAGGAACACTTCTTCCCAGCGACCGCAAACTGAAAGCATTTGCCAATCATGCCGAGCTTGTCGGAGCGTTCCAAAAAGCAGGGACCAAATGGACCGAACATGATGCTTTGCCAGGTGGTCTTCAACCCCAACATTTGATTGTCTGGGCATTTGAGGATTTTCTCAAGGCCCAATTCTTTGAGATCCTCAAAGTCTTGGAAATCTGGTGCAATGACGAAATCGAGTTCTCGCGTACTCGAGCCGTTAGTTACGTCTATGAACTGCTCAAGGAGAAACCCGAGCAAGAGGCCAATTTGTTGCGTCTATTGGTGAACAAACTTGGTGATACTGGCAAGAAGATTGCTTCAAGGGCATCATATCTTTTGCTTCAGTTATGTCAAGCACATCCATTGATGAAGCCAACAATCGTAAAAGGTGTCGAGGAGTTTCTTTTCCGCCCAGGTCAAAGTCCACACGCTAGATACTATGCGATCATCACACTCAACCAGACTATCCTCAGCACGAAGGAGGAGAAAGTTGCCATTCAACTTTTAGACATTTACTTTGCGGTTTTTCTTCAGTTGCTCAAGTCCACTGATAAAAAGAGCTGGAAGCCAGACAATGGGAAGAAAGGCAAGAAGAGTCATGATGCAAAGTCCCAAAAAGCTCAAGCAGAACATGATGATCAGCTAAAAGAGAAGTTGATATCTGCTGTTCTTACCGGAGTCAACCGAGCCTATCCATTTACTAGCTCTGACTCTGATCGGTATGTGCACAATCCCTACTAAGAAAGATTTGACACCTTGGACTAACCGATATTTGCAGTCTCTCCAAGCATATTGATACATTGTTTCGCGTCACTCACTCCTCCAATTTCAACACGAGCATTCAAGCGTTGATGCTGATTCAGCAACTCACAGCCACACATCAAGTTGCAGCTGACCGTTTCTACCGTACTCTATACGAGTCCCTTCTTGATCCTCGAGTCGCGACATGTTCCAAGCAGTCACTCTACCTCAATTTGTTGTATAAGTCACTGAAGAATGATTCGAGCATCAAGCGAGTCAAAGCGTTTGTCAAACGTCTTGTTCAAATATTAGGATTGCATCAACCGTCTTTCATTTGTGGTGTTTTTTTCTTGATACGGGAACTAGAGAAGACATATCCCGGTCTGTTGTCTCTAGTAGACCAACCGGAGGAAGATGAAAGCGACGAGGAAGAAGTCTTTCGGGACGTACCCGACGAAGATGACCAGCAAGAGGCGGAGACGAGCAAGCAAGTGGAAACGACGAAGAAAGCCAACGATGGGTACGATGCTCGCAAAAGAGATCCTCAGCATAGCAATGCCGACAAGAGTTGCTTATGGGAACTGGTAAGTTTGTCTGATACGTGTTTGGTAAGATAGTGCTAATGCGTTTTAGTTACCTTTGCTCTCTCACTTCCATCCTTCAGTCTCAGCTTTGACCTCCCACCTTCTCAACCACGAGCCACTAAGTGGCAAGCCTGATCTCACCTTGCACACATTGAGCCACTTCTTGGACCGATTCATCTACCGCAATGCTAAGGCGGGCGGTGTACCACGCGGACAGTCGATCATGCAGCCGCTCGTAGGAACTGACAGTCAGGACCTTCTCGTGAGTGCCAGTGGTCTTGCTGGGGATGCACGCGCGCAGGTGCCAGTTAACTCAGAGGAGTTCTGGCGCAAACGCACCGAGGATGTTGCTGCTGAGGATGTGTTCTTCCATGAATACTTCAACCGGATGAGTAAGAGCCAGACAGGCAAGAAAGCCCAGAAGAAGGGCAAAGATCCTGTTTCCCGTGACGAGGAGGGCGGTGATGAAAGTGACAATGAGTCCGAGATTTGGCAAGCACTTGTGGAATCACGACCTGGTCTTGAGGATGACGACGACGAAGATGATTTGGACATGGACGATCTTGAATCAGCCTATGACAAAGATGAGGATATTGTCGATGATTCAGATGATGCGGGTGTCATCTTCAACGACGAGTCCAATGAAGATGAGGAGATCGACGACGACGACGACGAAGAAGAAGAAGAAGAAGAAGAAGATGCCGATGCCGATGCCGATGCTGAACAGAAGAAATCCAAGCCAACTGCCATAGCAGACGAGGATGAAGACGACGAGGACTCATTCGACATGGATGTATCCGACGAAGAGGCCTTCCGCGACAGTGACGAGGACCTACCCTCTGATCTTGATGTTGATATGGGTGGAGTCGCCCTACCTTCTGCAGACGATGAGGCAGCCAACCAGAAGAAGTCGAAGAAACGCAAGCTTCGTCACTTGCCTACTTTTGCATCTATGGAGGATTATGCCGCATTGCTGGCGGATGAGGATGACGGTATGATGTAAATTGGTTTTCTCCCATAAGGAAGGACTTGGCGTTCTACATGTAAATAGCGGTCTACTGTCAATCCATTGAAAGTGTTACGGTCTAGTCTCAATTATTGCCCACTAGTTTTCTAGTATTTTATCAGTAAAATCCTACTGTCGAACTAGGATGCGATGAACAGAATGCCTCCTGGTTTCCTAAATCATTCGATGATGGAGATGAGGATGCCCTGATGTACTGGTAGATTATCAAAATTTTGACCATCAGGTCCCATTCTTGAATCTCGTTACAGTAGAGCAAATGAAACATAGCTTTTCAAACAGTACAGCAATATGATCCATCATTGGTGTCCATTCACCTTCTTGGGCTGATAGAGATCATCAATGCTCTTCAGCTCCTCAGGGCTCAGCGTTAATGATATAGCTGCAATCGCCTCGTCTACCCTTTCCTTCTTACTCATCCCCAGAATGGGAGCCGTGATAAAAGGTTTGGACAGGGACCAGGCGATTGCAACCGTCGCCATTGATACGCCATGCTGCTTGGCGAGCTTCTCGATCTGTTCGTTGATCTTCTTGTCCGTCTCTGTATGTTCCTGGCCAAGGAAGCCCTGCCCTTGCCCCTCCCCGCGCTTGGTATCGGAGAATGCATGCCAGGGTCTGGCTAAGAAGCCCATTGCAACAGGGCTCCAGGGGATCCCACCCATTCCAAATTTGGCGCATGCAGGATACATCTCGCGTTCCTCCTCACGATACGTAGCGTTATGGAGATTCTGCATTGATATAAATTCCGTCCAGCCGTGCAGGCGAGCGGTATACTGGTACTCAAGGAGTTGATGAGCCCACATAGACGAAGCACCGATATAGCGCACTTTACCCGACTTGACGACATCATGAAGCGCCTCCATTGTTTCCTTTGCAGGAGTCCTAGGATCAAAACGATGGATTTGCAATAAGTCGACGTAGGGCAAGTCCAGCCGTTTCAAGCTAGCATCGATACTCTCAAAGATATGTTTCCGACTCAGGCCCCATTGATTAACGTAGCCAGAATTATCCCTTTCGTCGTCCGACATAGCCATTGGCTCCTCGAGGTCGCGGCCAACAGGTGCCCACAATTTGGTTGCGATGACGATGTTTTCGCGGCGCCAATTGTATTTCTTGATTGCCTTGCCGAGAATCTCCTCGGACATGCCATTGGAATAGGAGTTTGCTGTGTCGAAGAAATTGAGACCGGATTCGTAACAATGATTGAGCACAGGGAGGGCCTCCTCCTCGGGGATCGACCACTTGAAGCGGCCTTTAGGATCTCCATAACTCATGCATCCCACGCCAATTGGGGAGATGCGAAGGCCGCTGGTTCCGAGTTGCACGTATCTCATGTTGGCCGTTTAAAAGGATGGGAGAACAGAAAACATGATTGCAGGCTTGGAAGTTCATTCATCGAGTATTTATATGCATTCATGCACCTGGATGACTGATCGGTTAGGGCTTCACCATAGCTCGGGGATAGGCGATTAGGGTCGATGTGGCCTAACTCCGTACCTTGACTTTCTGATGTACGTACAATTAGAATACCAACGTAGTAGGTAGATCCTAGGTATCCTAAGGAGTAAGGACCTAAGAAAAAGTAACAAATCAAGACCCGCAAATTGACTTGTGGGCCTATATCGACCCACCTCTAGCGCGTAAGCAGAGAGTCAGTGCACACTATTCTTCAAACCTCAACTTCTCTTCATACGTAGTCAGATATAAATCTCAAGGGCCCGGAATAGACCGATGGTCACGCCAGGCTTACTGATGAACGCCTTGGCAAGCGTAATCACGGCGGGGTTTTCCCAACGACATCATCAAACTTGCTAACAGCGGAACCCTCTCTGCTTCGGCCTCCAATCAACCGCACATTAACCACCGGATTCTCAAATTCTACATAGTGTCCACCGTCTACAGATGTCTAAGGCCACTGAAAGCACGGCTGCAGCCCTTGGAGAAGATAGAGCCGAGCGACGCCGGCGCCAAAATCGACAGAGTCAACAAGCCTGGCGTAAGTACTAAGTAGCGTACGCATTCCGATCTAAATCCTGTTCTTGGACTTACCTTTTTGGGTGCCTTAGGACTACGGCAGCGAGAGAAGAGGAAGGTAGACCGACTGGCTAGTGAACTGGCCCTTCTGGAGCAAGATCCTGTGGGGGACACGCTGGTTGACTTGACGTTGACGCAGAATTCTCTACCAGATCTTAGCGTCCTGCCCAATTTCTGTCTACTCAATGGACCATTGTTGACACGAATTTGTCAGCTATCTCGTTCAAGTATCTATTGGCTCCAGGCCGTATTCGAAACGGCTGCATACCAGAGCTATCATGGGAATCCACGGGCGGATCACTTGCTCACTCTCGCTAAGCTGAATGTATTTCGCGCCTTCCTCCATAACATCGCTGCCCTGGGATACAGTCGCGAATGGATGTCAGACGATGCGCTATCCCGCTTCAGTATCAGTGGGCCTCACCCGACGGCCGTGCCATTGTCGAATATACCATCAAGTCTACACCCGACGGAGCTGCAACAGAGCCAACCTCATCATCCTTGGTTGGACTCCTTCCCATTTGCACGTCTAAGAGACAATCTCATCCAGAACGAAGATTCCATGGATGACTTTCAGTTCTGTCGAGATTTGCTGGGGTTTTGGAAAATGCCCAGTGAGGAGAACTGCATGCTCGTTTAGGGGAATCCATGGGATCCTATGAACTGGGAAGTTACCGAAGTATTCTTGCGCAAGTGGGGGTGGCTGCTTAAGGGATGTCCAGAGATTCTTTGGTCTACGAACTACTGGCGACTCCAAAGGGGAGAGAAGCGCCTGGCGTGGAGAGCCTGCTTTGACCGAATCCAGTGAGATTAGTGTAACCGGACTACGGCCATTGATTTAATCTTAAGATGTAAATGCATATAAAATCGCGTTGGATGACATGAGCCCTAACCCTAAGCCCTGCTCGGAACGGAGAACGTTCCTGGTTAGAGGCCGAAGAACCCATTTATGTTCTCAACTTCTTATACGCCCATGGTTTTCCAAGAATTTTACTTTCAAGCCATATTTTTTTTTCTTATTAAACTCATCATTGTCATTGTTCGTCCTGCACTTGATTGACAATAACAACACCAACTTCAGTGGTCGTCCTGGGCGCCGGCGTTATCGGGCTCACTACAGCCGTTGAACTCCTCCGCCAACATCCAACCGCATCCATCACCGTAGTTGCCAAACATCTTCCAGGTGATCAATCCTCTGCTGATTACTGTTCCAGCTGGGCAGGCGCAAATTGGATGTCTTATGAAGACGACAAATCGGGCAGTACGCGGCAGGCGGGCTACGAGCGTGTAGCTTTTCAACGCTTCGGAGCTATTGCTGTTTCGCCTAGTAATGGCGTGAAAAGGTTTCCTCTGAGACTTTTGTATGACCAGGACGATGTAGCAACGCATGGGGTGAAAAGACTTCGGCGGAACTGGTTTCGGCATCTTGTCGGTGGTACGACGGAGGTGAAAAAGGAGGAATTGCCGGACTGGGCGAGTTGTGGTTTGGATTTGAGGACGTTTATGATTAATCCTAGCGTTTATCTTGCATGGTATGTCTTCACATTTCCTATATAAAATCTAAGAAACTAAGGAGAAAGATAGGTTGCAATCTCGTCTTCTGCAAGCAGAAGTAACGTTTGTTCGGAGAACATACGACCACATTGATCAAGTCTTTGACGGCTTCCCTAATGCTGTCGCTATGTTCAATTGCACAGGCTTGGGAGCGAGGAAACTCGGTGGAGTCGAAGATACAAAAGTTTATCCTATTAAAGTATCTTCTCTGGCCGGTTGTAGGGTCATACAATAACATAGACGCTAAATTGATGATAGGGTCAAACAATGCTTCTCGCCGAGCCCAAAACTCCTTATCACGCATGTACATGCACAAATACAACAACAACGAGTTCACACATATTTTCCCCCGGCCTCTCGGTAGGGGCGTTATCATTAGAGGCGTTCAGTTGCACCATGATTATACCGAGCAGCCAGACATGGAGCTCGCAGAGAAAATCAAAAAACGCGCTTGCGATCTGTGCCTCGAGCTAGGCACACCGGAGAGTCTCAAAGTTCTCCGTCATAATGTTAAGTTGAGACGTTAGTTTTATCAATACCATTCATTCCGAGGATTCTTGAAACTAATATTGCTAGCAGCAAGTCGAGAAGGGGGCGCCCGTATCGAAAAAGAGAGACGGGGTGGCAGATGGTTAATTCATAATTATGGCGCCGGAGGGACGGGGTATCAGGCTTCGTGGTATGAACTTGTGTCATAGGACCGTTTTTTCTGTCCAGAGATCACTAAACGATTGTACAGGGGAATGGCAGAGCATGCGGTGCGTTTATTCACAGAGATTACCTCGGCAAGAGCGAATCTGTGAGATTTTATGACGGGGACTCATGCAGCGAGATATTTTAGTGGGTCACCCCTCAGATGCATCTTCTTGAAAAGTCGGGAAAATCGACTCATCGCCAAGATCATGCGCTTCATCAAGCTCGGTCAAAAGAAAAGCTTCCATGACATCATCTCCAACAATATCCGGCCACATTGCTTTAGTAAAAGCCGCAAGACATCTTCTTTTGAAATTCTCGTCTTCCAGGGCCAGAACGCTAATGGCTCGGATCTGATAGTAAAGACGTTGATTTGTCGTCGTCGGATCGGGCAGTCCAGCACCTTCAGAGAGTTGCGATGAGGTGTCGGGGCGCATAATTTGATTACTATTGTCATCAGTCTTGTCTGTAGGGATTTGAGCCGTTCCGTAAGCACATTCATAGAGCATTTCAAGTAATTCGAGCGATTCCACGAATCCCTCACATACTTTCCAATTAGAGGACCACCTCCGATTGGTTCTCAGTGAGAATGTAAACCAGTCTCTAAACTGGGTACGCTGCGAATTTTCTCTTGGGTATTGTTCCACGAAATGACCCCAGAGGCAGACCTGTGCGGCCGACATCAAAGCCGACGCAGCAAACGTAGATTGGAAAATATATGTTGCCTGGTCGTCGCTAGAACTCATAATCTGGGATATGGAGATAATAGCTCGCGTGTTTTCAAGACAACTTGTTACAACGTCTTCGTCTCGGTGGTTGAATGGCACGCCGGCGCGGTCACAGCCGGCATCCCCGATCATTCGGTCGACATTCCCAAACGGGTCAAGTTGGGGTAGGTACTCTTGCTGAATGACAAAAAGTCCGTGGTGCAGTACCAAGTGAAAATTTACAAAAGTCTGGCCCTGTCCCAGCGATCGGTGTGCTCTGTAACTTGCAGATGACCATCTCAAACTGGTGGGAAGACGACGGTGGTATTCAAGAAGAAAGTAATGAAACCGGTGATTGTCAGTCAAGGGATTCATCGGGCTAACTTTAGCTGTTGCGCGTCCCCCAATGGCATATTCACCGGCAAGTTTGCCCCAGAGAACGGCGGCGACACAAAAGTGCTGTAGCAGGCCGGAAAGTGACTCGAAGTTTGTTCCTTGGAGGACCGCTTCTAGAGTCGGTACCGTGCTTTCCTCGTCAAATGCATATGCTGCTTCGGCCATGGGCAGCCGGATAGAGATAGCATATAGCTGGATGGTTGGCGGCCGGTTGCACCAGTACGATGCCAGGCGATCCATGATGACGCATGCCCAAAAAGTCCGACGGCGTCGTTCTTTCTCTCGAGGGCGGAGGCGTTGATTGAATTCTCGCCGCAGTCGCATCGCTTGGGACATGCGGATTGAATGGCCTATGTACATCCAGCCAGACGATATAGAGCGTTGCAGTAAATCGCGCAAGCCCAAGATCAAGTTTGCTTGAATGGTAGATACTAGGTGAGACGAAATAGCTAAGCAACGGGTATTCCTACATGAAACAGAGAAAATCCAACATACTAGATGGACTGTCTGATGTCGTTCGAGAGAATTCCCTGGCACGTTCAGCATATGAAGATGACAAAGACGCTGCGGTTGTCTCGCCCGTATGCGTCCGTGTCTCATCGTCGGATAGATAGATAGCTGACAAGGACGATATGGCGCACATGAGAAATTCGTTCTCGGGCTCTGAATATTCTGTTTCAAAGGATGGCCGATGGATGCACGCACAAAGTTCCACCGAATGGTGGGTAGACCAGAAAACTTCTAGCAGGCGCTGCTGGAAGCCATCCCCTCTCACACGGGGATTAGGCCGGTCACTGTCAGTCCCTTCTCTCCGTCCCGAATGAGCAGGTCTTGATTGTTGGGGAAAAGGCGACCCAAAGGTCATTATGTCGATAGAATAACCACCAGGGAGCAGAGACGTTGGATATTCGCAGTCATTCTGCCGTGTGTGACAAGTCTGGCAGACTGGCCGTTGACCGTCGCACTTGACCTTGCGTCGGCGACTGAGATGAGTTTGTTAGTTACTATTAACTATGCCATCGGGACACGGCTCTATACATACCAATTTCGACATGCTTGCGGAGTTCTGTTGTGCGGAGGCTGGCTCATTCTTCATGGTCTTGGTTTTTTCATGATGTCAGGTTGTTGATTAAACTGACAGTTGATGGAAGGAGGTGAAAGATACCAGTGGAGTTCTTCGGCAGCAAATCCGATTCGGCCTATCCCCGCTTTTGGACCTGCCCTAGCCCTAAAAAATAGCAGACATTAAAAAGATATCTCTCTGCTGACAATGCTGAGTAATTATTGATATTCGAGAGTCATCTTTTAAAGTCTACCGGAAAGGTACGCATAGTTAAACGTGTTCATTAAAGAGCGGGGTCCTTGTAGCAGCATACCGGTAGTACATTCGACCGCGCGCTACCTAACCCCGAAGCCCTAACTGAACCCAACCCCACTTCATGACTCAACAATTATCTGCTTACAGCTTATATCTAAAAGCCTTGTTTTCGATATCAGTATGATCCGAAAATCCCGCCTCAGCTCCCTCCGGCTGCTGCCCCGCGTATCTATCTCTCCTCTTATTCTCTCGCCACATCCACAGCCCCATCAGAACCGTAAAGAGAATGCCGGCTGACTCTACGCCTACCAAAGCCCAAATTGCGCTCAAATATCTCGGTTTTTCTCTCGTCTGAAATAGGAACGGGCCGATGATGTTTCCCGTGGCATAGAGCACAAACTCTAGTCCATTGACAAACATGCGTTTCGTGTGACCAGCGATGTTTGACGAGACTAATGTCCAGGATAAAATAATGGCGACGCCAGCAACTGGCTGCAGCCAGGCACATGCGGTGAGTGCCAATTGATGACGGAGTGGTATTGTGGCAATACCAATCATCCCAGCCAAGGGAATCAAAAAGCCGAAGCTGATTGAGACAATCAGGAAATTGGGGATGTATGAGTTAAGGAGCCCAAATCCGATAGTCGGGATCAGCTGGAAGGCGCCTGGAATCAAATCTATTAGTTAAAAAAGAGCATGAATTTTTTAAGATGTCCAATGACCTACCGGCTGGCATCTGATACTCAACGCTCTTAACATTACTATACCCAAAACTCTTCAAGAGGGTTGTCATGAAGTTTTGGACTGCTCCATTGACAATGCCCAGGGACAATGCTGCGCCAGCAATGAAAAATACTTTGGGGTCTGTCAAGGCCTCTTTGATCTGATAGCGCAAGATCTTCCCGTGCTTGACGCCGGTCTGATTATCGGCAATTCACCATACCGCGACTACTGTCTCCTGGTGATTGAAAAAGTAAAAGTCACTTGGTGTTGAGGGAAGAATGAACAGGCAGATGAGGCCGTATCCGAAACTCATTGCGCCGATGGTCTTTATAACTCGTTAGACTCAGACCAGGAAACAGAACGGTAGGTAGCAAACTTGTACATACCACAAAAATCAATTTCCAGGACGCTACCGGGCCTGCTTTGTTTCCCAGTCCCCATGCAATACCTGCTCCAGCTATCTGCGCGATGCCGTTGCAGCCCAACAACCATGCCATACGGAATGGCTGCTCCTGGCGAGTCCAGAACATTCCGGTTAGAAGCATCCAAGCTGGAGCTATACACGCCTCCGCAGCACCTGTCAAAATGTTAGTCCAGTCTGATCCCTTTATCTTCTGTTCGGAACCTAGGGCGAACAAACCTAGGAAAAAACGAATTGCCAAAATGCCCCCAAAATTAGTAGCCGTTGGTGTAAGGAGCAACAACACCCCCCATACCATCAACATACAGCTAACAAATTTCCCAATGGGCCATTTCTGAAGTATCAATGTGGATGGATATGCGAAGGCCAAGTAACCAAAATTGCTAATGGCAGCTACCCAGCTGTACTCATTTCCGTGGAGACCGAGGTCGGCTTGCAGGCCGTAGGCATTGGCATAATTGAGGGACGCTTTGTCGAGGAAGCCTAGCAGGTAGGCTATACACATCTATCCTAGCATCAGTCTCATTCTAGCCCATGACGCTGGTCATTGCATGTAGACAAATGCACTTACTAATGGCAGGAGGATGCGATCAAGCTTGAGCTTCACGGTTTTGGCAATCTGCTCCCGCTCGGCAGGGCTGATCTGAAGAGCTTCCTGGTACAACCCAAAACCGATATCATTGTGATCTAATTGCAGGGTCTTTGTCTCTCCAAGTTCGGCGCCTTCCGCACCGCCGGCCGTCCGGACTTGTTGGATGGCGTTCTTTTTGTCGGCGTCCATTGTGGGACTTAGAGAGAATAACGTAATAGAGGATCAATACTGCAACAAGACAAATATTATTGATTTCTGGGGAATATAGCTGCTCTCAACCCTTGTAGATATACTGGGGAAGCTCATCACAAGCACGGCCAAAAGCGGTTAGACGCCAAGGATGACCTCTGATGCAGTTAGCGGCCGAGAGAGAGGTGCCGAATCCTTCGGAGATGCTCCGCGCGATTTGTATGGCAGCTTGAACGACGAATAGATAAGGATATCGAACTGAAATAGGAATCCTACAGAAAGCTAACTTTTTGAAGTTTTCTTATCGATTGGTAAAATCAGAGGGCAAAATGCTGCATATACGCTGCTCCGGGACTCCTTACGAGGTAAGACAATCCAAAATATATTTATCCAGCACGAGAAATATACAACGTTGAAAAGTGTAGAACTGATCAATATTTTTCTGTTTGTTCGACCCTAGATTGGGCATCATCATGGCACCGTCGCTCGAGAGCTGGTCGCTGGCAGTCTCCAATTCTACAGGCAATATTTCGTAACCAAGTCGCGCATGGACTGGGACACGGCAAAATCACATGCAGTGAAATTTCTCCCGCTTCTGAAAAAGGATTGGAATCACTATGTCGAGGAGATGAGAGGTAAGCGGTCAATGTATGTCGAATTGGACGATGAGTCGTGACTGATATTTGTGTGTCTAGGCATCGCGGATGGTTCGGGGCACACGTTCGAGGACATCCTCGCCATCAATGTGCGCACGGAGATCTCAATGGGACTGATGGCAGATGGCTGCACGGCGTTTTACTGGCACGACAAGGATAGCTCGATAGCTGCTCAGAACTGGGATGTAAGTTAACAAAAAATGGCAAACTTATTATAAAGACACAACTTACAACGCTTATTGCAGTGGGAACGAGCACAACGCGATAATCTGATTGCTTTGGACATCCAGCAAAACAACCGCCCAGAAATCAGCCAGATAACCGAGGCTGGCATTATTGGGAAGATCGGACTCAATTCAGCTGGCGTGAGCGTCACTCTCAATGCCATTCGCGCACGTGGAGTTGATTTTAACCGTTTACCAACCCATCTGGCTCTCCGGGCCGTAATGGACAGCACATCCCGCAAAGAGGCCGTTGACACCCTCACCAAGTCTGGCCTTGCTGCTTCATGCCATTTATTAATCGGGGACTCCACTGGAGGAACAGGGCTCGAGTGTAGTTCTGGTGATGTGCTACATTTGGACACGAAGGACGGGAAATTGACACACGCGAACCACTTCTATGTTCCACATGCCAACAATACCAAGGAGGCTGTTTTCCTGCCAGACTCTCCGTATCGCGCACGGAGAATTGACGAGTTGCTAGAAGATGCCACAACAGGCGGTCAGCCTATAACAGTTTCTGTGGCAGAACGCATTTTGGAAGACAAGGGTAACTACCCGGCCGCAATCAATCGGGCTTCTTCGGAGACGAGCGCCGTGGAGACTATCACGCTTCGAGAACTGTATCGGTTAGAATGGGTAGGCCTACGGAGGCTTTCGAGTCGTTTATCATGCGTCCAGGTAGCAGCTAGCCAGGTTCGATGTTGGATGGAGTGTATCGACAATCTGGAGATCACAAGGCTCTCCCATTGGCTAACATAGTAGCATACAAGATAGGTCAAGCGATACCAGACGATAGAATGGCAATCAAATAGAGTGGCCGCTTGTAATGCTATCAGGGCTGTGCTAATGGCTATGCGATGTCTCCAGATTCTTATCATCCCACTTCAGTACGCGCGTTTCGATAGAGATTATCATACATGATACAGTCGCGAGAGGAAGAAAATGACCGTTCTTGTCTGAACTATGGAGCCCCGAGGCACATCGACTCCATGTAATTAGGGTAAGCCGAATCACATGGCAGCGCATATTTCACGTCGACCACGTGGTAGTTCTCCGTTGATCTCCGTGCGTGGTGCAGGTCCTGGAGCATGTATACTGGACGTAACATGATCTACCTTTCGGTCAGAACTCGGATTTTCTGGGTATATTCTTCGATTTGCCATCATCAAAGCAAGAATCTAGAAGAGACAGTGTACTTAAGCATAAAGATCAAAGAGGCGTCAGGGTCCAAGCCACAGGCTGAAGCCACGGCGGGCGGATAATCGCACTAGTCCGAAAACAGCGAACAGTGACGACGATCGCGCCGAATGCAGCCTTAACGCCTTAACGCCTTAGCCATCTGGCATCTCCACTGTTTTTCCTTGCAGCAGCAGATTTCTCGGTGACGCCGTACCCGCACAGTCCTTTGTTAGTGCTGCAAGTAGATGAGTCTCTGACCAGTCGTTGTATTTTCATTATCAATAATTAATCTTCTTTCCCGATGAATCTTGGAAGTGCATTGAAAGTTGTACGACAATGCAGACTTTTCCTTCGAAGTTTGTACGATGTTTGCAAACTGGCCGAGATCGAACAATAACCTTCCACGAGTCCCGATGCGGCGGGCTGAAATCGATTTCGGTCTGATCATGGCGCCCGGCAATGCTTGTTCACAGAACTATGATAGAATCAAGATTGTGTAGGGAGACATTGCAAGTTATGTTACTATATTTGCGATGGTATGTTTTTATTATATTATGACTGAACTGTTGTACTTCTACAGTACTACGTACTTCTAGAAAGCAAGAAGCGGTCCCTCCCCTGTGCAAGAATAAATTACAAGTGTATTGCATTGTATTGCAATGTCTGAATTACCCGCATATTCTGCAAATGGCAGTCTGTGAGTGGCCACTCGGCACAAGAACCCGCTACCAAAGCACGTCATTTGCAACGGATTACCATACCAATACGGATACAGCCCCATTGGGAAGGCTCGATCTCAACGCCAAAAAGCGCTAAAGTCAGCCAGCTACGTCTAGCTTCAGCACCTGCTCCATACTAACTCCATAAGTCTCCAGAGTCCAGAGTACTATGGGACGACGGTCGTCCAGGTCGCCAATGGTAAGCCAGATCTGCTGCCGGTCCCCACCCCCAGTTACGATGTTACTGACTCTTGGATTCGATGATGCAGCTCGCTCTCCTCCGGTTTCTTAAGTCCAAGTCGGTGCCTGCTCCGTCAATGACTGCCAGCTAATCTAGCAATTTGACACATCCACTGCACCTTGCATTTATTGCGTCTCAGCCACGTTCTCTCGCTGTCTTTTCGCTCAACAACTCCATTTAGGTATGTCCGGAGATGGTGGCCCATGGTTGACACTACCACGGGGCGATCAGAGCTTAGCGTGGAAAAGAAACCTTGCTTTCTGTTCGTTAGCATGATGAAGGAATGAATGCTAATTTAGTTCGTTCTTAATAGACATATATTCAAAGCTTTCCCTCTGTCCAAAGAGCTTACGGTTGCAAAGCCCTCTGGAATCTGTCGACTACCACACAGTTCAAGTCAATCACCGACTCTGTGAATCTGTCAACCAAATCGCCGAATCTGTCGAATTCAATTCTCAAATAATCACAAATTCCGAATTATCTGCGAATTACTCCCACTACAATAATTATAAAGACTGCCGTTTCATGCAGCTACAAGGTCACCTAACTCGCTCGCTCACCTCCCTCCTCGCCATCCTCCTCGAGAAGGAGTTCATTCGTCAGATCAAATGGCGTTGAACATGTCGCACAACCCGGAAAAGAAAACCGAAAATGTCATTTATGGTAAGCATGGATCTGACGAAGAAAGCCAGACTCGTCGTCCTAGTGTGGTAGGAGACGTGGTGGTTGATCGAGCTACTATCGGGAAGCAATTGGAGTTGGAGGCTGAGAGTGCTATCAAATACCGGACATGCAGCTGGCAGAAGGTGAGTCTTGTTAGGCCGTGAGGCGGCCTTCGCTAGTACTTGTACTGTACTGATTGGACAGACCGCTGCATTGCTCTTCTCCGAGTACATTTGTCTGGCAATCATGTCGTTTCCGTGGGCGTATTCCGTCTTGGGTCTGGTTCCGGGTCTGATCCTGACGGTTTTTGTCGCTCTTGTTGTGTTGTATACATCGCTCACAATTTGGTATGTATTTGAAGCCCACCCCTGTAATTCATACTAATTCTTCTAGGCGATTCTGTCTGCGTCACCCTGAAATCCGCGATGTCTGCGACATTGGTCAATATCTGTTCTGGGATTCCAAGATTGCCTGGTGGGCTACTGCAGTGATGTTCTTGTTGAACAATACTTTCATTCAGGGTCTGCATTGTTTGGTCGGCGCCGAGTACCTAAACACCATGACCGGACATGCGACTTGCACCATCGTCTTCTCTTGCATCATCCCGATCATCTCGTTTTTCTTTTCCCTGCCCAGAACATTCAGTGGGCTTTCCCACATGGCCACGGTGTCTGCATTTTTTACCTTCATTTCAGTCCTATTGGCGACTATCTTTGCCGGTATTGAGCCTTATCCTGCAGGCTACACTGAAGCACTGGGTAAACCCATAGTGACGGCCTTCCCCGTCTCCGGTACCACTTTTGTCAGTGGAATGAGCGCCTTCCTCAATATCAGCTACACCTTCATCGGCCAGATCACACTGCCAAGTTTCATTGCGGAAATGAAGGAACCAGAGGACTTCTGGAAGTCAGTTACTGCTGTGACCATTGCCGAGGTCATCGTTTTCAGCATTGTCGGAGCTGTCATTTATGCTTATACTGGGAACCAGTACATGACAGCCCCCGCTTTTGGCTCCTTAGGAGACGATGTGTATAAAAAGGTCGCCTTTTCATTCATGATTCCGACTCTTATCTTCCTGGGTGTTTTATATGCCTCTGTTTCTGCTCGCTTCGTATTCTTTCAATTCTTTGATGGTACCCGCCACAAGTCGCAGCATACCCTGGTTGGGTGGGCGTCATGGGCTGGAATTCTCGCCGTTCTCTGGATTCTTGCCTTCATTATCGCCGAAATCGTCCCCTTCTTCTCGGATCTTGAGTCAATTATGAGTTCGCTTTTTGACTCGTTCTTCGGCTTCATTTTCTGGGGTGTGGCCTATCTTCGCATGCGGGCGGAAGACCACGGTTCGAGCTTTTACAAAGAGCGTGGCATTCGCGGTTGGATCGGAGTGATTGTGAATCTCTTTTTGATTTCTATCGGTTTCTATTTCTTAGGCGCCGGCACTTACGTAAGTCATTCTTTTCCAAATTGTCGCTTCGTTCATTGCTAACATTGCCCTCTTTAGGCATCTATCGAAAGTGTCGTGCTGAGTTACCAGGAAGGCGGATTTGGCGGACCATTCTCATGCGCCAACAATGGTCTTTAGACATTATGGCTGTCTTCTGGAGAGATGGTTGCACCTTGCTTCATGAATTTGCTAATGTTTCAATGATTGATCCTCTACTACAGTTTGCAGTTTGACTAAGGATTTCTAAGAAACGGCATCTCCCTTCTTTTTTCATATTCTTATATCAAATACTTGTTACTACTTACCTTAAAGAACGAAATAATGAAACTTTGATGCTTCCGATTCTGGTCTTAGCTGGAGTTTGTAGGGTGTATATCAGCAGTGCCTAAAGCCGAGTTAGGGCTTCTTCGGCGCATGTCGGAAAACGCATTCCCGGCTTATCTTCACGTGACTTTCCCGTTATCGTAGCAGTTGCCCGCTTCTCCGCATCGGCGTTCAAGCTTTATCTCACGGTGTACCTTTTTCCTCCCTCTTTTTTCCTTCTCTAATTCTTCTTTCCTTTACAAAGTTCATAAATCAATTAACAGATATAGCAATGTCTGGAGTTACAAGATCCGTTTACCGGGGCGCAAAACCCCTTCAGAATGCGCGACAATTGTCTACTGTCGTCGCTGGTCGCATCCCTAAATCATCATCTACCGCGATCACCGGTCTCCGAAAATCAGTTCCGGTACAACAACAGAACGTCAGAGCAAAAACAGCTACTGTACCTACGTACACAGGCAAATCTTTGAGATATGCGTCTTCTAGCAGTAGCACTGCCCTGAATCGCACGCAATTGTATGATTTGCATCTCAAATATGGAGCTAAGATGGTCCCGTTTGCTGGCTTCGATATGCCGTTGCAATATACCGATCTTTCGCATACGGAGAGTCATCATTGGACGAGGGAGAAGGCCAGTTTATTCGATGTTAGCCACATGTCAGTTCCCTTCTACCTCTGTTCTTATATGTTCAGTTTGACTGATTGATCTGTACAGGGTCCAGCACCGCCTGACAGGCCCCGGAGCACTCCCGCTTCTCATGAAAGTCACCCCTTCATCTCTCGACAAACTCGCCAACAACACATCTACTTTATCCTGTCTCCTCGAAGACGGCACCGGCGGAATCATCGACGACACCGTCATCACAAAACAAGGCCCCGAGGCCTTCTACTTCGTGACCAACGCCGGTCGACGAGAGGAGGATCTCGCTTTCCTTACCGCCGAAATCGACGCCTACCGCAGCGAACACGGCGCAGACAGCATTAAATGGGAGATTCTGAGTGACCGTGCCCTGATCGCTCTCCAGGGACCATTGGCACCTTCCCTCTTACAATCATACATCTACACTGGTGAAGGGGAAGACCCCGCCTTGACAGACCTCAACACACTATACTTTGGCCAATCACGAGAATTGTACCTCCAACTCCCCGACGGAAGCAAAACAGCCCATCGTCTTCTCATCTCCCGAACTGGGTATACAGGCGAAGATGGCTTTGAGATTTCCATCCCCACCGCCGACGGCGCAACCGATCTACCACACCAGGTCACTGAGCTCTTGATTTCGCAACCAGATAAATGCCGTCTCGCAGGTCTCGCGGCGCGTGACTCCCTCCGTCTTGAGGCCGGTATGTGTCTTTACGGCCACGATATCTCAACTGCGCAGACTCCTCCCATGGCTGCATTGGGCTGGGTCGTCGGCAAAGAGCGACGGGACGAGTCTTCTCCCGCCTCCAAATTCAACGGCTCATCTGTTATCCTCGCTCAGCTTGCGAAACCATCCAAGACAATCTCCCAGCGTCGAATTGGTCTTACCATTGAGAAGGGTGCTCCAGCTCGTGAGGGTGCTATCATCGTTGATCCTAGTAGTATCACCGAGGAGAACAAGACGCCTACCCAAATCGGTGTTATCACGTCTGGATTACCCAGTCCTTCGCTAGGTGGCACCAATATTGCCATGGGGTATATAAAGAATGGACTGCACAAGAAGGGTACTGAGGTCGCGGTCTTGGTGAGGAATAAGTTGCGCAAGGCTACAGTGACACCGATGCCGTGGATTGAGAGTAAATTCCATCGTCCTTCTTGATTTATGTTAGCCAAAGAAAATATGATTGTGTTTGAGCGTTTCTCTTTCTTCCATCACCTGGTGGGCTTCATGTGCAAATGCGTTACTATTTCTATACTCACGCCTGAGATTCTTCAATACCATGGCACCATAGCATTCACTAGATACCCGAATGAATTGCAATGAACTGCATTTATGCGTCATATCAGTCTTGCAGTATCAGGTCTTGCTTTATATTGCAAAACATGATCCACCAATGATATATCCGATATGGTGTAACGGTAACATCGCCCTCTTTCACAGGGCAGCTCGGGGTTCGATTCCCCGTGTCGGAGTCGGACTTTTTTTTGCCTCTGTGTAGTTAGTTCTTTTTTGTTCCTTGGGGGTTGACGGAGTTCTCGTCGCTAGGGCTTGATGCCTCTTAGGCATAGGCCTAGGTCTAAATCCTTGGGGCTTCGTAGGCGCCTAAAGTTGGTTTCTCCGGGCTTGGTGACCGCTGCAAAAAAAAAAAAAAGAAAACCACCAATTGACAAAAAAGTGAGCTCTGACACAAGGAAGAACCCCAAGCTTTTTGAAGCTTTTATTAAGGTTTTTTAATATTCAGAAGCCTATAAGGCCCTCTGGAATATGTAAAAAGCGTTGCTTCCAAGACTCGTGTTCCAGCCGTGTGACGTTGTTCATATCCTAACTATGGAGTAGCCTGTCGACTTGATACTGAGCATATAGAAGGAAAAGAAAAGGAAAAGGAAGCCCGTATGCGCTCGTTATTGTTTTATGCGGTGCGCCGACCCCGCGACGGCGCCTATTTGGGAAGTCGTGAAGCTCAATGGAAACTCCCGTCCTAGAGCTTAGGGCTACAGCACGAAGTCTGACGGCGCCGTATACGGTAGAGCTGAGTAACGAGACGCGTACAGCTATCACAGCAATAAAGTGTTTCATAGTGCCTCTTCTCGCCCCGTAACATATTAGATAATAAAGCTTTTCTTATTGTAGTATGATACAAGGTACGTACGGATAGTAGTCGATACATACAAACAATATTAGCAACTGGCTGGTCGTCGACCACATGTATTCGATCGAATAAGATACACGAATTAACTGCTTCCTGTCTTGATATCAATGCTGAACGGGCTAACTTGAAATATGCTTCTTGACTGGAGACAACCATATTGACTTGCTCAAGTTCAGGTCGAAGGCAAACCATGTCCCGGTATAACCTGCCTCTCCTTCAATCGTAAATGAAACATCCGCTCGTCAACTGAAACCATGCACCTTGAAGCATCACCAGGAAAAAGGAAATAAGAGATGGGTATCGTCTCAAACAGCAACAGCGAAATTCCGTCATAAGACTGGATAAAATGGAAGAACAGAGAGAGTCGGTGAATAAACACGAGCACTTGCAAAATCACATCTTTAGCGAACCCTTTGTTATTGTCTCCATAGTCTGCACTGGCCGGTTATTCAAGTCTGATTGCCTCCCCAAGGAGAGAGACAATCAATGAAACTCTCGTTAGACCTCGGCAACAGAGTTGCGGCGAGAGTTCACGCGGGAGTTGGCGCGAGAATTAGCACGAGAGTTGGCACGCGAACCGTAGTAGCTGTTCTGGCGGCTGCCAAGAGCTTGACGGAGACGAAGCTCTTGCTGAGAACGAGCAAATGAGTTCGCACGAGAACCAGTCGGTAGACGAGCCAGGCGATGACCAGTAGGATCGGTGGTAGCACGCGCATCAGAGAGCTGCTGGGCAAAGGGCGACCGCTTGCGGAGAGTAGGTCCCTTCCAGTAGATCACGTAGACGGCCAAGACAAGGAGGAAGGAAATGCAGACTGGTATTTTTGTTAGCAATGTGTTTATATCGAAGTGGTAAGGGGCAAGAACTTACACAAGATTGTCGAAGCATACTGGATGTGATATCGTCCTCCAATGTTGTTGAAGAATGGAGTTGCTGGAATGGTGAGAACACCAGCAAGGAAATCGCGAGCCCAACCGTTTCCGCCTGTAGCAGATGCAGAGTATGGACCATAAGCGCAGATCATGTAGTCAATGGTGGCCATGTAGATAGCGTAATTGGCGATACCAACAAGGGCGACAAAGACCATGCTAGCAACCCAAGGAAGAGGAGGACCCATGGTAGTCCAAGCGAAACCGATCAAACCGATAGGCAAGCAAGGAGCGAGGTAAAGCAACCACCACAAGCGTGATTCATACTGGGCAACTTCATCGTCGGGTTTCTCAGCACGCTCGAGGATGTTACGTTTGATAGCGGGGATGAAAGACAACCAGGCAAGGAGATACCCAACGAGAATCGAGATGAATGAGAGACCCAGTTCAACAGAATCGAAACCCCATTGCTGATAGATTGGAGCAAATGACTGGATGAACATGAAGATCAGAGCATCGCTGAAACCACTGAGAAGAGAAAGGGTCAAAACGATAGGTTCAGTCATGAACATGTGGAAGGGCCGCATCCAAGTCTTAAGAATCTCCTGGGCCGAGAAACGCTCGTTCCATGGCGTGAGTTCGTTTAATCCATAGATGTTAGGGTTTTCACCGCTCTTGCGCATCTTCTGTGCAATCTTGTCGATCATGAGAGTGGATCGAGTTTCAGGGACGAGAACAAGATGCAGGATTTGGACAAAGCCACCGAAGATGAGTTGAATCCAGATACACCAACGCCAGTGTAGATACTGCTGGCAAAAACCGCCAACGACGGGACCCAGGACAGAACCACCAACAGAGGAGAAGACAACATAGGCAACGGCATATTGCTGATTATCGGCCTCCCACATATCGGCAATCATACCGAGAGTGACGGAGCCACCGGCTGAGGACAGACCGCCAAGGGCACGACCGACCATGATTGTTGCAAAGTTCGTACCGAGAGCGACGGGGAGTTGCCAAATGTTGACAAGGAACAGACTAGCCTGAAGAATTGGCTTACGTCCAAGTTCCTCGCTCCATGGGGCCCAAAGTTCACAGCCAAAAGCGTAGAGAACGAGGAAGATCATAGCACCGCAGCGAGCAGCTTGTTCAGAAACGTTGAACTCTTCGGAGATGCCACCAAGAGCGTTGGAGTACAAGCTGGTGTTGAAGTTCATGGAAACCTGGACGAGGAAAATGACGGTGAGGATGGTCCACTTCTTCCAGGTCGGGAATCCGTAACCGAGCTGGTTATAGACTTCCTCTTCATAGAGAATAACCTTTCCATCGCTACGAGGACTAGCGGTAGGCTCGAGTTCGTGAGTCTGATTGTCGGCAGTCCAGTGAGTGTGACGAGAGGGCTTCTCGGCAGCAGTAGCGTCAGGAGCAACAGTGCCAGTCACATCTGCCTGAGTGCTGGAGGAGGTCTCAGAGTCGTGAACCTTCTCCTTGGTTGTCTCGATAGGGACAGGCTTAGGACCCTGGTCATCTTCTGTGACAGGTGCCATTTTGACGACGATACAGGATCTTGTCAAGCAGACAGTGTGTAACTTTAGATGACGACTAATCAGCAAATGTGATAGATGAGATGAGTGTGGTGACGACGACCAGTAGAAAGAACGATGAGAGGACAAAGAATGAGGATCTGACGATAGCCAAACTAAGGGAAATTGAGTGTGCGATGAGGGATAAAGAGGGAAGTAAAAGGAAGAAGAAAGAGGAGGGAAAAGGTGGGAGATATCAGGGGGCAGGCGTGTGGCAGGCGCGTAGTGAGGAAGGTGCACGTGATTCAACAAAAAGGGAAGGCGCCAATGGCTCACGGTCTTTGGACGACAAACGAACACCAAACATCCCAAAATGGAAGGAAGACGCCCCGGGCGCAATTGGTAAGACCAGCATAGTTGGCTCAATTGGCGCAACTAGGGCCATGGGCAATAAAGGCATTCACGTGCACTCAACAGGGCGCAAAAGCAAAAGCACGTCATATAGAAAAATCTACTTACCTCGAGAGCAAACGCTGAGTACTTGGTGAGTGTCGGAAAAGGTCGAGGTGACCAAAGCAAGATCAAACTTGTGCCTCAGGCAACAGGCCCGCTGTCGATAGTGGAGCTTACTCTCACAGCAACAGAGGCTGGAATGAGGTTCAATAGAAGTAGAGAAATAGAAGTAAAGATCACCGTTCTACTTGCTAGGAGTAAAGCTAAGAGAGAAATAGGAAAAATAACAGAGACATCGAGGGGGGGGGGTGGACCATTGCTCATATATGTTTTCCAGTCCGCATCCGACCATGCTCTGCGTCCGGAGAGAGCATAACGAGCAAGATACGGAGATCCACGATAAAGAAAAAAACTGGGGCTATTGGTTAGCACATGGGAAAGAACTGGGGCCCCAATCAGTCAGGTAAGAGCAGAGAGTAAAAAAAAAAAAAAGAAAAGAAAAGAAGGGATTGTTCTGGTTTGGGACTCTCCATATCGTATCGATACAATACCGGATGTCCACATTTTACTTCAGCCACTTATAGTCAAGTCATGGTTACGGTGAAACGGTAAAGCATTTCCGTTGGTAATAACAAGGGATACGTACGGAGTATCGACTGACAATACGATGGAGACTGTACAGATTGTAGTACTAAGCGTGGGATATCAGAAATTGCCTCACAAATGTTACTACCTTCCTTCTTCTGATCTATCCCTGCCTACAAGAATTGACTCTATTCGATGACTGACAGTTGTGTTGGTGGTACCGAGCTTATCAGGAGGCAAATTTAAACTACATTGAAAAAGTCGGTAAGTTTGGTAGTGTTCGTATGTACCGTACTTTCAATACAGGGCCAGGCACTGCGACGAGCGAGCGTAGACCCTGGTTGGCCTGAGTGGCGTAGAGTGGAGCCCCGATTGTGCCTTGACGATGTTCATTCGATGGCCCGAAGCGGCTTAGTTGCTATCGTCACTCAAGATGCTTGTTACATCCAGCTTTCTGTCGTCATTGTTCAGTCGACAGTGGACTTAGCACCGGCTTACTCCACTGATCTTTAGGCCTGAAAAATTACTCCGTAGCACGCTTAGGTACTCCTCAATGCTTCTCGACTGGTCGGAATATCAGCGATGCAATAGACAGATAGACTACATCGGCCAGGACATAATGCCGCACGCAATCATTCTTCTTTTACATGTGCTATTCTTAAGATAAGTTTATTTTAGAACCGAAGCTCTAGATCTTTCCGTCTTGGGGGCTGGTTGATCGTGTGACTGGACGGAATGTCCGAACGCGGATGGAGCCAGAGACTTCGGTATGGGAAATTGGTTGGTCCAGTTTCGGCAGGCCGAGTTGGTTTTTGCAAAGCCGACCCGGATATACCTTTTTCCTCGACGCCGATGACGGCATCCCAGGTACTGTCGTGCTTGTAGATCTGCGTGGCGTTTCTGGTCTACTACTTAGTACTCTGTACTCCGTAACACTATAGATATTGTTTGTCTGCACTGCAGATTGTTATAGTAAGCTCAAAGAGATGTTTGAGAAGCTTAATTCATCACGGATAGTTAAAGTTCAGTTTGAGATCAGTGTGTTGAACTGTATCTGTGTTTAACAAAGCTTAAGTTTGTATTGCCGATACTCAGGTACGTAACAGCACCCACGCAAAATAGTACAGAAACTAGTAAGTTTGGTAAGATAGTGGTAAAATTGACAAAAGAGTGGCGGGATTCTTGCCGGATTACAGCATGATTTTCAGCCGCCCACATCCGAAGCTTGTTTTTCTGTGGTCTCAACGTTACGACGTCATAAACACATCGTCTACTGTTACAGGTACGTGCCGTCTTCACGAGTCATTCTACCAGTACCTGATCCGTACGTAGTGCAAACACTGCAAACCAACACCACAGCCAATACACCAAACCCAGGGAAACCAGTCTGGAGATCCCACGGGGTAAAAGTCACGTTTGCTCGAAGAAAAAAACATTCCGGCCCATGGGGTATGATTAGAGTGTCATTGCATCCGCGGCTCCCGCATCATCTGCTTTTACTCTGCTCTGCGAACAAATTCCGTGGCTGATAAGTGAAAAACTTTCGCGATCATGCGGAGAATTCATCAACAAAGTCACCCGGAATGAATACCGTCGGGCAGAACGGGGAAAGCTTTGGGTAGAAATCTTGTGAGATGAGGATATTCAATAATTCAATATCTTGCGCAACCAAGGATATACCCAGGACTATCTTTTTGAAAATGCCTCAAGTTGAGAGTTTCATAGTTCGTCGGACAATGTAACCTGTCAGATACCTCTTTACCAATAAGCCGGAACGGTCGTTTATCGTACGACACTCGCACAATGTAGGTAGGTAGTACCAAAGTCAGCTAATTTCTACAATGATGAACTGTCACTCCAGGCATGTACGACTGGGAGATGTCAAAGTTTCCCCGGTCATGAGCATTGGCTCGGTCGACAAACTCTCGGTAGTCGCTCAGGCTGCAGAGTAGTATTTCGCAGAGTATACGAAATACGAACCTCAAGTTCCAAACGACCGGCGCTTAACAACGGTTGAACGGACAGTAGTGTAGTACGCTGTTCATTTCCTCAAGTTTAGAAGTATGTACTATGCACTTACGTGGATACGTCCACCTGCAAATGGAGTAACAATCCTTTGACATGTCAATCACAATCAAAAGCCATTGACACGATCATCAAGTCCCGCTTCCTTCTGGAAGGTTTCCTGGATTGCCTGTACATCATGTGTTCTACAATCGTTTAGCTAATGTACGTCCTACCTGACGTTCTTTTATCATAGAAGGATTCGTCGTTGAGAACCATGACATAAGCCTTAGTACGTACTCCCGGTATTAATACAAGATCCGACGGGAATGGCATCGAAGGCGTTTTTTGTCTTGATTTTGTGGATGATCGACCTTAGCGCAGTACACTAGTTAGCTAGCGTGTGTTGTATCTGTATGTAATTACTGTGCATGCACGACGCGCCTAAGATCAATCGGGCACACCGAGAATTGATGCAGCTTAGAACCGTCTATCATTTCTACGAGTTGATTAGTTATTCTGGGGAAGATGAATTGGCATTGCGCGATTTTCAGTATTCTTCTCATGAGCAAAGACAAAGACCATACCTCTCCGTGCTACTATCGCTAGAGAATATTGGTCGGCGAAGAAGGGGCCAAGAATACCCTGTTCTCGATTGAGAGTTAGTTGCGCGATACATTGAATCCTTTGAATAACAGAGGTAGTAGTACTAGTAACATCATTGATGGCACGTCAAATACTTAGTCATGGTCCGACAAACCCCCGTATATTTAGCTGCGCTTCAGCCCCCGGTGTCGATCTGTCAATCCTACTGCTACTAGCCTTGGAGGGCATACCTTGCTAGGCCAACTTTGGCGCGAACGACATGAAAGACCTTTCCTGGAGAAAAGAGGTAGCTACTGCATGTCACACGAACTCGCCCATTGCAACACTAGCAGCCATGGCATACTCCCCCTTTTCAGTCGTGGCGAGTTATGTATGACGGTTCACCGTTGGGGTCACCTAGTGTCACTCGAGAGATTTTCCAGAAGGAGCTGTCACTAATTTTTTGGTATTGGTGTATTGGAAATACAGGTTTACAAGTAATTGGGCATGAAAAGAAGGGACATATTCTTGTGAAAGTCAAAAAGAGATGTTGCAGTGTGTACAAGAGTACAGCGTCTCAATATCCCTCACCTCAGCAAGGGGCGGATTTCTATCAAGAAGGTCCGTTAAACTTCTGCCAGGAATGGACACCTACTCAGACCATCTGTCTGGTCACTCTGGTGTTGTCCATTTGCATATTTTCAGTGTATCAAGAAAATATGTACGACGTACGGAGAAAATGGTGAATGGCAGCCACGCGATCAGATCTCTTGCTTGGCTTATCGACCTGATTAAGGGAGATTGGCAAAGTAAGGGGGTAGGATTGACAGCAAACTCTGTTCTAGATTTATCATTCCGTTTCTCGTTGGGCTCAATGGAATGTGAAGGGATTGACCACGCTATGGAAGTATAGACGCTCGGAAAATCGTGGTTGTGGAGCGATGGAATGGAATCCACGATATGATCGTCGTGGATGCATTTGTTTCTAAAGTCTATTTATATTTCCAGGGTTATTTTACTTCAATGGTTGTCAGTCTAGTTGAATCGATACTAAATGTGTTTCTCCCTCCAACACCCATACATACCTATCTTTACCGCCGGATTGTATCAAGGGATAACTTCCCTTTTCCATTTTATACATGGAGGCTTGGAACATTGAAGTAGGCACGGCCAAATCCGAGTCCAGACTGGCGTGGCTTGGATTAGTGCAGATCATTGGGATGCAAGGGATATGTAGTTACCAACTTTAAACGAGGACATCTTATCAATGTCTACTTTTGACTTGATACCTAGTGTTATAGACTATCTAGATAGTCTTCTCTTCAGGGTTGACTTGGATTGATGTTATCCTATTCAAGGCATACTGTTTAGTGACTTGTAGTTAATCTTAGTCCTTAGGGTTACTGTCCGAAGCCCTAACATTTGGGAAATTTGACATGCGGGTTAGGGCTATCTGACATATCTACATGTAGTATGTATGCATCCTGCAGTGGTGCCAGACTTTCTGTTGGCTTGATATTGATGTCGATTAACTAAAGCTGACGGAAATGATTATGGCTCGGTGAATATGACTGGCTCCGTATCTGCATCTCATACCGAAGTTTGGCTGGGTGTACTGTTTATATGGCTCTCATGACGCTCAAGAATACGAATAGGAGAAGGCCTCAAGATATCACCTTGGTCGTAAACAATAGGAAAAAAATTGATTGCTCTAATAACAACAAACACTAGCTGCTTTATCAATCTGACTCCTTCCTGAGATCCAAATGATTACCATGCTGCACAGAATAAAGACAATCGCAACTCTCCGCTCATAGAGATGACTTGTCCTCCAATAGGCCATTCTGGACGTATTCGTAACGGGCAGCTTCCCTCACCTGCTGGATATATCGCTGGCGTGCTTCATCTTGTGCACGAAACATGAGCAACTTTCGGTTATATTCCATCTTAGCGTACTCCATACGAGTATGATAATCAATCTGCATCGGCCATGGGCAGCCCCTAGCCTCCCAGATCGGTTTACTCATGTCTTTTATCCCGGGATAGCGAAGCACATGCAACTTATTTTCAGCACCGAAGCCGATATTGGGGAGAGGATGGGGCTCGTACTCTTGAAGGATGGCATTGAAACGGTCCCCGTAGTAGTTGCTAAAGTTGAGTGCCCAGTTTACGTCAATTGCTTCTCCAAGTTGCATGTACTGAACGAGCAAAGTGGTGATATCCTGGCGCGTGTCTTCGGGCTCCCCACGATATAGAAGTTTGTAATAAGGGAAATCCTTGTCTCCTTCGGCGCCCAACAGATAATCTTCATCATGCTCGCGCTTGACTAAGAGAGTATGCCACTCATATTCATCATCCGGATCAGGCTCCGGGTATTTGAGTGATGGATGTGATGGATTTTTCCCAAAATCGCCCTGATACAGATCATGATGTGTAAAGTCGTTCTCAAACCAATGATGGACCTTCCACAATCTTGGCCCCATCACTGTGGCATACACTTCACAGTCTGGACAACCATCCCAACACTCCAATGGGTTCTCGTTTTGATCATGGGGCATGTAGCAAGGGTCATGGTGTCTGGGATTCTTCATGAAAGGATAAGGACGTGAAGGAACGGGAACCCACAGAGCGATGGCCTGGGCACTCTTTTTTAAGTTGTCTTGGGTAAGAGGTGGGGGTTCATATCCTAGTGGATCTTCATGAGGTTGATGGCGAGTATCGGCTTTTGACTGAGTTTTAAATGGTGGCAGAGGAAACTGTTTCAATGCTGCCTGGAGATATTCGAAGTCTGCTTCATACTCCGGGGGAATTGGGTTCTCTGATTCTGATGCACAATTGACATTGGCAAAGTTGGAAAAGGTAGGTTGATCGTCAGCATGGAGAACTCTGTCAAGAACTATCCACGTCCGAGTGTAGCACGACGAAGAACCACTCATATCATCAGACCATTGCTCTTCATGGGGCTCATCCTCCTGTTCCTCAGCGCCAGAGGTTGGTTCTACTGCCCCTAGAACAGGTTCAGCTGCTTGCAGCAGCTCACAATATTTCTGTTCCTCTACCTCCGAAGTTGGTTCTGCAGGTTGTTCCATTTCAGGCAAGCCATCGATTCTCCGTCCTTGTGCCTCGGCAGTCGGTTCTGCAGATTCAACTACCTGGTTATCAACCTTGAAGATCTTCTCATGCAAGAGCATGCTTAGAATTGAGCTGTTGTTGACCAAAAAGACCTTTTCCGCTGTAGCAGGCTGTAGCCCTAGAAAGCATAGCGTCTTACTGGGAAAGATCTGATTCTTGCGCCCTTTACCTATATAATTAACTAGACTGCGTCAGATTTAGACTATTGGATATAACCAGCCACTTACCCAAAGAAAATCTCATCTTGAAATAATCCAGCATGGATGCCATGGGCGTCCGATGCTGCGCGATCCCGCAAGATGAACAGACCACCATCGACGCTCCGATCCTCGCTTGCCAGCAAGATATTGAAATTGAAAACTGGAATCTGCGGCGTGGACTAAATCAAAATAAGAAAAAATTGACTCTGTTTGCTTGAGTTTGTGCGTCTGCTATGATCGAGATGATCGAGATGATCGAGTTAGTATCTAGTTGCAAGATAATTTTTGCCCAAAGACGACAGGCTCGGTTATACTCACAGCTAAACTCGACTCTGTCTAGGATAATAGATGATAGAATAGAATGATGGAATCGAAAGAGTGATTCAAACGAGAGTGGCAGATTGATAAGAGGAACGGCTTCCTTTTCTAGACGTGTCACCCGCAGGGAAAGACTGATAATGTCTGCTTGTTTCATTGATCTCTTTACTGGAATGACCGACAAGTTATTGAAGAAGACAAAGTATCAATGAAGAGTCATGGTTGTGTGAAATGGTCAAGGGTTAGCCTAACACTTGTGTGAGTAGATTTGGTTAAGCAGTCTCAGCGCTGCAAGGCAATTGTCATGACTTCTTTTGTTGCTCTTTCTGGAGAGAATCAGTTAGCCACGTATTTCTGTAACCTGCATATGCTTACAGCTAGTAACATAGCCATTGTTTTTGTAGTAAGCATGATACGTAGTTTATAAATGATGATTAGTGCGACATTCTCACTGTACAAAAAGATTTGTTTCATTGTTGCCATTTGCAACAACAATGGGGATCAGAATAGGCAGAGTCTTGAAGGCTTGAGGTCCTAGAGCCTTTATCTGTCTATCAAGACGTATGAAGAGTATACAATGTACTTGTGTGATTGCTTTCATCCGCTTTGACCTCTGGAACAGGGCCAGAGTACGAAACCTTCCTCAAAGAGTTGTTGAATATGAATCTTCCCTTGAGAGCAGGCCGAAAGAAAACAAGTAACACTGTCTATTTCCTGAAAGACCAATAATGACTTGATCTTGTCAAGAAACCCGAGTATAGAAGGAAAAGTAACATAGAGAGAGGTATTCCTAAACAGGAAATTAGGGCTAAGTTGAACTCCGCAATCACGCCATCGCTGTTCCTGCGCCTTACCTTTTCGGGCTTCTCCGATGCGGCATCTTTTTTTCTTGATCTATGGAACAACATCTACAACTTCCCCTTCTTCATGATACCCTTTTTTTCTATTTGAATTGTCTTGTGACATTATACACTATTCCCTAATACATATCCCCCTTTTAACTACAGAAATAAGACCGCAATTGCGTCCACCAGATCAAAAATGGCAACGTATGTTCCTACCCCTCGTCTGCTTCCCCGCATCGCATGCTAGAGAATACAGACAATCAACTCTACGTTTGATGTCTGTTACTTTAGCAATGGCATGAGCTTTTCATTCAAATTGCCCAGTTTATGAGACCCTCGACTAACTTGAACAGCAACATCACATTCCACGCCGCAGCCCTCACCCGCTCCGAGCGCTCCTCTCTCCGCAACCAACAAGGCCTCACAATCTGGCTCACCGGCCTCTCAGCCTCCGGCAAATCCACCATCGCCGTCGAACTCGAGCACCAACTCCTCAGCACCCGCGGCGTACACGCCTACCGTCTCGATGGTGACAACGTGCGTTTCGGACTCAACAAGGACCTAGGATTCAGCGAGAAGGATCGCAACGAGAACATTCGCCGTATCGCCGAAGTCGCAAAGCTGTTTGCTGACAGTACCTCTATCGCTATTACCTCGTTCATTTCTCCATACCGTGCGGACAGAGATACAGCTCGTCAATTGCATGAGGTGCCTACTCCCGGTGAGGA
Organism: Talaromyces verruculosus; assembly: GCA_038993655.1. Lineage (NCBI taxonomy): Eukaryota > Fungi > Ascomycota > Eurotiomycetes > Eurotiales > Trichocomaceae > Talaromyces > Talaromyces verruculosus. The sequence continues at coordinate 259,863 of JBBVQN010000007.1, read as the reverse complement.
GACCGGATTGCCCTTCGTCGAAGTCTATGTCGATGTCCCCGTCGAGGTTGCCGAGCAGAGAGATCCAAAGGGACTGTATAAGAAGGCCAGAGAGGGTGTGATTAAGGAATTCACCGGTATCAGTGCTCCTTATGAGGCTCCTCTCAAGCCTGAGGTGCACATCATGAACCACGAAGTTACCGTTCAGGAGGCTGTTGCTCAGATTATTGCCTACCTCGACTCGAAGGGTTACCTGCCAGCAAAGTCTGCCAACTAGATATAATGATTGTGTTTTTCTGTTTCCTTGTCTATATACAAAAACTTCATGCTTTTGTAATTACCTTTCACTGTCCATATTTACCTAGAATGATGAAAAGTTTAAATCTTCAAGTTGTCTGTACAGATATAGCTACTTAAGTAGATACGCATACTACTAAACCTCTATCGAAATGCATTGCTCAATTCAAAACGACATATACAGACTGTCATATGTAGCAATCATTCAAACTCAAATTCATAATACACGTACGCCGTATAATCCGCTCCACCTCCTTCACCAGCGACCTGCATTTCATTCGGGTCGTCCTTCTTGACTCGGCCTTTCTTGTCGCGGCCAAAGGCATTTCCGGCGAGATAGTTGTATTTATTGTCCAGGTTCTTCTTTGCTCTTTCGGCGCCTTTCGATGTGGTCTGCGTATAATTAGGCATGGTCTGTTAGACGGAACAAGAAGGAAAAGAGACTTACCCGAACGATTGAAGAAACAAAATCTAGGGGTAGGCCGTATCGCAGCACAGTCTCAACAAAGACTCGCAAAACCAAGACATGAATCCAAACCATGACCGCCTCACTCCAGCTAGTCCGACCAAGTCGGATCGTCTCACCCCACAGTTTGCGCTCGTCACCGCCCACTCGCTCAACTTCTTTTGCCTCTTCTTCGCGGCCACCTTCGGTGTATTTGAAATCGCGAGGTATCCACTTGTTCTCCCTAGCTTTATGGGTGAATTCTGCGCCGTGTTTCTTGAACGTCGTAACGGCATACAGGCTAAATTCGTCGTCTTCGGCGACTAGATTTGCGGACCGCGGCACCACCATAGAGGATATCGTTTCGTATAGCTTCAAGAAGTCTTTGATTTGTTGGGATGGGACGGCGATTAGGTGTGTTTCTAAATATTCGGAGTCGTGGACCAGTTTTTGGGGGTCGACAATCGAGGCGAGAGATCTCGATGCCAGATTTCCGCTAAAGAACGACAAGTCAGCGAGAGAACAGGGCTTCCTCACTGTACACGTACGTTTGTTTGCGCTGTAATGTTGCTAGGGTATTCTTGACTTGGTTATACTGGGAATATTTGCTTCGGATGTCGCTATCAATGCTGGCGGCTTCCTACTGACTGTTAGCTACAATCCTCACAATCGTATACCACTATACCAAGTCATAGTAAGTTTACCTTTTTCAGAAGGTCAATCAATTCGCCAATCGATCTGTCAGCTCGGTACTTGACCTTGTTCCATTGAAATGTACGGAGGTACTGATCAACGGGCTCTGTTATAACCGTAATAATCAGCAACGCCCAAAGGATGATCTTCGATAATTCCTGAGAGAAATAGTAACGTACTATCGTTAACCGTCTTCATCCTCTGAATCTGCTCCTCATCATTCCCCAGAACACCCTTGAGCGCTTCTCCGACCTTCCCCACGACAGCCTGGCAGATACCCTCCAGCTTAGCCAGCTCCTCCGCTTGCTGCACCAAAGCATCTAAAGTACCGATCTTAAATTCAGGGATAGGGAACGAAGAGACTGATCCATCGACACCAATCGTGGAGGAGATAGCTTCGAGGGCGTCGTCATGGTGGTGCGAGGGAACGATTGAGGTGGGGAGAGAAATCAACTGGTATAGGGTGTTCTTCGACATGTTGACGGTCGCCTATAAGTGTCACTGAACAGTTTCTCTATTATAGATCGAGCCTGCTACCGCGCTCGTTCATAAGCGGGCACGATGTGTGAAGATGTCGGGGTGGTGTGATAGCTGTTGAGGTTGAGCTTGGGGAGCTCAAGATGGGGAGTCGGGAATTAGTTCCAAGGTTGCCATTGGGTCTCTGTCCGGCATCGTCACGCGGACTCCACTCTACAACCACCAACAATATCAATGTCATTTTGCTATAGTCAACTTTACTTCTTCAAATTATATGGGAATCTTATGTGTCTATGCAGATAACCAGTGGGGAAAAATATGAACATGCTACAAATAAAACCGACAGCACCCTCAAACGCCGCACAAAATCTATGTCGCTTGTTTCCTTGTCACTTTGTAGAGATCGGACAGGCCCTGAATGATGTTAGCACACATGCATCCTAATGAAGACTCCAAATGGAGAGATCTGACTTACAGCTGCGTATTTCGGCTCAATAAACAACCCCTTCGCCTCCACAAGAACAACCGGCTCCTCATCACCTTCCGGCAAGGTCTCAATACGTCCCTCAACCCATGCCTTACGGCCTTCATGTTTGACTGTCGCGGCTCTTAGGACAATATAATTATCAGCAGTCACGGGTTTTTTGTAATCAATGCTGAGGCTTGCAGTGACTCCGATACCATTCGGCAGCACAGGGAAGCAGCAACGTCCCAATCCCTCGTCCAATATAGTTGCCAACAGACCACCGTGAACGATGCCCGGGTGTCCACACACCTCTTGACCCAAGTATGTGATAGCAATCATTTCCTTTCCATTCTCCTCCAGAAATACCAGTGGGGGAACGGCCATCCGCTTTGGCCCAAGCAGCGTGCCCGTAATAAGATGTCGACCGCGAAGCTTCTCCGGGATCTTCATATGCGGTCGTGATTCAGTAAAGTCCGGATTATTGCGGTATTTTTGGGCTAACGGGTGTGTCATGATATGCGTTTCGATTGTTTGGGATAGCTCATCCGTTGGTCGGAAGACGGTGAGGGACTCCTCGTCGGTAAGTATGCCGCCGCCAGCGAGGAGTTTCATGGTTGTTTCGGGAATCATGAGGGCCGATCCAACGATATATGAGAATATGGCGAGTGAGGTGAATCCGATGACGCGACGTATTCTGGAACGCGGTTTCGGGATGGAAGCGGTTGGTCCTGTTCGTAGTAAATGTCAGAATCGGGGTCCACATGGAGTATATGGTTTGAAAAGCGAAGATTTACCGGTAGAATACCTTGCGAATACTAATCGCCTATGGTTGTAGCGCACAAGGGTATTCCAGCTGGACGAGGGCAGCGGCACTTTTGTAGGCACAGCGCCAAATATGGCCCGCCCAGCAGATCTGGCGGACAACATGTGGAAAATGACCACAGTGGTCCCCCAACGGATGGTTCAGATCCGCAATAACGGCCGTATAGGCTGCGCAGAAAGACAATTATTAAAAATAGATTAGTTGAAGATAAATATTTATCTGATGCTCAAAAAGAGACCGAGAGCGGACCAGCGGAGTTCCGCACCGATCGGGGCTAGCTTAGAGTCTCTCGACCCTTTCCCCATACAAATCGTGCCAAATACTCCGAGCTGTTTGCCGAGAGTCCGAAACTAGGCGCTTTCTCTGTACACTGAGACACTCGACTGTTAGTTATGCTGGAATTGAAGAGTACCTGGTCGGCATCCATAAACATTTTCTTATTGTTTTCTCTCTGGTCAATCACTGCAATGCCATCGAGATCTTGGGAGTCTCTCGGCCGGATTCCGTACATCGCGGAACCAGCTTCAGAACATACCTCGGCAACTTTGTGAGCTCGGAACATAAATCTCTAAATGATCAATATGTAGTCTTCGCTGTGGTTCTAATTTAGCAGTCTAGTGTCTATTCTATATACGCTAGCATAATGCGATAGTCGGAATAGTAAATACTGATGCCCCTGTCGGGTTTGACACCCGAGTGCCGAATCGTTTCTCAACCAGATTGTCCCGGCATTCAGATTGTTCTGAAAATGTTGGGAGGATCATGAGGCTTAGACTTTGGTAAGGCTGATAACCTTCTCTGCCGCTTCTTCAAAGCTATCAAAGGCATGCAATGGGAGGCCACTTTCGGCAATCTATAGAAACACGGTTGTCAGTGGCACAATGTCAGAAAGAGACGAGAGAGGTACTTACCAATTTCTGCCCCTTTTCCTCATTGGTACCTCTTAATCGTACTACGACAGGTACCTTCATATCAAGTTCTTTGAAGGCATCCATGATACCCTCCGCAATCATGTCGCATCTTGTCAATCCGCCGAAGATGTTGACAAAGATCGTCTTGACACGAGCATCCTCGCACAAAATGCTAAAACACTCTTTCACAGTAGCCGACGTGGCTTTGCCGCCAGCGTCGAGAAAGTTGGCTGGTTTGCCGCCTTTCAGGATCAGAGCATCCACAGTGTTCATGGCAAGGCCGGCTCCGTTGACTAAATGATAATTAGTGATTTCAGAAGGCAGATGCCATATGTTTGATGCTTACCCAGTGTACCAATACTTCCTTCACCCTCGAGTCTAACCGGGGCAAACCGACATGTCAGTCAACAGTCAATAACACTCACATCAAGGAACATACTTCACATAGACTATACCGCTTTTCTCTGCTCTGACTTCCTCAGGAACCTCCGCAGCAAAATCACGAAGTTGATGTAGCTCCTCATGTCGACCAGAGCTCTTACAAGCAGCATCGTCAAATTCAAATCTTGTCTCGTGAACCAGTATCTTCTTTTCAGGCGAGAATGAAGCTCTGGTCTCTAGCACAAAGGCCTCGTTGTCTTTGAATATCTTATAAAGTTCTTGCAAGTATTTGCCCACTGCCTCTTGGTAGTCTGTCTCAAAGCCAAGGAATGAGACAATCCCAGACTGAATTGCAGTACTTGTGGAAAATTCGGAGTTTGCGTAATTAAACGGGATTCTTAAAGATGATTTTGGGGATTTGTTAGCAGAGGAAACAGTGACGCAGGGCGAAAGAGATGTTCGATCAACAGTAATCGATAGATGAAAGTCTTCTGGGGAGGCCTCTTTCACTTGTGTTTGGATCTTTGCTTCTTTAAGCATATCGAATGCTTGGTGTTGTTTGATGTGGAGGGAACGGCGTTGAGCAAATTGACCACTGGCCCTAGTACGTCTCACTGTGTGAAACCCCCTCCGTTGACCGGCTGGTGTCCGTGCTGTCTGTGCCTCATGTCAGTACTGCTTCGAAACAGAGGCCTATAGATGCCAACTTACGCTAGTGTTTGAACCACGTCCGGTACTCCCCAAAAGGGTCTTCATTCCAGGTCCAAACTTCTCTGGATGGCTCACAAGAGTCACTCCCGCCTTTTGAAGTGCATCATACTTAGCCCTGGCATCAGGCTCTCCGGGTGCAACCCATGCTCCAGCATGTCCCATTACTCGGCCTTTGGGGGCTTCCAATCCTCCAACCAGAGCCATTATCGGTCTTGTCGTGGTCAGCGCATGTCAAACTAGTAATAGATAGTAAGATATAGAACTCACTTTGGGTTTGTCGTCCTCTGGTGGTAATCTTTAATCCACTCTGCAGCACCCATTTCAGCTGTACCGCCAATCTCTCCAATGAGAACAATGCCATCAGTATCCGGATCATTCTCGAAGATTTTCAAAGCGTCGACAAAGTTCGTTCCGGCCAAAACATCGCCTCCCATACCAATGCACAGACTCTGCCCCAAACCAGCGCGGGTCAATGAGGCTACAGCCTCGTAACTCAATGTGCCAGATTTGGCAACAACGCCTATGCTACCTGGTAAGAAACATGTCAAAGGCTGAAAGCCTATACGACACTTGCCAATGGCAGATATTATGCCTGGACAATTCGCTCCTACTAATCTTGTCTTGGACTGTGTTTGGAGTATGGAATGAATCTAGACAAGTGTTAACCACGGCCTCGTAGAATGTATAGGACACAGTTCACATACTCGTAGCATGTCATGAACAGGTACATGTTCTGCAACGGCAACAACGAGAGGGATCTCAGCTTCTATCGCCTCTTCAATGGCCTGCGCGGTCTGATTTCCTGGCACATAGATGGCAGATGCATCTGGATTCGATTTCTCCTTGGCCTTTCAATTCCTGTTAGTATGTATGACTATTCGGCTTGATTGTGTATTCGCGTTACTTACTACTCGCACCGAAGGGAAAACAGGCAAGCCCAAATGCTCACCTTCCACACCGGGCTTGACACCGCCAACGATTGTGGTGCCCCATTCTAATGACTCTTTGGCATTTGCAGTTGCCTTGAAGGGTGTATCATCAGCACCAAATACGCGCGATGCATCCCTTGGTTGTCCTTACCTGGCGACCTAGAAGCAGGGTCAATGCTAGGCTCGGTGCATGAAAGTAAGTTTGAGTACATACCAGTAAAGCCTTGATACAAAACCTTGGTGTGTGCACCAATCTTTAAGTTCTGTAGTGTGTCGGCATACCCAAGAACTCTTGATGATGTCGAGAATCCAGCAGCACGGGCCCTTGAGAGCCGGAACGCAACGTGTGGAAATGATCTAACACGCATCGTCATCCCCATTCCTCCAATTCTAAGCAAGGCCGTTTTCTCGATAGACTTTAATCCTGTTGTCGTTAAAATAGATTGCAAATTCTAATCATTGAATGTACGCTGTACCAAGCACAAGGTCTCGAGACAGGACAATTGGAAAAATAGCCCCAATGAAGCCTCTTATAGCATGAATAAATAGTCCCTTTCCAGGCACAGTAGGCTATATGGCATATAAATTATGGCTCAGGCACAGCGATCAAACCGTGGGACATATTTAAGACAGTTTCGAGAATGCGGAGAAAGAGTCTGGAGTAGCCGTCGGGAACTCGCTTTGTTGAAGCCGATTGATCGTCTCGGCTCGGCTAATTGGGGCTCCTTATTAGCCTACTATATCCCCGTAATGCCTAACGCTGCCACCGGTTTACTCTCCGATCTCTTTGTTTGTACATGAATGAATTGATTCAAATGAACATTGAATTCAAAATCGATCTCCACGAGTCTCGGTACTTCATCCGATACGACTGTTCATTTTAGGGTTACCTAGAGCTAATCTATACCGTCCCAGTTAGGGCTATGCGAGATGAAGTAAACGCATACGATTTGATTGATTATTATAGAACTTCCTGGCTATTTATACTTTTTGCACCTAAGAAAGGTACCAAAGCCAAATAAACAAACCGGACTAAGCACCACCAGCAGAACTTTCCATGAACAACTTCTCGCGGCGCATCAACGCACCACAAACGACGCAGAGAGCTCCGGCAGTAGCAACCAGAATATAGACTTTTTGCATGGCCTGAACAATGCCTCCAATTGCCAATGACTGCTGTTCTGGAGTCATCGTATCAAATACGGCACTATTTGTTCCTGCAATAGCACCCCGAATCTGTTCGGCCGAGAGATGAAGGTCTTTCACAGCTGCACTAACGTAACGAAAAGCGTAATTCTGAAAGATGACTCCGGAGATAGCAAGAGAGTGTACAACACCACCGATTTGTGCAACATTGATGAATCCGATTACGGGTGGAATATCCTCGTATACTGGGATGACTTTGGCCGGTCCAATGGAGTATGCCGCTTGCATCACGGAACCACTTCCCACTCCTATAAGCACGGAGTATCCGTATATTGCGGATGTGGAAGTTGTTTCATCGACTGTGTACATCAGACCACCACCTATAGCAATCAAGATTCCGGCAACGACGTAGAAAGGAAAGTAATACCCAGCGTAGGGCATCGTGGTTCCAGCGAGAATAGCAAGAACCACAAAGCAGATGACGACGGGAAGAAGACGGACGGCAGATTCCAGACCAGTATCGTTATGCACAAATTGGAAATAGATGGGCAAGTAGTAGACGATGACGAAGAAGGCTGTCGCTGCACAGTTGGTGCATATGAAGCAGAGGACGAGGGTTCGACGCTTGAGGAACTGCGCTGGAAAGATGCGTCGCTTGCGGTCTGTGAATAGACAAGCGTATTGTTGGATGCAAAAGGCGATCAGGAGTACGCCGAAGACAACCCATAAGGCAATCTCTTTCCCAGAATTCCATGGGTAGGTAGAGCCACCAAATGTAAGAGCCATAACCCACTGCGTGCCAAGTCAATTCTTTGATTAGTATACAATCCTGTTGATATTATTCTCTAAGAATTTAATGAATAGTACGTACGGTAGTGTAAATTCCAGCATTCAAAACTATACCTGTCCAATCCATTGCAAGGAATTTGCCGATGAAGGTCTCCTCCGGGACGAATGGTATAGCCGGAAGCCAGATAAAGTAAATCGGGGCGAATACAGCTAGAATGACCAGGTTGATATAGAATGCCCATCGCCAGGTTGCCGAAGAATCTGCAAATGCTCCTCCAATGACTGGCCCCAGGATTGTGCCAGCACCCCAGGTCAACCCAGTCATTCCCATGTAGTGAGATCGTTCGCGCAATGTGGTAAAGCGTGTGATCAGGTTCAAAACTCTAAAAAAGTGTACATTAGCCAGGACGGCTCAATGTGTTCAGCAATTGAAAAGAAAAGACACTAGACTGACCCAAGATACTGCCCTGCACCACCTACACCTGCTATGGCTCGCCCGACAATTAGAGCATCCATGTTAGGAGCACCGCCGCATATTGCACTTCCCGTCTCGAAGATGACGATGCTCATGATATAAACCCACTTATTGTCGAACTTCCCATACGCAAAACCGCTATCAATTTTCATTAGTTATATACCTACTAGGATAATATCAATCACATCGAAAATTGGAGTTCCTACAACGGGAGAATCACCGCAACTGATCCCAGAGGAAACCCAGTACCAATCCAACTCAATTTCTCGATTTCACCAAATCTATCCAGGATAGAACCTTGTACGTCGGCGACAATAGTGTTGTCCAACCCGTAAAGAAAAGTCGTACTGTAGATTGCCACGAGCAGTAACCACCATTTGATCCCTTTTACTGGGTGAGGATCCTCCTCTGTGACAGCAGCGGACGACGCGCTCACTTGCGCATCTTCTTCGTTCTTTTCGATATCAGAACTGTCTCCAGAGACATTAGCGACGGACATAGAAGCTCTATCATTGTCCGATAAAGAATCAAGAGGCGCTGTCGGCGCAGATTCAGAGTCGAATTTTTCTATCATTTTGGCCAGCTTGAGAGGCGTGAGACACAGGGTAACGGCAAATCGTCCAAGAGGTGTTGAACAAGAATATAACCCTGATTGCTTGCTGAATCTTGCTGAGATCAATTGATGTCAACGTCGGCAGTCAGCTGGCTGAGAATTGTCAATATATATATGTAGTGCCAACATTGAAATGGTCGAAAATTTTACGTCAATCGACCCTAATACGCAGAGGACTAGAAGGTGGATTTCTTAGCGAGCCCTTTCCATAGGCCGACATCTGGAGCAGCGTATTTCAAATCACTTGTTACAAACTGATTTTGCTTGATCAGATTTCTGCTAAGATTTCCAGGGCTGAGTCTTCAAAAGGTTGCCGTGGACCAATTGGGGACTAAGTTCAGGAACAGCCCTAGGAACTAGACATGGAGTTAGGGCATGATAATGCCGGCGATTAAGTCAGGCGACTTTTTCCGGCCACTTATTTTAAACTCATCTGCAGGTCATTGGTTGCTCATTAAGCTTTGAAATTTTATGCTCAGTTCAAGAATTAATTTAATGTATTAATGGACATGAGATTACGACTCCACCGTGGTCATATTTTGACTGGTGACAGAGGTCAGCTTTGGAGCATGTCGTTCAGAAGAATCTCCTACCCTAAATGTCAATATTTGGCGTCCACCCATCTAAAATTGAGATTTAGTTTTGTTCGTGGCCCTAGGAGAAGTCGAAATTAAAAAGTACGTAAGTGTTCGTGAAATAGATGCATCAGAAGCGGTCGATTAAGATGCATAACTCGTGCGGCGCTCGATTTTGAGTTTTGGCTCAGCTCGCCAGATTGGCAGATTCAGATCAGCCCTCAGCTCAAAGTTTAAAATTACGACCTCGATCCTCTTTTGAAAAAGATCTTGTACGGACCTCCTGTATGGGCATAGTTCGGGCTGCAGCTGAACGTGTTCCAAGCTTCCGGAGATGTTCAGTGGAGAGCTGTTCTTTCGGGGCTGAGCCGATGAGGAACGCCGCGATAGGCTTTCTTGGCCACTGAGAGAATTTATGTATACTTTTGATCTTTACGTCAAATTTTGATTCCATTGACTTTATGGCAGCAGCTTAAAACGTATTTCCAATGGTTCCACTCACTTTTTGAAGGCATTGATTCAGACCGCAGGATTGTTCAATGCTCAGAGTAGTGTTTGTGACCTACAGAACTGTATAAAATATGACCTATCCCACCAGACTCCCTATGGGGTTTAGTCTAATGCAACGTGTTTTATATATGAAGAGTCAACTTTCCTTATCCCTTACTGACATACCTTTCCAAGTTCGAAGCGGCATAAGAGATTATGTCGTGTGTATAACCCTACCCCCATGAAGGACCGTCACCCTGTACATGTAGAATTCAGTAGAGTAACTAGAGAATTCGGTCACTTCAAAACTTGGCCTTATCATCGATGAATGGAGAATACGCTGAAAGTCTGTTTCTGCATTGACGTTGTCATTAGAATTGATATATGCTCCTTTTTGATTCGCCGTTTTCTAGTTATGTCTGAATGAGTGTATGAAATTTTCTACTCATGCAAATCAGCGAACTCCAGATGCCTGTAGACACATTTAATTTTGTTATTCATGTTTGCCTTGAGTTCGCATACCACCCGATCTATATGCATAGAGCGGTCAAGCCAGTCGAATCCCCCGATGATGAAGAACACCGACTTCGATGATGTGATATAAATCCACAAGACAGGCTGTTCTGAAAAAAAGTCGATAGAGAAAAAGCTAAAACAATCCTCAGAAGCATCATTATCAAGTACTCCAATACCCATGATCTGAACATAAGTTGTTTTAAGTTGATATCAAGTAGAAGTTCCTACATCCTCAGGGCGTATATTGCATGACTTTTACTTCCAAAGTTACCCATCCAGAATCTCTAGGTCTCAGAAGCCGTTGACAGATTTCATTAGTCTTTAGGTGCGATGTCTTCCAGGTCAGGTGCGGCTCCTGTTTCTCAAAATACACCAAATGAAGCCAAATAGTTCTGAACACTGTAATGATGATTATTCAATACTGCAATCCTCAACGATCATCCGCTAGGTGAGATATCTGTAGATTATGATAAGTCATGTTCACTACAGCTGCAAATTATGTTGCATAATATGATTAATCCTATGAAGTAGGGTAGGGCGAGTCACGTGGGAAGACTCCCATTGGTCAGATAGAAGCGAAGAATAAGTGTTTAGCAAATGACCTCCTCACCAATCAATTGACGTTCATGGTTCTGATGACCACTAACCACAACTGACTAGTGCTTCACTTATCTGAAGCCTTTGTCTCGTCGCTGGGATGTGATTCGACACGGAGTACATCACTTCTAGCCTTGATTAGTAATTCAGCCTCGTAGCCGATTCAGATCTTCATACCAGCAATTGTTTTACAACCATGTCATCGCGGTGATTTGGCAGCTTGAATGAAACGCGACGGATTGGAATTTTATTATGCTAAAGCTCTATTCGTCGACTTCATCATCTTCGGAGTGCTGATTGCTCGGCACGAAACGTGCTTGATTCCGAACCACCTGGGTGCATATCTTTGATACAACTCGTAAGGTGTTCGGGACGAGGCAGGAACAAATGTGCTATCAAGGGGCTGAAATTTTGAGACTGATGGGATACCATACATGAGTGTGTTAATTCAACACCGAAATTGATATTGATTGCTATCTCGAATACATCACTCATGTCAAGACCATCGCTAAGACCGTTGCATGAAACCATGCAAACGAGAAAACTTCGCTCAGCCTGCGACATCTGCCATCAAGGAAAAACACGCTGCTCTGGTGGCAATCCCTGCACAGGGTGTCAAAATTCAGGAGCCGAATGCACCTACAGTGTCTCCAATCGACTTGGGCGACCTAAAGGGACAACAAAATATAGGGCACAACGCCAAAGGGCTGTCGATACATCTTCCGCTTTGTCGGGTATTACTCGCTCAGGGTCTGCGACGTGTGAACCCTACAAGGATCCGCCGCCCTTGAACGATAGCATCATAGTCGATCCGCCGTCAGAGATAGCTCATGATGCATTTTTTGTACCAAGTCCAAAGTCATTTTGGGACTTGATGAGTCAGGAAACAATGCCTGAATCCGGCTTTTTACTAAATGATGACTTGAATGATATACAAAATATACTAACAGAGGTAGATATTCTCTTCCATTAACCGTATGAAATGGTCGATTTTGCTAAGAGCCGTCTTTAAACTGGAACCTAGACCGCTCCAATCTCGCACACAGTTATACCAAAAGAACAGGGACCTGGTTACAACAATTGTCCGTTTGCTGATTTGGTTGGTACGATGAATAAGGAAGGCAACTTATCTTATCCGGAAGCACTCGACTTCGATATTTCAACATTCCTCAATGCGCCGAACGATGAAGTGGTTGTTAACACTGCAGTCAAGCCAAACCCAGCTGATTATACATCACAAGACGTGAACCGGAGCGCAGGACGGCAGGATAAATCCAGCAGTCTCCCTCAACATCGCAATCGAACATCCTCGCGCAATGGTAAAAATGGATGTGACTGTATGACACACCACGCTACTCTTCTCGTGCAATTGAGCCATTTAAAAAACAACAGAAGCCCACTGTCACTTGACGATGTTTTGATGTCGGTACAACAGGCTCTAACGCCCTGGAATTACTTGAATAAATGTGCCGTATGCGAGAGCGACGATGATCAGGGTGTTCTTATCTTTTCAGCCATGACGATTCGCACCGCCCTTGCACTTCAGCGGTTTTGTGCGGAATCGATATATCCTAATATATGTGATGGGGGGTCTACCATCCCTTCGTCCGAGCAGTTACCTGACGGCAGTCAAATCGCCATAGGGAAATATAAGGCTTCGGCAGAAGAACAAACCCTAGTGACGTCTTTGCTTATTACACGGGCACTCTCAAATATACGATCTGTGTTGGTCTCACTAAAGATCAAGCTAGACAGAAGTACCAGGCGGATAAAAGCCGATTACTTGAAGAGGAAAAGAGGAGGAGATGCTACCGGTACAACTGAGAATGACAGCAACTGTCTGGTCAATGGTAACAACCAGGAAGAAGTCCCATCAACGGTATCAAATGTTGTCCCCGGAGGCGAAGAGGGTGGTTGTATAAAGATCCTTTTGCGGAGCTTGGACGCCACTGTTGAAGAAATAGGAAAGGCAGTACCGAAGACGAGCCTCTCGGTCTCGTCCCAGACGAATCCTTTTGCATGCTAGTCATAGTATAGCCTTGTGAAAACGACGAATGTATGAATAGCATGATATACACTTTTATCGCAGCTTTTGATAGCCTTGAAGCATTTCCGAGAGTATAAAGTTGACGTCATCAGTTCAGCACACGATCTTGATCTAGAGCATACCTCAAAATGACACTCAAATACAATAAATACAATCAGAAGATGAAGATCGCCAGATGTATGGTATGAGTTCGTAGATCTCGCCAATCAGATAACAGGTTTCTCACCCCGGAAAGAACGTGGGGTTGAAATACTGTAATTTTTATGTAATTTTCTCGTATGGTGGGCCAGACTTACCGCGGCATGTCGCATGTCCTCTGTAATGACGCATTACTCCAAACCATTTCTTGTCTCTGCGGAACATCGACAGCTTGTACCTGGTCCTCTTGATAACTCTTTCGACACATTCAGGAACGGCGTGGGCACAGCCGCTATCGAATCTTGTCTCTCATATATATATTTCGCAAATTGACACCCAGAAAACCTGAGTGATTATGGCCAGTGATCTCCCCGCAGAGTCCAAAGGTCTGTAGTAACATGATACCCATACATCAAAAAGCGAAGCCAAAGGCTAACACTTTGGATGGCCACATTTGGCGCTGGTGCAAACATTACAGCTAGCCTTGAGAAGTCATTAGAAGAATTAAATATACAGAACAGAAAGCCCGAGCCTGATGTCTCGCGGCTGAGCCTGTCAGCGGCAGACACCACAACTACTTCTGTCAAAGGAAGCAAAGAGAAGAAAGGTGCAACGAAAAAGAAGGCAGCTGTAGCCGACTCATGGGAAGACGAACTTTCCGATGATGAAGAGGATGCTTCCACCACCGAAACAGAAAAGGAAAGTGACGCAAAAGCCAAGTTGAAAAGCTCACTGGCAGCTACGAAGTCCGAGGGGCCATTGGCACCTCCTTCAACACCAAGCACACACTACGATGGAGATGATTATGGTCTGCCTCAGTGGGGCAGAGTTCCTTCCACAAATACTCCTTCTCCCGTAGCATCGGGTAGAGGTCGAGATGGGGCTCGCGCTAGACCGGAGAAACAGACTGCGGTAGCTAGTAGGTTGATTGCTGGCGCCTTGGGAATACGTGCGCCGAAGCGAACGGAGGAGCAACGTGCTTACGACAGAGCTGTGAAGGAAAAGGAGATTAAACGGCGAAATAAAGAAAAGGAGGAGGCGGCCAAGGCCAGACAGGAAGAGGAACGTGCAAAGGCGGCTGTATGGGATGCTTGACGCAGGGAGAGTCATATATCTCTTGGTTCATTTACTTGTATTATAGAAAATCATCTTCTATTTATGGAGTTTGACAGGCGAATGATACAAGTCTTCCAGAAACGCGGCAGTACTGTGGTATCATTTAGACTAGCTCTGACACTAAGATGTGGTCACAAGCCTGCATATGCTAAATTGGCGGAGACACCTCAGTGTAGTATGAGTTTGTAGCCACAAAATCCATGAATGTGAATGAAGTACGTCATTTCATGTCACCATAGCCCATTCGTTATTGACATTTCCGATTTCCGCCAAAAATAATCGCTTAGCTGGTTGAATCCCATATTTTGAAGCAATAAACTCCCAGTCGTAACAAACGTGTAAAAAGGTCGTAGGTCTGCGAATTCGGGCGCGGGGTCGGATTTAACCACCAATCTGTTCTTGGTGGACCTCTAGGGTGTCGCCATCCTGCATGTCGAGCTGTTTACCAACCGTAATGTTAGCAAATATATCAGATAAAAAAAATATTAGAAGTATATTTCCAAATGACTTTCGAAAAGAGAAAAAAGAATAGGCTGTAGGTACCGTGTCTGGAGAGTCTTCAGGACGAACTCGTGTTCCGTCAAACAGAAAACGCACAGTTGAAGCCTGTTTGCCTTGACGCTCGCAGAAGGCATCCATAAGCTTCTTCAGCTGGGTTGTTCGCTTGATCTTGAAGAAAACTTCATTGTGATTGTCGGTGACTTTGATGTTTAGATGTTCGACAGGTGCCGGGGCACCGTCTCCAGCTGCGTCAGCCATTTGTGGGAGGCGATAAATGAGGTTTGGCTTTGATGGTGAGAGACGAGAGTACGAGAGTCGGGATGTCTGCAAACCAGGCTGAATTAGCTATGGAAAGTACTCGTTGAAGAAACCCAGATCCAAGAAAGTGAATTTGGCAGAATATGAGGAGGGCTAATACATACTCAGAATGCAAAGCGCGTGAGGGAGCTGAGCCGAGGATGAGCTGAGCAGATGAAAAGAGGGAGTTGGTAAAATTGGTGGTGAAAATTGGTTGGCGCAGTGTAGGAGAAGAACAAGAAGTATCGCAATTAAGTGAAGTGAAGGCGCCCGCCACCGCCCAATCAGTGAAAACACCCCACTGGCCCGGAAAATCTATCTTGCGGCGCATCAGAGCCTCACGCGTTCACGTCATTGGATTCCGTGTAACTAAATAGGTGTTTGTTTCCTTGTATTTCTCTCTTGAGTCTCAAATCGGCTTATTTTTGACTAATATCACCTGGAGGATAGATTGATGAATTTTTTCTCAGTATGGTATGAAGGTATTTCTGTTAGTCTGTCATCAACGAGAAAAGGCTGACAAACGGACGCAATGGTAGGGTAACTTGAAGGATGATCTTGCTTATGATCCCCCATGCCACCCTCGTGCAGTAAGTCCGGTTGTGGTTTTCCTACTTTGGTCAATCTAATGACTTTCTCCTCTAGTGTGCCATTCAGGGTGAGTCCTCCTCGTTGAACGACTTCTAGCCGAATATTGACCGGGTTGTTGTCAAGCATGTTTGACCAAGAATTCCTACAACGAAGAAAAGTGTCAAGCTCAAATAGACGCACTGTATGAATGCTGCAACGCCTTCTACAAGGAACGCGGCGAGGATGCAAAAACCCCAAGTTGTCCAAAAGCCACCCTACTCAGAGTCAAAATGAAGCAAAGAGCGCAACAGAGCTGAACATCAAGACCATTTTGATTGAAGTCTAGAAATAGATTGAGATGCTTGCACATAGAGCCTGACATCGAAGTCCCTTTGTTGAGTATAGATAGACCGACCTCAATTCCAGCATACTGATTGCGGTATTTACCAATTCCTTTGCAGTCTAAACTCCCATGTCGAAAATCGAAAAGAGCCGGACTAGTTGTAGAAATTGACAACTTAGATATAAGGCGAACTGGAGCGCGGCTTGACAAACACTGAAACGTAAGATCCGAGACTCTAATAGTTGCCTAAAGACATTTGTTTGAAGAAGAAAAAAGAAGAGGAAGAAGAAAGGGAAGAAAAAAATTGTTTTTAAAGAGTGAGCGGAGACTTATTGGCGCTAGTCCATTTTAGGTATGGTCTCGACGCGCCAAAAGTTCCCAGTTTAGTCGCAGCCCGAAAGAGCTTCCTTTCTCAGTTCCTGCGATCTTGTGTTGCAGACACTTTACCTTCTTTTCACCTTACCTGCGTGCTGTCCCAAGCTTACTGTCTTCCTCGAGCAGTAACTCGACAGCATGGCGCCGGTATTCAATTCACCCGCCGCCACGCGAACTGCGCCGAGCTTTGTTTTTGGAAGGGTAAGTGACGACTGAGCTTGGGTGCTTATGCGTCTTGTTGACAAGGACCTCATTACAGACAACCCAATCTTTCAACAACGAACCCGATGTTATCGAAATTGATGACGATGACGACGATGAAAACGGTGACAATGAAAATAGCGTCGATGAGATGGACCAAGACGAGAGTGACGACGCTGATGAAAACGATGAGGATGAAGTAATTGAAGACGATGATGAAGATGAAGATGAAAGCAATGTCGATGATGACCGCGAAGAAGAGGAGGAGGAGGAACAAGAAGAAGAAGAAGAAGAAGAAGAAGAAGAAGAACTCACCGTGGAATCACTCGGAAAAGTCAATGGTATTGATTCTACAGATGTTTTCACCAGGAGGACTTTACAGAATAGTCCAGGTAAGATTTTACAACACGAGGTTGGTTTGTGTCCAACTAGCTGATTTCATAATCTAGCCATTCGTCTTCCACAGTCTTCGATGTTCACTTCTTCGGGTATACAAGAGGCCCTGCATCCCTTACGACACACTGCCGACCGCGTCACTCGCCAAATGCAAGCTTTCGCAGAGAAGCTTGATCGCTTCAAACAGCAGGGCCGTACCCAAGGTTCTTCTTACCTAGCCGCGTACAATTTAATCAAAAGCTACCAGCAGCATGCCTCGGACGCAATTAAAGATGCATCTCGCCAGAACACCCTTCAAAAGGCCAGGATGGGTTGGAACACAAATCGCGTGGCAGACCAACCAGATGCGAAAACTCAGGAAGACTTGCGACGTTTGCAGCTTGAAGTTGACACTTGGGACCTTGTTCTCAATCTCATTACTGCAGCTGATCCCGATCGGATCAAAAACACCAAGGACGCACAAGAAACAGCCTTCCAAAGCTTGCATCGTTACTCCACCGACAAGGAAATTTGGGACCAGTTCTTGAGCGCTGACAACTATGCTTCGGAGTGTTCGATGGTAATGAACTGGCTTGAGGTCAGGGCAAAATCGTCGTCTCGCCATCTGGATACCATGATTGCGAATCTGGAAGCTCAAGCCGACAGGGGCAGCGGGCTTTGGGCACACGGTTGGCTGTACACTAAAGAATCCATCAAAGGTCAAAAGCGACTACGAGCATGGCCGCAACCGCTAGAGCCAGGCGATCCTGGTCTCTTGGCTTCATTACTCGATTCCGACAATAAAGAACCCTTGATCACTCAACTCGATCCAGATGCTGTTATCCGTCAAAAGCACGGTTTACAGAAACAAGACCAGTTCTACGAACAAGCTACTTGGTTGACCTGTTGGAAAATGATTAGACAGGGAGAAACCTGGTCAAAAATTCAAGAGTGGTCTCAGGAACGTCTCGAAAGCTGGCGTGCAGTGAGTCTCTGCGGCTCAAAAGTCGAAAGTCAATTGTCAGGCGCCAAAAAGCATGTAGAGGATAGCATGACACGCATGATGAATTGCAGGTCGCAGGACACATGGCGAGCTGCTTGCTCCGCTCTCGCTCGTAATCCAAACACGGGCGAATATGAAAAGGCCGTGTATGCATTGCTTAGCGGTGAGACAGAGCCAGCATACAGTGTGTGTCAAAGCTGGGATGACCACCTCTATGTCTTTTACAACAATATCCTTCTCTCACGTTACCGGGAATTCTGTTCTCAATTCTCTAAAAAGCTCAATCACTCCCCTCTGGCAAGTGTGCCTTTCGTCCCTCAGCCAATGGATTACAGTGCTATCCAAAGATTCTTGGAGAGTTTACGGTCTCATGAAGTCATTGGCATAGAAGCTCGCAACCCTTACGTGACGATTCAATCGGCTATCCTAGGCAGGAACTTCGATTCATTCTTTTTATCAATGGCAAGAGCAGCATCAGAGAACAACAAGGATTCGCAGTACTCGCCTTTGATACCGGATCTTGGAGCCACAGGCGTTGATAGCTCAGCACTTATCGCGGTTCGAGATAAGGACGCATTGCGCATTATTACCCACCTGTACATCATCACTCAGCACTTGTCATATACTCCGTCGGATTCGTATTTTTCAGAAACAACTGCGTTCAATGTGATCGCTTATGTGGAGAACCTGCGTCAAGCTGGGCTTACGGACTGGACTCCGCTCTATGTCTCTCTTATGCCGACTCGATTGGTTCCCGCTATCATTGTGCAGGTGCTGCTTGATGTCGTCGAACCTCGAGATAAGAGTAGAATGGCGAAGCTCCTAGAGAAACACAGTATTGACATCGTCGCAGTGGTGGAGGCTCTAGGTGAATATCTGGTACGCACAGCGCCAACGGCCGAAACCCGTACCATTACTATGGATCACAAGGTCAAGCGTGATCAGGCGAAAGGAGTCATGATCTTGCTACCAGTTAGTAGAAGGTTTACAGGCAATGGAATAAGTGCGAAAACGGAGAAATTGATTCGGTGTGTCGAATGGCTTGCAGATCTTCAAGCTGAATGGACGGTAGTATGCGCTTTGCTAGAAATTCTCTACAAGAGGTTTTTCGGTATGTATATGCGAGACCGCCAATCAAACTAGGGGATCTAATTGTATTGCAGGTAACGGTATGCTATTGGAAGTCAGAGAGCTTAGTTTCAGATTGCCTATCTCTGAACTGTCGCAAAAGCTCCTTGGATATGACATTCGCGCGAGTCAATACGTCGAAGATCTTTCTCTGATAGATGAGAATTCGGTTCTTCGTAGTCCGACAAAAAGCCCTTCCAAGAGTGCAAGGTTTCGCCAGCCTCAGACCGAAATTGAACGACAAGAACAATACGACGCGGCCCTTGTTCTGATCGATTTGGAGTTCGTTATCTGGGCATACAATGCTTTGGACAATTTCGCGGAAAGCTGGGAGAACTTCGAACTGTGAGTTTCTCATCACCTTGCCTTTGCGTTCGATTGCTAACAATACTTTTCTTAGGCTCAAGAATTCTGTGGACGCAGACGATGTGCAGATCGCAGTGCTCTCGCAAGCTCTTCAAGAAACCATTGAACAAGCAACAGAGCATGTAGAGGCTTTGTTTGACAAAGAATGGGGAACGCTCACTCAGAGGTCAAAGCGTAAGTCGCCATATCATCTACATGGCTACTGGGCACTAACATCACATGAAAACAGCCGAAGAAGAAAAGAAACTGGCACATATTCGAGTTACCTACTTCCCCGACATCATTTTAAATTATCTCAGTGCCCTGTACTACGCTAGCCTGAAGCTCGATCGCGGTTTGCTGACCAGAAATATGGAAATCGCGATTGTACTTGCAGAGGACAACCACATTCTCGATTGCTTCCGTAAGGCGGGCCGCCTGAGAGAATTGTCAGACGCCATGGCTTTGGCGTCAGTAGCAATGGTGAATGCTCCTACAGAAGCTAAGACTAGGAAGAAGACGGATGGGCCAGCGCGACTCGATATCTGGAATATCGAGGTGGCGCAGGACAATAATGGTGGCAGGTCTTGAATGGTGGCCGTTTTGGTCAGTTGTATTTGCTTCTGCGTTTAATCCTTCGCAAAAGTACAGAACATGGGGAGGAATCATTGTATTGAGTATACAGGCGAAAAACTAATTCATACATCGTTATTCTCATGACATCAACGAGATCCTATGTAGTTCAATAATTGTTTGTAAGCATACCAAGCTATTGCTTCCAGTTGGCTGGTACGCACTGGAAATATCAACCATAAAACTCTGTCCGGCTCTACGCCCTGGCTCTGACATGCGTTTCGATTGGATCGGATACACCACAACCACCGACCATGATTACCAACTGATTACTTGACTGGCTAAGTCGTCTAGATTCGGGACGTTCTACGCCTTGCAATTGACAGGCATGTCTTTGAAATCGGTTCAAAGAGGGGCGAATGTGGTTTTTTGGGTGGACGGATCCCTGCTTTGTCGGAGTATAAATTGATGTGATGTTTCGAGGCTGCCGATGTTCAGCTATATGTAGGCTATCATTATCTAAATATTCCTTTCATATCGTAGCCTTGCCTAGAACCAGAGCAACCTATCCAGGCAATTCGTACAAGAAATATACCGTGACCTGACCCCAGGCACCAGTTCCAAATTACAATGTCATCAAACCCAATCACCGAATACGGCCTCACTGCCGTCCCGGCATCCACAACACAAATCCTCAACGATTCTACTACCAAGCCCTCATCGCCACCACCAGCATTTACGCTGTCATCCTTCCCCATCCCGAGCACAGCCCTGGCCAAGCGCATCCAGGCCTACGCAGAGACCCATCTCCCTGTACCCACTTATAACCATAGCCTGCGAGTCTACTACTTTGGGCAGGCGATCAGGCGATACCATTTTGGCTCTACTGAAGGGTCATCAGTATGGGATTTCTCCGATGAGACGTACTTCTTGAGTTGTCTGCTACATGATATCGGAACTACTGAGGAGAATCTGCGCAAGACGATGCTCAGTTTTGAGTTTTATGGCGGTTTTCTTGCGCTGGATGTGCTTCAGCATGACCAGGACGACGCGGCCGTTGCCCCGAGAGAGCAGGCGGAAAGTGTAGCGGAGGCAATCATCCGACATCAAGATCTGCGCGGGATTGGAAAGATCACTGCTGTGGGACAGTTGATTCAACTAGCCACGATATTCGGTTCGTATCCCCTCACTCTTTCTTGAGAGGAGAAGGCGATAATGACTAACGTGGCGAGCAGATAATACCGGCGCCTACGCGGATCTAGTACACCAAGATACCATTGAGGCTGTGTCAACGGCGTTCCCACGGTTGAAATGGAGTAGTTGTTTCGTAGAGACGATTCACAGGGAGAACGGATTGAAGCCATGGGCTCATTCGACGGTGCTCGGCGAGGAGTTTCCTGCTAGGATCATGGGCAACAAATTGATGGCGCCGTATGAATAGTGGGTACGTACCTGCTCAGGTACGCACGTAGTTAGGCGCGTTCCTAGCGAAGGACCAAGGTAGTGTTGAGCTTGGTATGGATCTGGAAGGTGGTACGTACTACGTAGTTGCGGCATTGGCAAGGGGGCTGTGAAGATTAGACGGTTGTCGACAGGTCATCCTTAATATCGATCTATCATTTTACTGGCTGCGAGACTGGTATCGGGTATGAGACATATAATGAAATCTTGAAATGACTTGATGATTAACGATGAGGACCAGAAGATGGTATTGATCTATCTGATAAAGTCAAGTATCCTTGAACAAATAACGTTGTTCTTTCCAACGAATGGCGCAGTTTGATAGATAAGCCTGTATGTATATACGCACGTAGTAAAGATGCTGGTAATGAATGCGGTCATAGCATGTGCCTGAGCAATGTGAGCATGGCGTCGAGAGTTTATCGGATTGTCAAGAGGCTGGACAAGAAGAAGGGGGACTACGTTCGTCGTCGACTTGACCATGCGGCCAGTGTGGCAGTGGCTAAATTCAATCGTGACGGAGCAGCCAATTAGATCGCAGCCGATCGTCGACGGAGGGACTAGACCTATTCCGGCTTAAAGCGCGTAATAATCAGGCTGTGATTGGCGGGATTGTGCTTTCTGTCTGCCAGTGTCTGGGGATTGGATCTTCGTCTAGACCCTGAAGCCTAAGGCACCGCTACTTCCACCTCGAAGGTTGGGTAGGAAAAGTATTCATGAATCATACATTCGACTCGTCACAACGGATAGAAATCATTGAATGTTGCAAGCAAATTGCGTTTCATGCATCTCCGCTCGCCAAGTCACTGCTATGGGGAACGGGCTGGCGCCAAACGACCGTGCACAGGTTCTCTGATTCTATCAGTGTCGAATCTGTCGATGTTTTCAACTCGTCACCGAAGAATAGGAGAGGGACCGTTGATATATGTCGTCCCTTCGGACTAGACTCTCTCTGTGCAAGCCTGTCAGTTAGTTTGTACTTAGTAAGCGCTACACGTAGGACACTAACCTCACTATCAACTAGTCAAAGTGACTAAACACGGTTGCTACCCACAGTGGAAACACTAGCGCCTTTTCTGAGGCAGTGCTAATGCCAAGAGGTTCTACGAACGGATGCATGTTGTTTGTCCCTGATGTTTCCTCACCACGCGATGAGTGGCGAGATTGGAAACACAGAAAGTTTCCCAGAGCGTACATAGTAGGCAGGCATGGTCGCCATCGAGAGGCCCGGCGCTGGCTGGTCCAGGACCTCAAGTCGCCTCTCGCTTACGGTGTCTATCAGATCGGCCTTCTGGAGCCTTAACAGCGGCAAATTGAAAGTAGAGTTCGATCTGGGAGTCTGGGACAGGCCTGCAATTCCCGCGATATTACCCGCCAAGCTTCTGCCTGCTGTGATTGGCCGCATCCGGCTCTGGGCCGCTTGACAGGCGCCTTCCTTCCTTGTCCATAGTGCCTTCCGTAGTTGCTCTCCCTCCAGAGCTACCTTGGACCTTCTCCCTTCGAAACATCCACCAATTCTTCTGCTGCCACTGGCGCTTGCACATCCCAGAAAAAACTGCCTTGTGTTGCAATCAAGAAAAACCCAAGAGATCCACAGGCATTCTTTGCCTCTTTATACGTCCGTCCTTCCCTCCTTCCTTTCTGACGGACGTCCCCGGCTGCTGCGCCTCTCCTAGATTCGCCCTTGGCGACTACTAGCAAAACGTACGTCTTCCCCAACTTATGAAGCAGCCTGTCCTCAAACCCGAGCCTGTTACACGGCTGACTCTGCCTTTTGCATTCACTATCTAGTATCCATATTAAGCCTTGCATCGTTACAGTCGGTTATCCCGACAAATCACTCTTCATTGTTGATTTCGTCAAGAGCCTCTTTTCTTGACCTAATGTCTACAATTTGAATTTGGTTTCTGATGGCCAGGAGTCGACCGACACTCAATTCTACATTTCGTTAATCGCCATCTTCAAAGATTGGCATATCGAAATCCTAGCTTTTCTCAAAAAAAAAAAGGCAAAATGTCTGGCGTCTCCGGGGATGGAGAGCCTTCTCAGAATTCAGGTCCCACACGTCGTGCAAGAGCGCCCACAATTACAATCGACACCTCTGCAGTGAGTCCGGTAACGCCCACCGACCAAAACTTTCAAACGACATCTCCAACAGGCCAGACAGGCCCGGCCGGTACTCCCTCGCTGTCACGCGATAACTCAGACACCACAGTACAATCGGGCATCTCGCCCACCGACGCGCGTTCAACAACATCTTCTGAATGGTACCGAGAGAGTAGGCCGACTTCTCCGCATAATGTCTCGTCGCCCACATCAAAGTTCAATAGCGAGAGTCACTCAAACTTCCTCGCGGTTCCAGGGACTAGATCCCGTGGAAACTCCATAGAATCGGAGAATGGCACCAATACAGACTATTCCTTCGGTGGTGATACCTATGTACAATCTAGTCCCTCACACACCGAACGCATATCGCAGGAGTTGAGTCGCGGACCCACGGTTTTGAATGACGAGGAAGCTTTGCGGCCAGATCCCGGAACCGAGGAAGACTTTGAAGTTGAAGATAACAAGTTTGCATTCGCGCCAGGACACCTGAAAAAGTTCTTCAATCCGAAAAGCCTGGGTGCTCTCCACGCCGTGGGTGGAATGAAAGGTCTGGAGAAAGGATTGAGGTCTGATCGAAACTCTGGTTTGAGTGTCGACGAAGTTTACCTCGATGGTACCGTGTCCTTTGAGGATGCCGTGCATGCTACGAACGGGAATCATCAACTTAAAACAGTCAGCCGAACAGACACTCATAGAACACAATCAAGCCGACATTCGCAGTCCAAGGAGGCATTTGCTGACCGTAAGCGCGTTTTTGGAGTGAACCAGCTTCCTGAAAAGAAGGTCAAGACAATTTGGGAGCTCGCTTGGATTGCTTACAACGACAAGGTCCTCATTTTGCTTTCCATTGCCGCTGTCATTTCACTGGCGCTTGGTATCTATCAATCCGTTACAGCTACAGACGGCGAGGCCCGAGTGCAATGGGTCGAAGGTGTTGCAATTATTGTTGCTATTCTAATTGTCGTATCAGTCGGAGCATTGAACGATTATCAAAAGGAATTGCAGTTCGTCAAACTGAACAAAAAGAAGGAGGACCGCCAGGTCAAGGCTATTCGTTCTGGCAAAACGGTCGAAATCTCCGTTCATGATGTCCTAGTCGGCGACGTTATTCTGCTCGAACCTGGTGACCTTGTGCCCGTTGATGGTGTTCTCATCGAAGGACACGATGTGAAATGCGACGAGTCATCTACTACCGGTGAATCAGATGTTTTGCGAAAACACTCCGCAGACGACGTAATGCGAGCCATCGACAATCACGAATCCTTGAACAAGTTAGATCCGTTCATTCTATCTGGAGCCAAGGTCTCAGAAGGTGTTGGCAGGTTTATGGTCACCGCCGTCGGTGTACATTCAGTATATGGAAACACCTTGATGTCTCTTCAAGACGAGGGTCAAACCACGCCTTTGCAATCCAAGCTCAACGTGCTCGCCGAATACATCGCTAAACTCGGTCTCGCCGCTGGTCTCTTACTCTTCGTCGTCCTTTTTATCAAATTCCTCGTCCAGCTGAACTCTTTTGGTAGCTCAAACGAGAAGGGCCAGGCTTTCTTGCAAATCTTCATCGTCGCCGTTACTGTCATTGTGGTTGCCGTCCCTGAAGGATTGCCACTTGCTGTTACCTTGGCTCTTGCTTTTGCAACTACCAGGATGCTTAAGGATAACAATTTGGTCAGATTGTTACGTGCTTGTGAAACAATGGGTAACGCCACCACCATCTGCTCCGACAAGACCGGCACCTTGACTCAAAATGTGATGAAGGTGGTTGCCGGGTGCTTAGGTACCTCAAATCGCTTTTTCGACAACCAGAAGAATGAATCATCGCAACCCGAGGAGAACGGAGGCTCTGACGCTGGAGAAGTTTCTCCTTCCGCTCTTGTATCTGGTTTGTCTGCTGATGCTAAAGAGCTCCTTCTGAACTCGATCGTTTTCAACTCGACTGCGTTTGAATCACAAGAAGATGATGGACGACTGACTTATGTCGGGTCAAAGACCGAAACGGCTTTGCTCACATTTGCGAAAGAATATCTTGGCCTTGGCAGTCTCAATGAAGAACGTTCTAATGCTAACATGGTTCAAATGGTTCCATTTGACTCCGGCCGCAAGTGTATGGCTGTTGTCATCAAGCGCAAGGAAGGCCAGTACCGTATGTTTGTCAAAGGTGCCTCGGAAATTCTTCTCGGAAAATCAACTCGGGTTATCAACAAGATTGAAAATGGGTTGAGCAGCATCCCACTCAGTGATGACGCTCGTACCGGTCTTCTCAACATCGCCAACACATATGCATCACGATCCCTGAGAGCCATCAGCTTACTCTACCGCGACTTTGAACAATGGCCTCCTCGTGGAGCTCCTACGCAGGAAGACGACAAGAACCTGGCAGTATTCGATTCTATCTTCATGGATATGACATTAGTCGGCACTGTGGGAATCCAGGATCCTCTACGTCCCGGTGTGACCGAGTCTGTCCAGCAATGTCAGCGTGCAGGCGTCTTTGTCCGAATGGTCACTGGTGACAACATCAACACTGCCAAAGCTATCGCCCAGGAATGTGGAATTTACACGGCCGGTGGTGTGGCTATGGAAGGTCCCAAGTTCAGAAAGCTTAGCACCAAGCAGATGAATCAGATTATCCCTCGTCTACAGGTTTTGGCGCGATCCAGTCCGGAAGATAAGAAGATCCTCGTGTCCGCACTTATCCGACTAGGCGAGACGGTTGCCGTGACTGGCGATGGTAGCAACGACGCTGCGGCTTTGAAGACAGCTGACGTCGGATTTGCAATGGGTATTGCGGGAACTGAAGTCGCCAAGGAGGCATCTGATATCATTTTGATGGACGATAATTTCACCTCTATTGTAAAGGCTATGTCGTGGGGTCGCACTGTCAACGACGCTGTCAAGAAGTTCTTACAGTTCCAGATTACCGTCAATATCACTGCCGTCATTCTTACCTTTGTGTCAGCGGTTGCCAGTGGCGATGAGAATTCTGTGTTGACTGCGGTTCAGTTGCTTTGGGTGAATTTGATTATGGATACTTTTGCGGCTCTTGCGTTAGGTAAGATTTTCGAATCATTCTGCTATGAAAAGACAGCATTACTAACATAGTTACAGCTACTGACCCACCAGCTGCATCCGTCCTTGAGCGCCGTCCAGAACCCAAATCAGCTCCTCTCATCAACGCCACCATGTGGAAGATGGTAATTGGGCAGGCTATTTATCAATTGGTTATTACACTGATCTTGAATTTCGCTGGATTAAGCATCTTGTCGAGCATGAATGTGTTCACCAATCCCAACGACACCGCGAAAGCCACCAAAGAACTCAAGACGGTTGTTTTCAACACCTTTGTTTGGATGCAAATCTTCAACCAGTACAACAGTCGCCGTTTGGATAATCGCTTCAACATCTTTGAAGGAATGTTCCGCAACTATTGGTTCTTGGGCATTCAACTGATCATCATCGGCGGACAAGTCCTCATTGTTTTCGTCGGAGGTCAAGCATTCGCCATTACGCGCTTGAATGGTCCTGAATGGGGAGTTTCCCTCGTCCTTGGAGCAATCTCTCTTCCTGTGGCCATTATCATCAGACTGATACCAGATGAATTCGTCCGACGACTCATACCATCATTCTGGAAGCGCAAGAAGAGCCAGGGTCCTCAAGTGTTGGTGTCGGACGAAGAGCGCCAATATGAGTGGAATCCTGCTTTAGAGGAGATTCGCGACCAGCTCGCATTCTTGAAGAAGGTCCGTGGCGGACGCCTGAAGAATATCAAGCACAAACTGCAGCACCCTGAAACCCTCCTCCCTCGATCACGTAGCGGATCCCGCTCTCGTGAGGAATCGCTCTTTGCTGGATCGAACAACGGCGAGCCTACCGAACCAGCCTCTCCTCCGCCAGCCACTCCTGAGTCACGTTCTCGAAATCGCACCCCGCGATCTCGGTCAAACTCTGCATTTGGACCAGCTGCTGCTATGGCTGGTGTTATTGCAGGAAGTATTGCTGGCTGGTCACCAGTGGAGCGTAATGCAGGCGAGCAAGAATCGTGGAATTTGTCAAGCACCAGCCCGCACTCGGGTTTGGACAAACAACAGGGGATTGATATTCACCCGCAAACCGCCGAGGATGATCCCATCATTGTGAACGACTACAATCTATTATCGTCTTCGACCCCGCCCAGTCAGAATCCTGATCTAATCCCAGTATTTGAACATGGCCCGCCGGATCGCGTGCCGAGTCGTGGACGACGCTCGACTTCAAGACGGTCACGGTCAAACACGATGACTACATTCGGAAGTCGACGATCCACCTCCCACTCACAAGCGCCTCCGCAATAGACCCTTGTCGTTGTGTCTCGGCTGTTTGGAATGAACACATCAGCCGGTTTTATACATATGGTCGATCTTGATTGGCATGCGTACTATCTCTTTTCGATATTTCCGGATCTCTCTTTACTTTTTATATGTTTCTCTGTCAGGAGTCGGGGGTGATTATCTTTTTGGGTGGCCTAGAGGCTGTAATTCTTATAATAGACTGGGTGGCGCGGTGTTCTGGTATTTTTCTCCGCGAAAAGCATACTAGTTTATCATCCTGTCGAGTTCTCGTCGGGTATGGTTCTTGGTTTCTGCGAAATGGGCGACAAACATAGCATACGGAGTTGTTGATTGCTTGTTGATCGGGTTTACTCATTGAAAAGTGCACGGGCATCTTAATTCTTACATTCGCTTGTACATGTTGAGACTATTTTTTTATTGCTTTATTATTAGTATTGCTCGACATGCTCTGGGATAGAGATATGCATTCGTTAGACAGGAGTCGTCAGTCGACTGGGATATCAATAAAGTTCATTTACTTGCAGTCTTCTCTTTGACAATACTCACACGTATAAGAACGAAGTAAATCATTTGGAATTACTACAGCCGAAGTACATACCGAATTCTCAATGATCATCCTCAGAATTTGAAATTCCCAACTTCGCATTAGGTCTGGTCTCACTGCAGTAAGCGGCGGAGTACTGACCATAAGGGGCAATTGCATGATGCAACAATCATCATCCACCTTCCGATTCGTTTGCTTCTACCTACTTTTTGTTGATAGTAGGCTGATAGTTGAGCCCTCTTGGTACGTTATTAGCATATGGTAGTACATGACCTAGTCCGAAGTGCAATCGATGAGTCGAGCTTGATGCGTCACCAACCAGAAGCGGTGTAAGCATGATGGAGTACGTTATGTTACTACCTTGCACAAGGTCTACAAAGTCTCAAGCGAGTTCATTAGACTCGACTGGTTGACCGGCATGTCGGATTGAACAATTCCGATCCAAGGTATCTATCTATCCTGCCTAGCAGCCTGGCAGCCTAGGTAACGTAGGTCGACGGGGTAGTAGGTAGGTAGGGCTACATGTAGTATTTTCTTCTTTTGACAAGTGTCTGTCGCATGTACCATGTATGTACATGTGCATGTACGCTTAGTCGAGATCTCGGAGATGGAGTAACCAGTGCCATGTGATCTTTACACTCCACGGCCAACACACAAATCCCATCAGAGTGGGTGAAGTGACAGAAGTGACAGAAGTGACAGAAACACGACGGACAAGCCAAGCACTGGCAAGCAGTCGTAGATTTTCACAGTACATAGCGTATGTAGCTAGTGCCATCGCCGTCACAGGTGGATGTAGTCAAGTACGCTGCTTATTGGCCCGTAAGCGAGCAAGCCCGATTTTAGGTACATACGTACTTAATTAGTCTCGGCTATGAGCTTGTTGGCTCTGTGCAGAGAGTCAGAGGTCGAGAAATTTTTTCGAACTATATAAGTGCGGCACAGCAGCGCTTCGAGACGACTGCTGAGAGAGGGACACATTTGAATGGTTGCGGTTGGAATGTGATGAGAATGGATTCGAGTCATTCGACATTTTTGGGGTCTTGACACACACTGTTGTTGCCTATTTACTGCGCTCTTGAATTGTACTTACTGCCTAGATGGGAATAGGGTTGGGAATGACACCCACCTGACTGGCAGTGCCAGCATTGTCTAGGTGTACGGTGTACAGTGTACGGGCACTGTGTCTATTGTCTCCGTGTCATGTCAATCAGGATCTATGTAGTTACCGTATTTCCTGTACCGATATGGGAAGTTACGCAGAGAGTTGCACGAATATAGACCTTGTACAACCCTAAAGTTTCAAGAGGAATTGCTACGGTACTGGACTAGGTACGTACCTCCTGGTACCTTTATTAAGCCCTAACAAAGGGCTATCCATCTTTGTACATTGTACACACGGAACATCATTGTGCTGTGAGACAAAGACATTAATTACTACGGATAAAAAAGAGACAAAGCACTATGGAATATAAGAGTCTGGCTTTGGGCAGTCTCTCCTGTTATGGCCATTACTGCCCAGTGCTTAACCAATCATATAATTAAACCCATCACGAAAACATCCACCACCCCACAGTTTAGAGACACGGGGATGCATCGCCTCGCATCATCATGCAGTGACCAAGAGAAGATACAAGAAGAAAATGCGGCACAGATATTTACTCGAATCTGCCTTCGTGCGGGAAATTGTCATATCCTTGAACTGACAGTGTCCGCTACGGCATTCGAGCTGCGCCGCCTTGGTGCTTTAAGATCTATATTATACATAAACTCGGGCGCTTCGTACTGACATTGAGGCAGGGTAGTTTACATGTCTTAACATGCAGTGTAGTATACCGACACCAACTACTTCTTTACTTACTGCTTGAACATTCGTCAGCGCTCACTGGCAAGCGCTGTGTTGCCGCCGGCTTTTCCCACTAAAAAACGGCAAATTTCCTATTCGGGGCATGATTCCCAAAAAAGGAAGTACTTATTTTGTTGAACTTCTAGGCCACGAGTCGACGATAATAAGTCGAGAATAATAAGTTGACGGAAGAGTAGGAAACAATGAGATCAAGCTTTCTAGCAAGATATATAACAAAGCCGCGTTTACGCGCTAGATAATCCAGTTTCATCTATGGTGGTGATCTCCAAGGAACGGGAGAAAGGAACAAAGGGAAACGAGATAAAGGCCGGACCTGTCAATATAAGGTCAGCCGCGTAGAGCCTAGCACGTAGTGAGTTATAGCTCTCTATTGAAACAAGGATTTCCCGGGTGATGCAATTCGAGTCATATCAATAACAAAGCGTGTTGGTTTCGGTTGGTTCGGCATCTGCTTTCTCGAGCCTGGTGATGGAGAATACAATGAAATCCCGAGATGTGTTTTCCGGTTGGTTCGTGAACTATGTCAATTGTTATACCTAGGCATACCCACTCTAGAATCAAGCTGGGGGTGCCGTACGCCGAGGGTGTGTTCGTTTCGCCACATTGGCATATGGGCTGAGTTTGAACTACCAGATGGAAGTGGTGAGAAATGACACGGAATGTGAGACGAGAGACAGGGAAGAGAAGAAGTGTCACCCCCACCACCCATGTATACATCATAGGTATACATTGTGTACTGCATCGACACATACAAGCGAGAAACAGGGAGGATCTGAATCCACAATTCATATCACTGAAATCACTGATCAGAGGTAAAAAGGTGGAGCGGATTCGGCTCGCCGAAGTGCGAGACTTGTAGACATTAGCTACCTAATTAGGCGCTTGTCGTGTCGACTATGTTATTTAATTCTCCGTCCAATGACATTTGGAGTATTGGGTACTAGACTGTAGACTACTCCTAGAATTAAATACCAACATGTTTTAGCCTACTGTTCCAACGTTGTTGGACCGTGGACAGGCTCTTTTCTAGATTTAGTTCCTACGTATCTAGATTGCGCCTTTATGCATGACAGTTCCCAGGCTAAAGTTGACCGTGCAGTCTGGTGGTTCAACGCATGCTCTAGCGTCCCATTAAATCTAGATGGTATATTTTAGGGCGTTATAGCTAGCCATACGAGTGGGTTTGCTTGAAGGGAAATATGCCCGCAGAGGGCGTGAATGGCGCGAAATCTTCCGTGTGAGCCTTATGGACGTTTTTGATAAGCGGGTATATAAATGCCTGGATTCCCTTTTTTGACACCTGATGATATCTTGGTTCTTGCTGACACTCGTGTAGAATCGCATCGTGGCTGTCTAGAACTCCTTTTCTGTCTATACCGCCGGAGGAAAGCGAAGAAAGGAGCTGGCAATAATTTCCCTGGGTCGTTGTTTCCCTGGAAGATGCAAGCCCACAACATCAAATAACATTAAATCATCGATAAACATGGCTATCACTCACGAAAACCTTAACCATACCTCCCTCTTCCCCTCGTCACTTCCTTCCTCAGACATCCTCCTTCCTCTCCTCTCCAGCTCCTCTCAAGCATTCAAATCAATACCCAAATTTGGATTCACCATGGAGCAATTCAACCTCAGAGCAATCCGCATGAAGATGATGGAGAACACCCCAAGCTATCTTCAGGGGGTTATCTCCTCAATTCAGCAACTCTCCACGTCAGAGCTGGCCCTATACATCTCCCTGACTCTGGCAGCATACGTGCTTCTTGTCCGCTCACTTCGCTATCGTCGAATCAGGCAGCTCGAGGCCCATTACAACTACCGTACTCGCGCCTCAATGGCAAAGATGACGGACCACGAAGCCTGGGAGATTCAACGCGCAATGGCTCAGTACGAGTTTCCATTCACCGTTGAGAAGAGTCTTCAATTCGCGCTTTTCCGCGTATGCCCCCCCTCTCTCCGCCCTGGTGTTTAGGGTCGTCTGTACTAACATGTTTGACAGACATATGGAATCCCCACAATTTCAACCACATTGATGAAAACCAAACAATTCTCAAATAACCTCTACTCCGGCAAACGCTACGTAGACACCTGCGTCCTAATCGGCGAGTTCATTGTCCACAGCCCCGCCACGGTGCGCTCTCGCATCGGCCTCGCTCGCACCAAGTACTTGCACAACGGGTATCGCAAATCAGGCTCCGTCCGCGAAGAGGACATGCTCTATACCCTTTCCCTGTTCGCAACGGAGCCCATCCGTTTTGTGAATCTGTACGAATGGCGTTCTGCCACCGACCTGGAGCGTTGTGCCATGGGCGTGTTTTGGAAGTCTGTTGGCGATGCGTTGGGTATTGACTATGCTGGTTTCCTGCCTTCTGCTAAAGCGGCTGCTGAAGCTGGGAAGACCAATGGATTCACAGATGGAATCCACTGGCTTGATGAGATTACTGCTTGGGCACAGGAATATGAAAAGAGAGCCATGGTCCCTGCACAGACGAACAGGGATACTGCTGACCAGACAACCGCCATCCTCACATACGCTCTCCCACGCCCATTCAAGTTCATAGGCAACTGGTTCGTCTCCTCCATGATGGACGACCGTCTCCGCATCGCAATGCTCTACACCCGTGCACCCCGGATCGTAGAGAATATGTTCTGGCTCGCCTTTGAAGCACGCAAACTCTTCCTTCAGAACCTGTGTCTCCCTCGACCGGAGTTCATGCGTCACGTCGCCTTTACCGAGAAACCGGACCGTCAAACGGGAGCGTATCACGTCACAAGCTGGACTGCAGAGCCATTCTATGTCAAGCCTACGCTGTGGAATAGATGGTTGAGTCCATCTGCTATCGTAGCGCGCATCTTGCGCTTCCCTTTGCCGGGTGATCAGGGGGATAAGTACTATCCTCAGGGGTATGACTTGGGTGACATGGGTCCAAAGAAGTTTGAGGGCAAGGGCAAAGACTACCTAGAACGGGAGATGAATACGTTGGAGAAGGAGAGGACAGGGCAATGTCCTTTCATGTAGTTCTTTTTCCTACCTGACTTGATGGCTTTCTCCTTTTCTTGTTCCATGACTGACGACATGCATACACACGGTGCTTGAGATGGGAGGCTGGTTTAGCGACTCTTTCCATGATGCATTCTGGTTTGTACTACTTGATATTGTTAGCTTTGTTACTTCAACTTTTATTATTAGATAGTCGATTATGATCAAAGATATGACCTTACCACATTCTACGTCTTCCCCGAACAATTGACAGCCTAACAACCTGAGTAAGACTGCAGGCGAACGCTCATAATTTAATTAATTACTCTGTCTGACAACAGTGAATACATCACACAAACTAGCGTCAGCGGATGAATCTATCGACACATTGAATTTTCAAGTATTGGTCTGCATTTTGCTAAGAATCAAGTGAAAGAAAGAAAGAAAGAATCAGAGGGTATTATGCTGATGATTCAAGCAAGTTGCATTTACTCCTCAGCCTCAAGGGGCTCCTCCTCGGCGCTGTAACAAAGTTAGAACGATATACACAC
Source organism: Talaromyces verruculosus (assembly GCA_038993655.1). Taxonomy (NCBI): domain Eukaryota; kingdom Fungi; phylum Ascomycota; class Eurotiomycetes; order Eurotiales; family Trichocomaceae; genus Talaromyces; species Talaromyces verruculosus. Next base: position 225,702 of record JBBVQN010000007.1, on the reverse strand, counting down.
AGCTAACAAACAAAAACTTACTAGTCCTCTTCACCCTCGGAGATGGAGGCATCCTGGTATTGCTGGTACTCGGAGACCAAGTCGTTCATGTTGCTCTCGGCTTCAGTGAACTCCATCTCGTCCATACCCTCGCCAGTGTACCAATGCAAGAAAGCCTTGCGACGGAACATAGCAGTGAACTGGTCACCGACACGCTTGAAGAGCTCCTGGATGGCAGTGGAGTTACCAACGAAAGTGGCAGCCATCTTGAGACCACGAGGAGGAACAGAGCAGAGAGCGGTCTGGACGTTGTTGGGGATCCACTCAACGAAGTAGCTGCTGTTCTTGTTCTGGACGTTGCGCATCTGGTCCTCGACCTCCTTCATGGAAACCTTACCACGGCTGTATAAAGTTAGTGCTATCCACCATTGTCAAGATAAGAGGACATACAAAAGAGCAGAGCAGGTGAGGTAACGACCGTTACGGAAGTCAGAAGCGGCCATCATGTTCTTAGGGTCGTACATCTGCTGAGTCAACTCCGGAACAGTGACGGCACGGAAAGAGTAAGATCCACGGCTGGTCAAAGGAGCAAAGCCGACCATGAAGAAGTGGAGACGAGGGAAGGGAACCATGTTGACGGCCAACTTGCGGAGATCAGAGTTGAGCTGGCCAGGGAAACGCAAGGAGGTGGTGACACCGGACATGACGGTGGAAACGAGGTGGTTCAAGTCACCGTAGGAGGGGGAGGAGAGCTTGAGGGTACGGGTGCAGATGTCGTAAAGAGCCTATTTCGTTAGTCTCGAAAGCCCCAAACTTCAAGGTTTGTAAACGTACCTCGTTGTCGATACAGAAGGTCTCGTCGGAGTGCTCGACGAGCTGGTGAACGGAGAGAGTAGCGTTGTAAGGCTCAACAACGGTATCGGACACCTTGGGAGAGGGGACGACGGAGAAAGTGGCCATCATACGGTCGGGGAACTCCTCACGGATCTTGGAGATAAGGAGTGTACCCATACCGGCACCAGTACCACCACCGAGAGAGTGAGTGATTTGGAAACCCTGGAGGCAGTCACAAGCCTCAGCCTCGCGACGGACGACATCGACAACTTGGTCGACAAGCTCGGCACCCTCAGTGTAGTGACCCTTGGCCCAGTTGTTACCAGCACCGGACTGACCGAAAACAAAGTTGTCGGGACGGAAGAGCTGACCAAAGGGACCAGCGCGGACGGCATCCATGGTACCGGGCTCCAAGTCGACGAGGACAGCACGGGGAACGTATTTGTTTCCGGAGGCCTATACTAATATAAGTATTGTTCCGTTATACGACGGATTGGTTCGACACACCTCGTTGAAGTAGACGTTCATACGCTCCAACTGGAGGTCGGAGGAGCCATTGTAGCTGTTGATAATCAGATATTGTCGGCTTGTATCTGCATTCGAATCGTGCAATACTTACACACCAGAGCCATCGAGGCCGTGCTCAGCAGAGATGATTTGCCTGGAAAGGTCAACGTGCTGTCGCGACAATTGATAGAAAAGTCCGGGTCGAGTCCAACTCACCAGAAAGCAGCACCAATTTGGTTACCCTATCACACCCAATCTCAATATTTATTTCGACAAAACGAGCATTCCATGGTGATATCGATAATACTTACGCACTGACCGGTCTGGAGGTGAACCTATATCGAAAAACAAGCGTCGATTAGCACATTGTAGCATTTCAAAACACACATACCAGAGCAGAGACAAAGTGGGGTGGTCAGGGGGGTGTGCAAAACACGAATACCCGAGACGCGTCAAAGAGGGGGAAGACAGAGGAAAGAATGACTTACAATCTCACGCATTTTGAAGGATGTGGATGGGTATTAGGGAGATGGAATATGGGACAGAGGTTGAGGTATTCAAAAAAGATGATATGGGCAGGAAGAAGGGAAGAAGAGGAGAAGGTCGAGGTGAGCGAGTCTGCGAGGAAAGAACTGACGGAGCGGTCAGGGCGAGCGAGTGAGAGACGTGCACGAAAGCAGGAGCCACTCAGGGGCGCCTTAGGGCCAATGCGGTTAGCGCGTCGACAACAAATAAACATCCGCTTTTCGTGTTTATGTTTACCTCTACTCGAACATCATCTGCATAGTACAGAATGATACGGCTATCTCACAATTGATTATCAAGACGATATTCTCTGCTCAGCATACTCCGTACTCCGTGTAGAGTACGTACTATGTGCTCCCTGCTCAGTACGTACTTGTATAGACCGGAAAAAACAGACCGCGCTAGCCAATCAGCCATGCCGTGTTGGTGCAAGCCTGGGGAGACTACTCACAGACTAAGCAATCGTTGATCAAGCTATACCCCACCAGCTCTGGCCAAGACTCCAGTCCCTGAGAGAATCATGATACATTATTCTGAAATCATACTACGTACAATGATACACGTCTATCTGATATCGACTTCAAGACATAGACCTCATCGAGCAAAGCTTTCCACCACCCGCTCGCTCTCATATTGATTCTCCAGCCACGATCCAAACTCTTCGAGTCGATCGGCTTCTTCGTCAAAATCACGACCTTCAGCCAGATCCTCCAGTGCTGCTCGCTTCTCATTGGTCTTTTTGAATTTCTCTGAGCCGTCGGCAATATATGCGACGACTTGGGTGCCGCCGAAGAATCTGCCTCCCATTGTCTAACAATCATTAGCAGAGCGATGACTGCAAGAAGGCAGTGCAACTTACCTTTACACATTGCCTGGCAGCATCCGGGTCACTAAATCGCACCGTCACAACTCCCGCAGGCTCTTTGTCGTAGAGAACCACGTTTGTGACGTCGCCTAGCTTGGAGCATTCGTCTCGAATATCTTGCTTGATATCAAGAATGGCCGCAGGATCTTCCTATAAGCACGTCAGTTGCGCTCACCCAGCCTCTATCTAGTAGACTCGTACCTCAATCTCCTCTAGCGTAAACATATGCTTCAAAACCACCACCTTGTCGAATCGTGAACTGGTATCCGGGAGCGCAGAAACCTCGTCATCGTCCCAATCGGCAAGTTTACTATAAACAACCCATTAGACATGAACCCAAAAGAACATCTTTCGGATACATACCTATTCAGCTTCTGCGTCCTCTTCATTATCTTCTTCTTATCCCTCATATTCGTATTCGAAGGCGCATCCTGCTGACTCTTATACGAGAAATCCGCCGCCTGCACCTTCATCGGCCCCAACGGTCCGGACTGCCCTATCCTAAAATCCGACTCATCCAACATCTGAATCGCCAGATTCACCGACTCCGGCCGAAAGTAGACAACGAGCGCTTCGCCTTTGAAGTTGCCGGATTCGTCCATGTACATTTTTATTCGTGGGCGGCCGCTGTCGATTTCCTCGGCGATGACGCCGCATTTGCAGAATACGTCGCGGATTTCGTCGAGGGTGGCGTCGAGGGGGATGGAGGTGATGTATACGGCGGTGTTGACGCGCTGTCGTTTTTGTTTTTGGCCGTTTTCCTTTTCAACGATTAGTTTGTGTATCAAGAGAGATGTAGAGAGGGTGTCTCACGTCATCTGGCTGTTTTCGTTTCTTCTTTCGTAGCTCGGATCGTGTCACTTCTTCAGTTTCGTCAACTCCTTCGACTCTATACGCTTGTCGCTGTTGTTCTAGTAACGCATCGTCGATCTAGAAAAATCATCATTCACTGCATTAATACATCATCGACCTCTGTCAAGAACTTCCGGACATGCGACTAGACATACGGCTTGCACCCATCGCTTCAGCGCAGAATCATATTCATATTCCTGACCATCTTCCGTCTCTAGAATAAATTTATTATCGAGCTTCGAGAAGGAGATGCGTGGATCGCTGTCGAAATCTGCTGGGTCTGTAGGGAAACCGCCTGCTGATGCCGTTGGCGGTTGCTCTTCTTCCGCCATGTTTGCGGTCGGCGGTCTGTGTTCGGTCGGCAGTGCGTATAGGAGATGCTTCACGTTCGTATTTTTTTGTGTGCTGGGTATTGATATCGCAATAAGCTGGGATTTAGTGTGAGTATAAAGGGTGAAGTTGCGAGACTCTTTAGTTTGAGGTTTGGTGGGGCGGATGGAGCTTGAGCTTTGCAGGCCGCAGCTGCTCTTCCGGACTAGGCTGGAATTGTCCAATGACCTGATCACGTTCTTCGTAAAAGAGATCTACGATATTTCATTCTATATAGTTTTACTTACGAATGTTTTTAGATACGGACAAGTTGACATGTAATCGTTGATTGGGTATCTATCCTGAATAATTAAGTAAAATGTATCGACTCTAGTAAATCAAGAGTGTAGCGACAAGTACACCATCCTGATGCGATGATAAATACAAGAGAACTGAAAGAAGTAATGAAAGAATAATTATAAGCGTTCCAAAAATTACAGACCAAGAGTGTTACAACTCATGCAATCTAAGCCTTGGACTCTTCGACAGCTCGGTCAATAGAGTTGACTTTGCTGACGGGGATGGAGTTTCCTTCAGTGGCTCCAATCACATCACGGGTGATCTCAACGTAGTCGTACGCAAACTCTCCAATCTCGGCATCGTCAATACCCATGATCTCATCCTCCTCGGTGGATCGAAGGCTGAGACCGGGAATGAAGTTGATGGCAAGGAGAATGATGCAAGAGCCGATGAAAGAGTAAGCAAGACCACTGACGGAGTCGGCCAACTGGTAAGCAAGCTGGATATAGTGCTTGTTGAGCCAGCCTCCGGGGATGGAGGTGGCGCCGTCAAGGTGAGCAATGTAGTCACTGTTCGAGATTAGTTCACTATTCAGACAGCAGAAGACGGTAGGAAAACATACGCAGCGAAGAGACCAGTAAGGAGGTTTCCAACGATACCACCAATGCCGTGAACAGCATAGATATCAAGAGCATCGTCAATACCCAAGACATACTTGAGCTTGGTACCGTAGTTGCAAGCAGCAGCACCGACAATACCAAAGACAACAGCAGACCAGGCTGGGACGAAACCAGAAGCAGGAGTAATGGCAACGAGACCAGCAATGACACCGGAGCAGAAACCGACGGTGGACCACTTCTTCTCAAGTCTGTAGTCGAGGAGACACCAGGTGACACCTCCAACGGAAGCAGCCAAGTTGGTGACAACGGCGGCCATGACGGCGCGGAGGTTAGCACTCAAGGCAGAACCGGCGTTGAATCCGAACCATCCGACCCAGAGGAAGACGGTACCGATGACGACGTGGGTGACATTGTGAGGGCGGTAGTTGAGTTCGTGAGTACCGTGACCACGACGCTTGCCGAGCATCAAGGAGTAGGCGAGAGCGGCGGCACCGGAGGAAATGTGCACAGGAGTGCCACCGGCAAAGTCGAGACCACCGAGCTGGAACACCCAACCAGATGCGTTCCAGGTCCAGCAGGCGATGGGGTCGTAGATGATGGTGGACCAGACGAACATGAAGACGATGCAAGGAAGCATGCGGCCACGCTCAGCAACGGCGCCAACAGCAAGAGCAACACTATGATTTATTAGTATGTCCCTTTTCCCCAGGGTCAAGCGATGTTACTTACGTGATGGCAGCGAACATTCCCTGGTAGATGGCGAAAAGAAGATCAGGAATCTTGGTGCTACCGACTGAAGGGGCACCCAAGACATCCTTGAAACCGAAGTTGCTCAAGTCACCGATGTACTTGCCGGCAGAGTGAGAGAAGGCGAGCGAGTAGCCCCAGAAGAACCACTGGAAGGAGATGACACCGACGGACATGATGGACAGCCAGATCAGGGAGAGGGCTGATTTACGACGGGCCAGACCGGAGTAGAAGAAACTATAGACTCAAAAGTATTAGATGCAAGTTCATTGCTGATAGGATCAAGGTTGGCCTACCCAACACCGGGAATCATCAGCAAGACGAGAGCGGTGGAGGTAATCATCCATGCAATATCGCCGGCATTGTAGTAGAGGTTGAGATCCTCAGTCAAGGAGTCACCACCGGTGGCAGTGGTCCCATTGTAAGGGACCAGGGGAACGTAATCGCCGCTGTCCGACATGGCGTTATATTATGTACAGATGTCTCAATTGATAGTCCAATGAATGATGTCTCGAGTTCAGATAGTCGAATCCTCCCAGCGAAGAGTGAGAACGCCCGCGCAGCAGGTGGACTGTTGAAGGAAGGTGTGTCGAGGGTTGAGGTCGTAATGGAGAGTGGAGGAGCAAAAGAAAAACACCAAAACGAACAGCAGGAAGGAACGATGCAGGGATATATAGAGACATAGACTAGCTCTACCACTTCATGGGGCGATATTAAAAGGCGATAATATCGCGGAGCGACCCAGACTACTCGCCATGGCTCTGTGCTCTGATGGGTTGAAGCAGGAAGCTGTCATGAAATGGGGACTCCACTACTATCATGCCAAGAGATAACAGATCCAATTGACTAATTTTCATCGCTGTTTCTTTTTTCTCGAAAGCGAAGATAGCGTGGAATTTGCTGCTGCGAAGGGCCAAGCTGCCTAAGCAATCAATCTAGGGACGGATGGCTCCACCACGCTGGGGGTGCTCCGGCCTACCGTGGATCTCGCCAAGCTATTGGAATTCGGACAATTGCTGCTCCAATCCTGGAGAGCCATCACTTCCGCGGGATCAGTCTATTGGCAATCGGACATGTACGGTGTCAATATTGCAGACTACATACATTAATAGCACCGTCTCTCCTGTTGATCTTGCTCGGTTTGATCGCCAGGCGTTTGCACAAACATTGAAGGCAATAACCATCGGCCTCACATCGGCGACTAGCCAGCGATTAGTTTCGCTTGCTGATGGATTTGGATGGAGGCCAAAAGTACCTGCATTGATCCATCGAGAGATAAGTGACGAACTCTCAAACGCGCCAACCCTAAGGCATTGCCGGTTCAATGTCCTGGCTTAATCTCAAAAACCCCCACTGATTGGCCAACCTAATCGTCCTTATCTACGCCGCTTGGGCCAATCACCGCTCGAGATTTCTATTCTCATTAGAAATTCTTCGCTTCTTTCTTATAGATATCGTCTATCGCTTCAATCTAGCACGAAGTAATTGCATGATGTACTAGTACATCGGTCTTGAGTCATCGACCATCGAGATATCGCGCGCGTCTCTGCACGGACTGGGGTAGCATGTATGGAGGATATCCACGTGTGTCTGAGTGTCACTCCTGCGTTGACGCATGACATCAGTTGGTGACTTGGAGTGACTCTGATCTTTTCGAGTTCTACGGGGTATGATGATCGATCAACAGTCTCTGAACAAAGCACTCCTTATCAAGACAAGACGGAATACTACGTAAAACGTTCGAAAGTTGACACCAACTGCAGTACGAAGGAGATTTGTATCAAAATATCTTCCGAACAGGGCTGGCCCCGGATCGCATCGTCGTCATTCTCAGCCTCCAGTTCGTGGCACCGTACCGCGGCTATCCAAAATCTGAAATGGCACCAAAAACCGAATCCAAATCGCGAGGTGAAACGATGAATTTGCATTACCTACATCAATGCCTCGTGAGCGTACGGAGTACATCGCGCCTTATCGCGTCGTTATCAGCGCCATGCCCTAAAGGCTTGGCGAGCATGGGTCAGTCAACTTTGTCAAGGAAAAAGATAAGCCCTTGATGCCTGATTGGACAGTTTCGGTGTCTGACTGTTGCATCTCCGCTGAATCCGCTGTCTTTCCTTCTTTGCTCTGGCTCGCCTACGCTTGTCCACTGTTAAACTCCCGCACGACTGGCAAGCTCGTTTCGAGTCTCGGCCTGACTCGGAACGCCCCGTACACTCCGCTTTTCTCATCAGATCACGTGACTCCTGGCCCAAATACACCTAGACTCCCTTGAGATGCCTTCAATTAGAGGCTGACTCGTGATGCTTGTCATGAAGACTTCAGAGCTCAGACTCATTTCACGTCGCAAAGCAATGTACGATCCCGCTATGGTGAAAGAAGGCCCTCCATATTCACATCAATTGGATTTACTAGTCAAGGCCGACTCTGAATAAGTTACAAATTTTATTGCATCAGAGGGCCCTTTACCCTATCAGATCACTTTCGAGATGAGATTTAGAAATGAGTAGAAATGAGTCGTCATTTTCTCTTGCCAGACTCCACTACTGAGATGGAGAAACTGATTAAGACGTTCTGCCACAGCAGAGATCTCGCAGTAGAGCGTATGAAGCAACATAGCGTGTCGAAGAGCTGTCGGGCAGTTGACGCATGCCAGTGACAACAAAACACGATACTCAAATAAAAATTTCAGGAGGTAGCTTTCGTCAAAGACAATCAACTCGTGGAGAGCACTTTAAACCTATTTCATCTTATTCTTGAGCAATTTCAGTTGTTACGTACGGAGTACCGTGTATAGAGTCAAGCCACATCCTGGCACCGCCACAGCCGTTGTGAAGTAAAAACATCCATTCCCGTTTGGGACTTAGCACCACAACTCCACACCTACGACCTACCTCGAACACCTTCGCAGGTACTGCTGTCTGTCTGTCATCTGGCCGGTCAGCAAAATGGACACTGCAGATATCATCATGAATGCCCCCGACTCTGACGGGTCTGGCTCTGGGGACGAGTACAGTTCGCCCCCGGCCTTCATGGTCCGATCAACCTCCGATCTGAGCGACCTCGAAGGCCAACCCACGCCTATAGCTACCTCACCTCCGTCTCTCGTCAGTACTCTTTCGTCCGGATATGCGTCAACATGGTCATCGCGGTCTACGGGCCGTCCCCGTGGAAGCAGCCTTGTCGGCACTCCTGCATTTGAACCACAGGGTCTGTCCGAAGCCCCCGTCACTGAACGCGACCTGAGGCTACAACGTCCGTCGGGACCTGCAAGAACGCCTTCGAGTACATATGCGCCTCAACGACGACCGCCGCACTTTATCAATCTACAAAATGATGGTCGTCGGTCATCGTCTACGAAACGGAATGCTCGACGAGATCCCAATGCTCAATATCGCGCCCAGGAAAAGGCCTATGTACAGCGGTTACGTGCCAACCCGCAAGCTTGGTACCAGCAATTTGGAGACTTTCAGGGAATGGCAACCATAGATTCGGACATTGACGAACCTTCTCCATCCTCAGAAATGCCTTTTGAAGACGACCAGTACGACCCTGACATTCAACTCTTTCTCGCCGAGAATGATAATCAGCCGACGATCGAGGAGCTGAAGAATCCCAAGAACCAAGAACGTTTGGAGTGGCATGCTATGTTGGCTTCTGTGCTCAAGGGTGACGTTGTCAAGCAGGAGAAGCAGCGATTGATTGGGTCGACGGAAACGAGGCGCTCTGCTGCCATGAACGGCGATATTTGGCTAGGTGTCCGGGCCAAGGCATGCGGCCGAAGTGTTCTACTGCAGAAGAAGCTCATTGAAGATGCTCGCGCATCCTTGGCCACTGTCATTGAAGACATTATCAATTTTCAGATCAAAGGTGAGAAAGAAATTGGTAAACCTGCTACCGAGCAGGTGGAGGATGTCGTTCGCAAAATTGGCCAGTGCCAAGATCTCTATCCTACCAGAAAGGAAATGGAGCTTGCCAACCCTAGAGCTGCTTCTGAACAGTTTCATGAAAGCTGTGCTGCCGTCTGTGCCTGGCACAATATCACACAGCTTATCAATACCGAATTAGCCATTCTACAAAACTGGGTCGGCAACGATGAGCTAGACTTTACGAAGCCACGAGACAGATCAACAAGAACTGATTTGTCTGACGATGGATCGTTCCTTGACCGGATCATGAAGGAAGATGGATTGAAGACTCTCCAGGGCAAGCACAATATGATTATCGGCATAGGGAAAGTAATCAACAAAGCCAAAGCTTCGCTTATTGAGAACGCGGAAGCTTTCTCAAAACGACATCTTCCACCATACATTGAAGAGCTGCTTACTCTGATCAATTTTCCGTCTCGACTTATCCAGGAGATCATTCGGGTCCGTCTTTCGTACGCCAAGAAAATGAGAGACCCAGCTCAGCAATCGCCTATTCTTGTGGACCAGATGATATCTCAGTTTCAAATCTTGATGAGAGTTGCTGTTGAAATCAAGCAACGTTACCTTGTTATATCTAAGGTCGAACCAGGCTGGGATCTGCCACCATGCATCGACGAGAATTTTGATAACGTCGTGGTCGACGCCATGAAGTACTACTTCCGACTTCTCAACTGGAAATTGAACGCCAATAAGAACACTTTCAAGGAGGCTGAAATCTTGGAGCAGGAGTGGGGCTTTTCGAATGAGATCGGTCGTCAGCTTCAAAGTGGTGATATCGAAGTGGCTGAACAGTTCAGGTAAGTAATTACGATTCAATTCCGCGCATGCAAAGCTAATAGGATTATAGCGCTTTGACTGCCAAATCTTTGCAACGACTGATGATTCATTTCGAACGGGAACTGTCACCGCGCCCAGACGAGGATCCTGCCGATATGGACAAGCGCTACAAGAACAGTTTAGATTCAACTCGTGTCCGTCAACGAAAGCTCTATCGTTTCTCGCGCTTCCTCCGACAGTTATTCGAAAATGCTACGGAATATAATCTGGGTGGAGATATAGCCGATGATTTCTTCGAGGCTCTTTTGATTTCTGACCATTTCCTCATCACCTCCAACGACTCTGTAGGGCAGAAGGGGGTCTACTTGATTGCTCACCACGCCCTTTGGAACCAGCCTGTTGACATCCAATCAATTCTTGGTACTTCTTTCCGCGAAGAGGACCATCCCAAAGACGGATCGAATTATCCGTATATCCTGGTTATTCGTCCCGAGCGTCAGCTTTCATGGATCGGCAAAGTCATGGAAGTTGAAGGTTTGGAGCACCCGACTGATGTTCGCCCAGGAAAGCTCCGTCTTGTTGCAGATGGCACACAGCAGCGGCTTGTCAGCGCACGGCATGAACTAGCTCAATTGACAAACATGAATCTCGATATCGCTATAGAGCAGCGTGCCAACCTAGGTAGAGTCAACGCTGAGCTGAATAAGATTAAGAAGATCTCGTTCAAGTTGTCCATGACTATTATGGACAGCGTTGCCGTAATTCGGCAGCAGCTCAGAGAGAAGGCAATCGAAAATACCGAGCTGATTCAAGCCTGCTATGCTTTCGCGACTGAATTCGGAAAGCGCTCTTCGAACTACGTGGATGCGAACAGACGGGCTATGAACAGTGCTCGTTTGGTAGAATTGTCCCTCGAGTGGGTGTCCTTCATTTGTGACGACTGCGATGCGTCAGATAGAAGAACGTTCAAATGGGCAGTAGCTGCTCTGGAGTTTGCGATGGCAATCACCTCGAGTAACCATCTACTATCCATGGATGATGCTCAGTATTCCCAGCTCAGAGTCAAGGTTGCTGGCTGCATGTCGGTGCTCATCTCTCACTTTGATATCATGGGCGCCAGGTCAACGTTGGCTGCCCAAGCCGAGAACAAACGCTTGGACGAGACACGCGGAGGCTCGAGGCGTTATGGTGGCGGGGGAAGGATTCTCAGCGATGAAGAAGCAACAAAACTTGTCTGTGAGCAGCGTCTTGTACACATTGCCATGGTTGAAGACATGCGACTTGAAGAAAATGCCAAACGACAGATTGTTGGAAAGGTTTTGGAAGGTTCCAATGAGGCCGATAGGTCGCTTACAGTGTTATCTTCGTCTGCAACAAATGTTTCACTCCGCTGGCAGCAAGGACAATTCATTGGCGGCGGAACATTCGGCTCCGTCTATGTTGCGATTAATCTCGACAGCAATTATCTTATGGCTGTCAAGGAAATTCGTCTTCAGGATCCTCAACTCATTCCTGTGATTGCTCAACAGATTAGAGACGAGATGGGTGTTCTCGAAGTTCTTGATCATCCTAATATTGTCTCATACTATGGTATCGAGGTTCATCGCGACAAGGTCTACATTTTTATGGAGTACTGCTCTGGAGGCTCACTAGCGGGCTTGCTTGAACACGGTCGCGTGGAAGACGAGACCTTCATCATGGTCTACGCTCTTCAACTTCTAGAAGGATTGGCATACTTGCATCAAGCTGGCATCATCCACCGCGACATCAAGCCCGAGAATATCCTCCTAGACCATAACGGAGTGATCAAATATGTCGACTTCGGAGCCGCCAAGATTATTGCACGCCAAGGCAAAACGGTTGCCAATGCGGAGGCCTTCACAAACGCCGTTGGTGGCGGGCACAAGGAAGGATTAGGCGGCGCCAAAGAGCCGCAGCGCAAGAACCAAAAGACCATGACCGGTACACCCATGTACATGTCTCCCGAAGTGATTCGAGGCGATGCATCCGAGTTAGTCGAACGCCAGGGCGCAATCGATATCTGGTCCCTCGGCTGCGTCATATTAGAGATGGCCACGGGCCGTCGTCCATGGTCAAGCCTCGACAACGAATGGGCAATTATGTACAACATCGCGCAGGGAAACCAACCTCAACTCCCGACTCGCGAACAACTCAGTGATGTTGGTATTGACTTCTTGAGTCGCTGCTTCGAGCGTGATCCTTTGAAACGGCCCACCGCGGCTGAATTGCTGCAGCACGAATGGATTGTTTCCATTAGGAACCAGGTCGTCGTTGAGCCGCAGACGCCTATCAGCGATGCCGGAAGTTCGTCGACTAGCAATTCCAGTGTTAGCAGTCGACACAACTCGAGCACATATCTATGATTTTCGAGCTGCTAAATGTCTAGCATCTTTTTTTCTTTTTCGCACTTGTTTTTCTTATATACACAACCTTCTTTCCTCAGTACACGACATCGATACCCGGAACAAACATGTTTCACCTTGCTTTTCTTCGCTTTCTATTCGTTGCGGGTCTCGTTTCGAGTACTTGTAATGTAATGTATACCTTCGTTTCTGCTGGCCTGCTTATCTAGTTAGGTAGTACATGACAATCTGTATACTTGTTCATCATCTTCTATCCATTGTCAGGTATAAGTTTCAGCAACAAAAATGTACCATGCTACAGTCAAATTAATACAGATACCGCGGAGTTCACCTCTTAGACTGTAGCTAAAAATAATGCTAAGGTTGAGTTCAGTAGACCTGACTATGCATATACCTATGTACTCTCTACTATACAAGAATGAAGCTATACAGGATATCACTGAGCGAAACAAAAAAGAACAAAAACCGCAAATGGGAATCAATCCAATGTCGAAAGCCAAGCTTTATATAGGTCCTTGAGCTTCATACAAATGCCCGCTCTTGGACAACACCGTACCCAAACCGGGATGAACCTCTACTTGAAACGGTTGCCAAGGGATCCGTTCGCCGTCCACACTGATATACCCGTCTTTACGACCCCTAGGAACAAGCCGGTAAGCGTGTACCTTCCGAACTTCGACTTCGGGGTAATCGAAGAACCCGCCTTTCTCGACGGCGGTCATCATGGATAATGCCCTCATACGACCAATAGCGCCATCAATCGTGACGACATCAATCAACCCGTCGTTGGGCGCGGCGGCCGGGAAGAAGTTCACGTCGGCGGACATAATAGCCATATTACCAGCGTAGAAATTGCTCAGCGTATCAGTCGAAATCGTCTGCCAGTCACTCGGTACCTCATCGTCGACAGTGCCGTATTTGAGTGTCGGTAGACCATGGCCAATGACTTCTTCGCTGCAACCAATTGGTCGTAGCGACGGTTTTTGGTTTTTGTATTCGAGATATCGTTCTTTCATTACTTGTTTACTGTCCGTCTCGAGCTTGAAGGAGATATCGCATGGATACGTCACTTGCCGCAATAGTCGTGTGAGAAAGCCAAACGTAAAGCGCGCGGCGCCCATCCACCGTAAATGTTCAGTCCCCAAATCCGACTCTGCGATCATGCCGTAGGACTGAGACAGAAATGACAATGTCCGCGTACCCGGTTGGGTCAATGAGACCAGATCCAAGGGTGTGCGCAGACCCTTGATGATATTCAAAGCTGTGAGACTGACGCTGTTTGTTCCAAAGAGGTTCCATGCCATTGCGTTTCCGGAGCCGCCAGGGACCATGGCAATGGCGACTTTGGCGAGTGCCTCGGCAGCATTGGCTCGTTTTGCGAATCCGTTGAGTACTTCATATGGAAGGCCATCTCCCGAACAGCAGAGGATCGCATCGTATGCATCAATATCCATCTTCTCGGCAATGTCAGTCGCATGGCCGGAATACTTGGTCACCTCCACATCGACTTTACACTCCGCCGCCTCAAACATAGGGGCTGCATATTCATTGTATAGATCCTTAGCGTACCCTTTACCACCGTGCGGGTTGATCAGGACCCGTAATCGCTTGTTGCGCTGAGCTTGGCCGTATGCGGATTTGAGGAGTTGTTCGACCCATGCTTCTGCTTTGGCGGGTGGTGTTTGACCATTGTCGAGGGCATATGTGAGCGTGCTTGGGGTGTAGTCATCCTTGACAACGGGTTTTGCGTATTTGAGGATCAGAGCGGAGTCGGAGATTTGCGCAGAGAGGATGTCGTAGAAGGGGATTGATTGGGATGCGGTGGAGGCTGGATCAGTTAGCTAGCTGAACAATGAAATGCGACGAGAGTTGTTGGTGCATACCGACTACCTGTAAACCGCAGTAGCGAACGTCCTTTTTCGTCTTTGGATCTAGAAGCGAGTCAGAACGCGCGATTGCTTGTACGTAGTGACAAAACAGTGGGGAAAGGTCAATGCGGTTGCAGGACTGCATAGATTACTCTCGTACATACCATTGACGAAGAGCGCATCAGACTGCAGAGTCAGAATGACATTATTTCCCACTGCCAGAGACGAATCCGAGCTCAATTCGCCCAGATCGCTGGCCGCCATCTTCGTGGCGGAAGCGTCGGCGGGAACTTCGTCGGCGGACATTCTTCTTATCGGATTCGCTTTGATTGTCTATACCATTGCCGAGAGAGGACTGTAAAGAATAGAGACAGTGAGCGAGGGCACAACTGGTGATAAGTATGAGGCTGCAGTGGTATAAGTATAGGAGAAAGAACAATTTCGAGCTATTGGAGACTGAGATGCTCCAGGCAGCTAGTTTAGGATCACTCATCAATTGAGTTTTGCCGGCCATCCGCCCTGAACTGCCAAGCCGAGGCCTCTTCTTTAGTGCTTGATTCTATGTAGGGTCTCTTCCTATTTAGAATCTTAGACGACGCTTTTCTTCTATGCTTATTTACATATTTCTATTGAATGTAATATTTTAAGAGTGAACTATCCACTCGCCCAAGTGGGATATTTCCGGCGTCGAGGAGACAAGTACTGAGTGAGTTTTAGGGCTAACTGTTAAGGGGCATCAGTGTGATATCTCTCGAAACGTAATCTGTTCATTTGGCCTATCAAGACCTCGATCCTTTTATAAGATATTATGAATACTACATGCCTCTCAAAAAATAAACCCCCGGCGTTAAAATTTTAGACACAAGGACAAAACAACAACCGCTAGCGGACAAACACAAGCAAATCTTCCATTATTAACATTCTATGCAGCAGACGCTTTGAGGCCCTTGAGGTTGCCCAAAGCTAATGCGAGACCTTGCGAGCGACTTCTTATCCGGACGAAGCCGGTGATAGGACCGTCTTCTCCTTCTTTTTCGATACTCAAGTTCGCCAATGCATCCTCGCCTATGATGGAGTTAGTAAACATTTGTGAAGTTAATTGCAAAAAAAGAGACTTACCGAATACGCTGCGGGCGTACAAGTTGGCGCTCAGGAACTGGCAGTCACCCTGAAGGGAAGCATCAGGCGTCAAGCAGGTCATGTTGGTGCTTTCCATGAGCTGTTTCAAGAACTCGCGGAGGTCCTTAGCCTTTGAGTTTATGTTGACCTTGTTCTCCCACTCAAATTCTGTCCACATGGTGCGGAACTGCGTTTCAGTGCAGTGAGCCGGTTGAATATAGTCCATAATGTCAGCATGAATGTCGTTGAGAATGACAACATGACTCTCTGTCGAGCTGGACCCATCGTAAACAACATTTCCAAAAATGACACCTGCATCGGTCGAGGATACTTTGACTGTAGCTTGGACATTCAAGAAATCTCGAGGTCCCAGATTTTGTGTCGTTGGGCGCTCGACAACCTTCAGATCTCCTAGTGTTGCAAATTCCACCGAGAGGTTCTGTAGTGTTTCCGTCGTCTGGTTGACCAAGAGCACGTCCAAGATAATATCGAACTGGTGTACCTGAACATACGCTTCGGCATATACAGGATCCGAGAAACCTGTCAACTGCACTATACGGCTGAGCTTCGATGATAGGTCCTCCACAGTAGCATCGCCGCCTGTAGCCTTGATGAGATCCAGCTCAATTTCATCGGTACCTTCTCCAGCGTTCTTCTTGGCAAGCTGTCTGATGGGAATGGCATCGTCAACCTGGACGGCAGTCTTGGCCTTCTCAGACGCTTCTTTGGCAGCTCGCTTCTTCTCTTCCGTTTGCACGATAGTCTTGAATGCTTTCCTGGTGTCTTCCAAGAATGTGGTTTCAAGCTCTTTTCGCTCGGAGAACTCGGACAAAGATCGCACGCAAGTCATGATACGATCTACCGAGTCCTCATCAATAGGAGCCTTGACGAACTGAGACTGACCCACTCGGACGATCGAAATCATGATGAGCATGGCCTCGGCACGAAGAGCGTTAGTTCGGGCAGCATCCTGGGAGACCTCTGCGTGTCGCATGACAAGCTTTGTAAGACTAGATGATAGCACTGTTGCGAGGTAGTAGTCGCCATCGAGAATAAGTTGTCGCAATGGGGGCTTCTGAGCAGCCTTGACTGCCTCGAGCTTCGCGGCTGCAGCTGATTGACTTGTCAAAGCACTTTCAGTAGCGTATGTGCCGTCTTCAAGAACTTTCCGGGATCCGCTAGGTGCTGCTGCCTTGTGGCCATTAACCTGCTCGAGCACAGTGGCATTGTCGTCAGGAACTTCGTCCAACAATCGCTGTTCTGAG
Source organism: Talaromyces verruculosus (assembly GCA_038993655.1). Classification (NCBI taxonomy): domain Eukaryota; kingdom Fungi; phylum Ascomycota; class Eurotiomycetes; order Eurotiales; family Trichocomaceae; genus Talaromyces; species Talaromyces verruculosus. The sequence goes on along the minus strand of JBBVQN010000007.1, from coordinate 208,822 downwards.
GCTAGAATAGGAATTTCTCCGAGGCTGGCTCTGATGCGCTTCCAGGCTTCGCGGATATCGCTTGTTTCCAGTGAATATTCTCCAATAACCCAGAGAACTCCTCGGTAGACCTTGCCAGCTCGTACTTCGCTGAGGGTGGCTACCAGGCGTTCGATGATAGAGCCACGAAGCTTGGGGAACTTCTCGACAACCTCCTTGACGAAAGAAATGACATCAACCGCTGAGTTGTTGTTGAAGTCGCCGATAAAGTCCATCAACAGGTCGACAACACTGGCGGCAATTTCGGAGAATTTGATGGCGCAGTGATGGATTGATTGAATAAGAAGTTGTCGGTATTCGCTCGACTGTCACATTGTGGTCAGAGCTGCTATCAAGTCAGATACAGTGATATACATACCTTCTCATATTGTTCGTCCACGGTCTTGGCAAGTTCCTTCTTCAAGAGCATGACAATTTCCTCCACATTCTTGCTAGACACCATCTCCATCGCAATGCTGAGGGCTTTGCGACGGACATCAATATCGGGGCTGGACAGAACACGCAGGATTTCCATGGTCAGATCTTCGAGCACTCCCTCATTTCGGATTCTCAGCTGATCTACTCTGTCAAGAACGATGAGTTTGACGTTGTTGTCGGCCTCTTTAATGCTAAGCTCAATTAGTTTCGATGCTGCAGCCTTGACAGCGACAGGGTTGCTCGTGAGGGCGGTAAGGGAGGTGGCAGCTTCATATATGACAGTGCTTGCTGACGCATCTAATAGATCAAAGATCAACCGTAGATACCGTGCCTGTTGTATATTAGCACAGAAATCAATATCCTGTCTTGTCTCCCGACTAACCTTATTTTGCGCATTCTGAACAGCATCTTTCCTGATAAACTCCAGCTCAGCCAACTGTAGCAGTTCATCGGCATTAGGAATACTGTCGAAAGTTGAACTCAAATATTCCAAAGCCTTTTGGTGGCTGATAGACATCAACGCGGCGAACGCATTTCGCTTGCAAGTATGATCACTTTCTGATTCGAGGAATGTCTGGAGGAGCTCGGGGGCGTCGGGAATCAACGATTCAGAGTGTTGGAAAATAGATGAAATCGCCCACACTGCGTTCTTTCGGACATAGGCATGACGGTGTTCCAGGCAAGAGCGAGCGGAGGAGAGGAGAGGTTCGATAAGCTCGGGCTCACGGAGCTTGCAAAGGAAACGGAGGGTATTGCCTCGAATGTACTCGTTAGGGTGTTGCAAATCATTTCGAATACCGTTGCTACCCAGAGATGTCAGCACGTAGTCAAACATGTACCGTATGTTGGAGCCTAACTCACCAGACTAGGATCATCTCTTGCTTCAATTTGCCATTGGCATCAAGTTTGGGACATATCTCGTAATAGAAATAAAGGAGTTTCTTCAGAGGTTTGTTCTTGGACGGCATGACGAAACGAATAATGTGCATGAGCAGTCCAGCCATTGGGTCGCCATTGAGCATGATTGTTATGATTCTCCGCATCGTCTCCTGCTTCGTCTCATCGGTCCCCTTTTCCAATTGCATTTTCAATTCCTGCAGACTGGGCTGGTCCGCCGAGTTGTCCTGGTGGACCAAGCTGTATGCGTTTTCCAGATACGACGCCATGATTGCTGCTGAGTGGTGGTGAAGGAACGGATAACGAACGTGGAATCAGGAGCTACACAGGGTCAGCGGGAGATAAATAGGCGGGGTGGACTGTTCATTATACCTCAACAAGCTCCTCGATCGAATAGAGAGTCAGTCAGTCAGAAATAGAAAGTTCCTAGCTCCCTCCACAGCCTTTGATGGTTGTTCAGCACAAGAAATTCAGGAACTGGTGTGTCGCTCTACTTGTCCATTTGGATTGTTTGGAGGAGCGGGCAGCGCAACCTGGCCGGAGTGTGTGGGTGACTAAGCCCGGCCCGCCACCAATCATGTCTCTGCATGTGCCCTCCCCGCCGAGCCCATTTTATATCATTCGACATCCTATTCTTTCAGTGTCATTTTACTGACATCAACTACTGCATCTTTACCTGGCGTGTTGACCTACAGCGTCATGTCGGACACCAACGAACCATTTTATCTACGATACTAGTAAGCCGCACACTATGGCCCAGGTTTCCTCCGCTGCTAACAGCCAGCAGCTCAGGTCACTCTGGGCGGTTTGGACATGAGTTTCTAGGTAAGACTCTCGCTCTGTGTATTAACAACAGGAAGCTGACACTATGTAGAGTTCGATTTCCGTACCCTCGGCGACGGACGAAGCGCCTCTGCTCGTTATGCGAACAACTCGAACTACCGAAATGACTCGCTCATTCGCAAAGAAAGTGAGACTGCGTCCTGTCTTGTCGATAGCCATCGTCTGGAATACTAAGTGAGGTTATACAGTGTGTGTCAGCTCCCTCTTGATTGCCGAAATCAAGCGCATCATCAAGGACAGCGAGATCATGAAGTACGAATTTGTTAGCTATTTCTATCGGCGTCGCGTCTGCTAACTTGCCTCAAGGGAAGACGACTCCAAATGGCCTCAGAAAAACAAGGACGGACGACAGGAATTGGAAATCAGACTAGGCACCGAGCACATTTCATTTGAGGTATTTCGGCCTATTGTTGTCCCCTCATCGACCGGAAATGCTGATATAATTCTAGACGGCGAAAATTGGATCGTTGGTGGATGTGACTGAATCTGCCGACCCGGAAGGACTCCGCGTGTTCTACTATCTCGTGCAAGACCTCAAAGCGCTTGTCTTCTCTCTTATTTCTCTTCATTTCAAGGTACTTGATTGTCCTTCAAAGCGCGCTACCATGGCTATACTAATCTATTTTCTCTCGCACACAGATCAAACCTATCTAATCTTCGATTCGTTGCTTCGCGATGTGAAAAACCCTGGAATTAATGATAATATCAATCTAACGAGCGGCGTTTATTGGCATATATATTTGGTGGCAAAACGAGTGTTCACAGTTAAAAGATGTGTCTAGACTTGATCAAGTAAATTGAACCAATCATGGCATCAAATCTTGAGTCTGTACCAAATCCGGGATGCTTGGGCCTTAAGTCAGTATACTCGATGAGTCAGCGCGATCGCTCAATTTGCCGCAGAACAGAGGAGAATTTTGACAGTGATGAGAAGAGTATATACCATGATTGCAGATGATCCTAAACAAATATCTTAGCGGGAGTGACCTTTGATTCTTCCCCGCGATCGGCTGATCAGCCTGAACAAGACGTAGCATGCATGCCCTTTCCCGTTTGGGCTAAGACAACCACGTTCGATTATCTTGGGCTTCTCCTCACTTCTTCTACTATCTTTCTTTGCTACTACTGTTGACACTGCGCTCATCCTGGATACCTCTCTTGTTCCTTGTTTGCTAATTGTCTTGATGACCTCCTGCATTTGTGTGAATTGATTATCTCCTCTCCTCCTCCAATGTCAGTTTTGTTCTGATCTGAACCGGTACAATGCCGACGCCGAGCGAAGTCACTCCACCATTAACTGCGAGCGCCCTCGTCGACGACCAGATCGTGCACACTACCTGCCCACCAGAGATAATTCGAGCATCTGCATTTTCGGTTGCGACTGAGGAGCGCTCTGTCAATGATGGCGGTGGCGATGGTCTCGCAGAAGGGACCGTGTCGGCCACCGTCGAGTCCACAGCTATAGAGGCACGGGTTGGCGACGATGCGACGTCACTACAAATCGCGACAACCCCAATTTCGTCGTCTATGAAGGGCCGTGAAAGTGAAGATGATACCGATATGGATTCTCCAAGTCCTGCCAATTCTCCCCCGGACAGCAAGGACGATCCATCAAGCAGCCCGACATCGCAGACGTCATCAGTCACTTCGACCTCATCTACATGCTCGTCGCTCAGCCACGAGTTTTCCAATGTCAGAGTATGTCAATGGTATATTTCGAACAATTAGATAGATCGCTAATTTCAAACAGCTTGTCCCAAACCATACCTGTTCGTTTCTACACGCCGGAAGCAGATTCGAAGGCACACAAGAGTCCGACCACCAAGTGTACAATGTGCACGTCGATATTAAACACGTTGATATGGCTGAATCGTACCTATGTGGATATCTGCGCATCCAAGGCAAGCGTTTTCTCTTCGTTCTTGATTTATATCAAATTTCCAGCTAACGTCATGTAGGCCTTACAGAAGAACACCCTACCCTAACCACCTTTTTCGAAGGAGAAATCATTGGCACAAAACACACATTCAAGACACAGAACGAAACTTGGGGCGCCAACGAAAAAACCGATATGCAGCACTGGGCGCGGTTCGAGGCGTGGAGACCCCTCGCCAAACAGGCCAAGAAAGCTGACTTCACATACCGAAACTATGCGCAGCGCGAACATTTGTTCATGCGCTGGAAGGAGTATTTCCTCGTACCTGATCATCGGGTGCGGCAGATATCCGGAGCGAGCTTCGAGGGGTTCTATTATATCTGTTTCAATCAGATAGAAGGAACTGTCAGTGGCATTTACTTCCACGCCAAAAGCGAAAAGTATGTAATCTCAAGCCGATTTTTACCCTACTATCTATTCGGCTGCTAATTGACTTCTCTCTAGATATCAAAAACTCGAATTGAAGCACATTCCAGATCGCGGATGTACCCCTGCGATCGAATTCCGTTGAACCAGCCATTTGACGGGCAATCTGGACACCATATGTGCTTGCGCATATGACACAAACTATTGGTGCTATATTGGTACAATGAAGCAGCCCCGGACTTGAAGATTTGTTCATCCTTTTGGCCGAGAAAATCCTCCAACATCATACCTCAACATGTCTATATCCTATCCTATACCGTTATACCCCTCTCCTCTACCACTCTTTTCGATACATCTACTTTCTTCTTCTTTACGAACTCAGGACGCAGCGTATTTCTCATTCATGAATTCTTATAATCTCTTGTGTATTACACATACCTCCTCCTACACTTTCTCTCCTTTTCCGTCGCACCTCACCACCTTGAAAGTCATGGAGAGAATCACTTTATTCCTTTCACTTTGTATTTGTCTGTCATGTCCCGGGTCTATTTTCAATCAAGTCATGCTGGTGGCGCTAGGTTTTTCGAATTATTACGTACTTTCTGTTACCGTGCTCCATTCTATTACATAGTGTCACCGAGTATGCTTTTTTTTAAATTTATTTCTGGTATTGTGTCTATATCTTGATTTTTTGCGCCTATGCGTTACCGTTGATGCTGAATGAATATCATTTCAGTCTGTCAGGCCGTCTTCCAAACTGGTCCTCTAATCAAGACAAATGCTGCAAGATCTGTAGGCTGATATAGCGTAATTCTGCAAATGCTAATCCCACAAACAAGTACATCTAACCAAACCAAACCAAAGCCAACACCTAATCATCAAACCCGTCCCATGAACCATTCTCATCATCCTCCTCGTCGTCATCTTCTTCATCACTTCCAGTACTCTTCTTCTTCTTCTCCCTATACCCCCATTCAACCAACCGCTCATCATCCAGCACCTCGCTAACAACCTTCACCCGCACAGATTTCGTCTGAGACTCCTTCTTCAGTTTCTCGAATGGTCTTAAAAGCAAATCAATGGGGACATCGAGTCTGTCTTTGACCGGAATCTCCTCCTCGCCCTCTTCGGAATCATATGAGGAGACCACTTTTTCCAACTCGTCGAGCCAGATATCAGTAACGTGATACCGCAGCCCATCAGGACCATGCGGCATAGCCATCTCGTCCTTGGCGGGCTTTTTCTCTTTCGGATCGAAATTGATAGCGCACAGCGGTCCCTCCTCCAGCAGCGAAATATATGACTCCAACTCCGTCCATTTTCCATCCTGTTGCTCTGAACCCGCATCTTTTATCTCGTCGTTGTCGTTGTCGTCAGCAGACTGTTTCCTCCTCTTCCCATTTTTCGATTTATCTTCCCCTTTTCTTTTCCTCTTCTTATTACTCTCATCCTCTTTTTCTTCCTGTTGGGCATCCTGCCCACCCTCCGACTTTTGATTAATCTTCCCCTTCAAATAAATCTCAAACGCCACGCCGACATAACACCTAATCAAGAACAGATATTTATCAAGTCGCAGTCTATCCAAATTGTGGAATTCGGTGCCAATCGTAATCCAGAATGCGCGCAGGAAGCGTAGTCGGCTTTCGCGCGGGAGGCTGGGGACGAGGGAGTATGAAAGCGCGCGGGCGAGAGCTTGTTGGGTTAGAGGGCGGTCGGAGTGGTAGAAGCCTTTTTCTTGTTAGTGCCCAATAAGAAGGGGTAAAGGAAGGAGGGGGGAACGTACAGAAGAATAATCCTCTCCAGACTTTGAGGAGTTCGAGGAGACTTAAGTCTTTGCGAGCTTTGAGGAAGAGGGTCAATGATTCGAGAGCTTTGTCGCGAGTTTTGCGGTCTGTAGAAACATGAATCAGTATTTTTTTTTAATGCCGCCAATGGCTCAGTATTAGGATATAAAGATGTGTACTCACCACTTGAAGCCAATTCCCTCACAAATGGCGTTTTCTGGATATCTGTTGTAGCCATGGTGGCAGTCCCGAAATGGGGATCGTATTTATCAATCCAGTGTATGATCTAGAATTGGCCCATACAAGAAGAATTCCAAGGCGTCAATATTCCAGTTTTCTTTTGTGTGGGTGAAGTCCTTCAATTTTGATGCTGTTCGACTAAGATAACTTTTTCTGCTGCGGAGATTATTTTTTTTGTATGCGATGATAGCTCCGCTCCGCTTTTCACCGCCCTGCTTATCGGTCCATCTGATAAGATCCTACTATTTACCGTGTTTGATTGAATTGATTTGTAGTACGGTAATACCTATTTACAAGAAAGTGACTACGTAATATGAAATCAAGGATAGTAGATCAGTGGAGATTAGGCCTAAGTCAGCATAGGTACTGACGTCGAATACAAGAAGCAATGCGCCTATGTTGATGCATGAACAAGTACAATCAGTACATGATCTGTAATAAAACGGAAAGTAGTTCAATCAACAATTGGAACAATCAGTAATGTAAAACAGTCGGGGTATTGTGCAAAAAGTCAGTCAGAACTCCAATATGAAAAAGATGCAGTAGAAGGAGAGTAGATGGGTCGATATAAAGCAGTCATCTTTCGCCGGATCGGGTTCACGGTGTTGAACCTTGAGGTTTGAATCCGGGCTCTGTTAGATGTCAAGATGGTCTGGCGACCACCATTGCATTAATGACCTGGCCTGGCTTCCAGCCTTGGTCAACTAGAGGCTCGTTTTCTCGTAGCATTCGGCCAAGATAGACAATGCGGATACGTTGAGTATTGGGCATCTTCATTACAACATTAGCTCGAGAAACGAACAGCGGTCTAAATGAAACATACCTTGACCTCACTTTGGATCTTGCGAGCAAGCACACCCACATTCTGCGTCTTTCCGATAGGTATGATCACATCAGGCCCACCGCGGTCACTTAACCGGGCCTGAACCCTGATCATATCGCGCTCGCTCATTTTCCCCTTCTCCTCACGACGTCGCTCAACATCATCGGAAATGAGTTCCTCATCTGACTCTTCCGAAACAATTTTGCGATCTGATATACCGTCTTCAATGTCATCATCGCCTCCGTCCGTTTCGCCCGTTGCGGCACCGGTGTCAACCACGATATTGTCCGGGTCGCTCACGATACATTGAGGCAACCGATATAGCACACCGTTCTCGTCGTAAGCGCCCTCACACAAATCACCAGTAGGCACAGTAACGCCAGCCGCGTCGATAATTCCCTGCGCCGTCTCAATCTCGCCTTCGCGCAACAACGACAAGGCTGCGCGAAGAGCAGCCCACACTTCTGCCCGACCAGTAACCCTCGTATCAAAGAACTCTTCCCGCTCTTGATCGATCTGTGTGCGTGTCCAAAGGCGACGTTTACTACGCCATACGTGCGGCTTGATCGGTTGATTGTAGTGCTGATCTAGCGGGAGCGCCACGCCCTGACGTCTGGGGCGAGAGCGGCGACGGGACGAACTATTCGATTCTTGTTGACGTGAGTGATGGTCAGACTGGTGGGTGGAAAGAGTGTCTTCTTGGCGCTCTTGTGTCACTGTGGACTGGTCGTCATTACTCGAACGCGAAAGACAGCAACCCTTTAGACCGTTAGTTTCAAGAATTAGACTTCTAGCATATGCGATAGTTTATATAGGTGAACTGCGGGGTACAGTGTATGTAGATGACGCAGCAAATGCGCTCAAGTAGACAGAAGAGAACTCACCATTTTGCATGATGCTCGTTTGAGACAAAGGTAAATAGAAAAAGTGCAACGCTCGTCAAATAAAGTTATCAAAGACTCTTCAGTCGGCGCCAAGTAAGAAAGAAGACAGGACTAGTATGAAGAAACTGAACTGTTGATAAATGTGAATGTATACCACGAAGTCCGCGGAGTGCAGCGATAGACAAGGAGAAGTCGAGATGATACCAAAGTATGTACGTAGATGAGACCTTCCGTTCTCCTAGGTAGGATCCCTGTCAAAAATATCCACGATCGCTAAGCTGATGCGAAGTTGAAAGCATCAAGTATACGACGGACAGCATCATCAAGAAGCATGATTATCACAAGATGAGGAGCATAGTGACGGGGTCAGTCGTATGTTGGCGGTTATCTATGTGGAGCAAAAGAGAGAACGAGAGAACGAGAGAGGCAGAAAAGAGGGGCCAAGCTAAGGTTCGCAAGGTAATCTGCAGGCGGTCCGACCGGCCCAATCATACTGCAAGGCGACCTGTCACGAAGAGATGAGGTTCCTCCTATGTAAGAGAGGTGGACATGGTATCTTGATCATTTGAATAGCATTAAACATTCTTACATATGTAGTTGAATTCAAGTACCGGTGTCTGAATTCATACAAAAAGCCCGCCAAGACGTCGGCCACTGATCCTCAGAAAGCTTAGCATCCTTAGGTATCAGTTCCGGGCCGCTCTACATGCCAATAACAAGTGCGTAACCGTAAAATAGACACGATAATAGCATTGTAGCTGGTCTCATTTTAAGTAATATACATCAGTCTTCCTCCTCTTCTTCCGAATCACTGCCAAAAATAGCTTTGAAAATAGCTTCGCCCGGTCGTTCGCCTTCCAGGGCTTCGTTTCGTTCAGGCTCAATAACAACCGGCTTCTGTTCTGGTACCGGAGAAGGAATCTGTCTGTCAAACATTGCTATACCGGATTCCAAGAGAAGCTTGTCCATTGTCTCCTGAGAAACAAGTGTACTTCCTGTCGAGCGTGCAGTTCTTGCAGGACCTCCGGCCCCTCCTGTGGGATGATCCCCAGGATCCATTTGAACATGTGCCGGAGGCTTGATATTAAACCGTTTGCAAAGCAAGCGAGTTGGATAAAACGATATCGTACTGCGAGTCAATGGACCAAACATGCCAATCTTGGCCGCCTCTTCGGCCGGATCCACCGGTTTGGCAGGCGGTCGACTCAGTAAAGCCTCTGTTGTAGAGGAATCCGGCTGATCAGATGTAGCTTTCGGTGTAGAGCTTGCCGAAGTGAATCGTGAAGCCATGACACCGGATATTGGCTTGAACACTTCAGCTGCTCTAGTGAATTCTCGCATCTCATTTACCCATTCATCTGTTGTTGATCCTGGCAAACGATCTGGAAGATTCTGTTTCAGGCCTGCTGAAATTTCAAGAAAGGTACGGTAACGTGCTCTCTTGCTTTCATCTTCTGAGTAGGGCATCCAGCCCCCAACTGCCCTTTTCAAAGCCTGAACAGCAGCCTCCTTGTCAAGCTTTGGCACCAAATCCCACAAATTCCTACGCCTCTCAGCGTCTGATGTTTGAAAGCCTTTAGGAGCTTTTTCTCCCAAGGCTGGCGGAAGATCAGTCCTGCCAGTGGCTTTGACAAGCCGCTCACGAGCCTCCGGTGTCATCCAGTCAAAAATGGACTTTCCCGGAAGCTGTTCCTCGCCGAGGAGCTCGGCACGAGCCTTGGGATCAAGATTTGACGCTTTAGCCGCCTCCGCCGTCGACATATACTTGGATGCATCCCTCTGAGCTGCAGGAACCTTTGCCGACTTCCAGCCTGGTGGTATATCTGGCGGTGTAAACTTTTTACCAGCTGAGAGCGATAACCCGGAAACTGCATCCGCGAGAACGAAGCCGTCAAGGGGTAAACGTCCGTCATGACACTTTCGGAACCCAGCTAGGGACGTTTTCTTAGAGATAAAAACAGGTTTGTTACCTAAAAGAGGATTGGCTGAGCTTGCCACCGCCTTTCCCTCCTCAGCAGCTTTTAATTTTTTCTTTTTCTTCTTGTCACCGCCTATAGTACGGTTGTAGGATATTCGGGGTCCCATCGAATATGGGTCTTCGTCGTCAGAGCCGGTATCGTTCAAGATGCCGACCCCGAACGCCCCTCGACGCGGGGGCTGGTTCACTTTCTTCGGCTTCTGTGTCATCAACCGCCCGCCAAAGAATGAATCACCGGCCTCGTCTTCATCTTCGTCCTGGCGACCCGGAACGCCCTTCAGTCGCAAGTCGGAGTCGAGTCGTTCTTCCCTCTCGAAGCCAAGACCAAAATGATCAACTTTTCGCACAAACGTAATCATCGGTGTGTCTGAAGGGGCGAATAAATGGGTTTCAGGTTGATGCATTGCGTCTTGTGTGAGGTTGCTGCTATCATCGAGATTTGCTCTTCGTCTCACTTTCGGTCCAATGCCCTGCCCTTCCCTCCAACCCATCCTCTTCAAAAGCTTGACGCCCATAGTTTCGCCTTCGGGTTTGAGAAGGTCGACTATACCACGTCTGCCCGTGGCCTGGGTTCCACCGCCCAAGCCGGCAAAATCCTCGGACGTCTGTAGTTGCTTAGATTCCTCCGCCTCTCGGATATCCTCTTCATCCATAAAGTCCTCGATCTTCTGCTGTTTTCTGTCCTTTGCACGATTCTGCCTTGATGAGACAAAAGTCGACGGTGTCCACCCTTCCTTTGAGCCCACCGTGTTGAAATACCTGTACCAAATCATATTTTAGTCGCTATGTTTCAAGTGATTGAAAAATCCAAACACGACGAGCTCACCCGGCGCTGAAACCTCCGGTAAACGCGCCGTGCAGTCGCTTCCGTCCTCGCTCGTCGGTAACTTCTTGCTTCCAGACGGGAACGTAGGAGCCATCGTCGCGCGTACCGGGGTCAAGAGGGGGCAGTGGTGTGCCATAGAAAGCGTAAGGCGACTGGAGCGCTTGAAGATCGGCCTCAAAGGCGCCGCGCGATCTTTTGCTCGTCATGGTTGCTGGAATGTAGCGATATGAGGAACAGGGCGAATGTTCCAAAGTAAATCAGTCAACCATCGAAAAGGGTTTGGCCTGTATCGGTGCCATCGTTGGCGTTGTTGAACAGATCCAAAGGCAACTACGTAGCTTGCACCTTCCCGGCTGCAAAATCAACGGCTGACGCTATGGCACCGCCACTGGAGGCGGGTCCACGATGTGGCTGGTCTGTTCTAATGCACATCTGTGGCTGAAGCATAAACAATTTTGTTATTTTGCATGTGTACATCGACCATGTAACAGAATACGCGGTACTTTGTAGTACATACTACGTATACAATTACTCTACTTACTATGGTATATTCCGCACCTGATCTCTTTCCAATCAAGGAGCTGCCACAGGGGACTACCCAGACTCACAAAGGAAAATGCAAGAAGTCCAATAATGTCCGTAGCTACTAACTCGGTCCAGATTCGAACATGTATCTTCACTTCAAGGTTGAAGAAAAACAAACCTGTTGGGCTGCATTTTTTGGGATGTATCACGATGCAGCAGCTTGAGTCTAACAGCTTCCTTGGGCATCAGGCACACTCGGTACGTATTGGTGGGGCCGCGGTCTTAGAGCCTTAGCCTCTTAGCCTTTGGGGGAGCCATTTCCAAGGTTTGGTCTCTGGACGGGTCAGCGATGTGAGATGAAGATCAGACAGCTTGTTTGCTTTTCCTGGAGAGACATTCATCAGTAGTCAGAAACAACAAGTTATTGTTTCTCAAGTAAAAGTATCACAGGCTTGTTGCCGCATCCGACCGACCCAGTCCGCGCTTTCCCTCTCAGGCACCCATCCGCTCACTTAACTATCCACTCCAGCTGATCTCAACGAACTCTTGCTTGATAAAGTCTAACTTTCGTCTTCCAAAACCACTGCTTGTGCGCGAGTTATTGCTCACTGCACCTGCTTGCATGCGTCATTTCATGTCAAATCAGCTAGTGCCCTACATCACGCCGCTCTGACTAGCTCGCTGACTAGCTCCTTGGGCTTAACCTTGGAGTCTTGACTCTTGACACATCCCGCCGCCGTCTCCTCCAGCCTCCCGTTGCTCCAGCTGCATCCACCTACGCCAGCCCATTTTTAATCCTCTGCCTCTGCGAAACTATCACCCTGCGCCTCTGTCCAGTGCCGACCTTTTCTCCTCCGTTTCCTGCCCCCAAGGCTCCTTCCTGTTGTCTGGTTACTACCCAGCACAAGAACAGTCTGCTCCCTTCGCGGGGCTTAATATTAAATCCCCGAGGCTATTAATATAGACTGATGCTCGCTTGATTTCGGTTTCTCTTTCGTGATTGGTGGTCTCGCAGGCTATTTGTCCTCTACGGTGGCTGGTGAGCATTGTCTTGTTTCTGCGAAATCGAGCGGTCGCAAAGACAGTCATTGTTTCCCCCCGTGTCTATCTATTTTAGTCCCAAAAAGAAAACGCTCTGTCCTTTTCTACTGGGCTACTTGTACGGTATGTCCGCTGCGGCATCGACCTCAGCCAGTCCAACGGTTGTTCGCAGCCATTCGTCCTCCCGCCCTCACGCGCATCATCGCCCCCCATCATCGGATCTTCCCCACAGGACTCGAAGCACGACCGCCAGGCCCCCATCATCTTACTCCCACCAACACACATCTTCACGATCTCAATCTTATGACCGTCGACCTCCCTCCAATCAAGCCGCCTTTGAAAATATAGCACGTCGCGATTTCGAGAATTCTAACCTTGCCCGTCCGTCCACATCTCGCAGAGACTCCTCCCGGGAACGTTCTCAGGAGCGCCCGCTCACCTCCCACCGCCCCGACCCAGCTCGGGCCCCTCAACACCAGAGTACCGCATCTCGATATAGGCGAAACTCGGTCGATATGCCTGGAACCGTTGTTGATGCGAATGCGGCCAACGTGGCTGCCGCCGCTGCTTCGGCGCAACAAGCAGGCCACGGTAACCCAGCTCAGCCCAAACGACGCACCATGATATCCACGCCAACGGGTCAATGGGCTCTCGGTAAGACTATCGGTGCTGGAAGTATGGGCAAAGTAAAGATTGCCAAAAATATAGAAACAGGCGAGCAGGTAATCATCGCTTGTCCTATATTACCAATCAAATGCACTAATTAGTCATTACTGTTTAGGTCGCTGTCAAGGTCGTTCCGAGGCAAACCGCCGAGGAACATCGAAGTGGGAGAGATGCTGAGCGCGCCGACCGATCAAAAGAGATTCGTACTGCGAGAGAGGCTGCCATCGTGTCCCTCGTGGATCACCCATATGTTTGCGGGATGCGTGACGTCGTTCGTACGCCTTACCACTGGTACATGCTCTTCGAGTATGTCAACGGTGGCCAGATGCTGGATTATATTATATCACACGGCAAACTGAAAGAGAAGCAAGCAAGGAAATTCGCCCGACAAATCGCCAGTGCTTTGGATTACTGTCATCGCAACAGTATCGTTCATCGCGACCTCAAAATCGAAAACATCTTGATCAGCAAGACCGGTGATATCAAGATTATTGATTTTGGCCTGAGCAATCTGTTTTCTCCGAGAAGCCATTTACGTACATTCTGTGGAAGTCTGTATTTTGCCGCTCCAGAGCTGCTGCAGGCGCGCCAATATACCGGCCCTGAAGTAGACGTATGGAGTTTCGGTATTGTTCTTTATGTCCTTGTCTGCGGCAAGGTTCCTTTCGACGATCAAAGCATGCCAAACCTTCATGCTAAAATCAAAAAGGGCGAAGTCGAGTACCCGCAAGGCTTGACATCAGGTAAGCTGCGTTCACATGCTTATTAGCCATCACGTACTAACCAATTTATACAGAATGTCGTCATATAATATCACGAATGCTAGTCACAGATCCAAAGAAAAGAGCCAGCTTGGCTGAGATTATGAACCACCCGTGGATGACGAAAGGCTTCAATGGGCCGCCAGAAAACTACCTCCCAGTGCGAGAACCGCTTCAACTTCCGTTGGATCCAGAGGTAGTGGAGAAGATGACGGGTTTCGACTTTGGACCTCCTGAATTTATTACGGCTCAATTGACGAAGACCTTGGAATCCGAAGACTACCAAATTGCAGCGAGATCCTTCACTCGAGAATCAGCAACCCCAAACCCAAGCAGCGACAAGAGAAGAGGTGTCTTTGATTTCTATCGACGACGGAACTCGGCAAGCAGAGAGACCTTGTCAAATCCCTCTGCCGAGGCAGTCCAGACTGGAAGTGACCCTCTTAATGCCTACAGTCCTCTAATTTCGGTCTATTTTCTGGTTAAGGAGAAGCTCGATCGGGAAAGAGCTTCAAAGAATCCGGGAGCTCTTTCTATTCCATCTGACACCGTGTTGAAAATGCCCGACTTGGCAGCACCAGAGACCGCACATACAAACCAATACGATGTACCCGGGGTGAAGGATACCAGCAGCAGAAGCCGCCCACGAGCCAGGACTCATGGCGATGACGACCTGGCCGATGGAATCAAGAAACTTCATGTCAATCAGTCCGCTAGTCCAAACCCTAACCCAACGATTGTCACGCCACAAAGTGATTCACCGGCCAAGAAAGAGAGCACTGCGGCTGGTATTCTTCGACGTTTCAGCACCCGGAGAGTGAGAGACCGAGGCCGTGAATCTGGAGAAAGGGAGAAACACTCTGCACAAACTGTACCAAGTCTAAATGTTCAGCCACCCGCCGACATGGCTTCAACCCCGCATCGTGGTTTCAGTATCCGCAGAACAAGGCGTGCCGAGCCATCGCCAACTACTTTGCATGCATCAGACAGTCAGACACAACAAGATCCACTGCAACCCCCTAGGTCAGCAGGAGGACCACTTCAAGAGACACGGTCCAACAAGTATTTGGAGAGATCCACGAGTGTCAATTCTGCTGATTATCGATCCCGCAGATTGGCGCGAAAGTATGGTGCTGATGGCAATGGCTCAAATCTCAATGAGCCGCCTCTCACGAGTGGATCCGATGGTCTGGGTGGCAGCGACGTTGATAGACAAAAGCCCAGTCTTGGAGAGTCTACTCCATTGAATGAGGCCAAAACTGCACCTCGAACAGGGGCTATGCGGGCCAAGTCTCTTGGACACGCACGGCGGGAGAGCATACAAGCCCGCAGGGCTCGTCGGGAAGAGGCTAGAGAGGCCACTGTTCCTGAAGATGAAGACGACGGCGATCTATCGAATACTGGGAATGCACTAGAAACACCGAATACCGGCGAGGACTTTGCCAAACCAGTTTACCTAAAAGGTCTTTTCAGCGTTTCTACCACGAGTAGCAAGCCTCTTCCATTTATCCGGGCCGATATTATCCGTGTTCTCAGACAGTTGAATGTCGAGTATACAGAAATCAAAGGTGGATTCAGTTGCCGACATGCACCCAGCATTGACCTCGACCGTGTGGTAGATGCTCGACCCTCAAGCCCAGAAAGACAGGGTCAGGTTTCTGCTCACAAACGGAGAATCAGCTTCGGGGGATTGCGGGCGAACGAAGACGCCAGAGAGGAAACAAGAGCAACCCATTCATCGCGTTATAACCGGCGCAACCAAGGCCCTCCAGACCGCAGTTTCATATCCAATTCAGAGGCCTCCGATGATTATGGTCAATCCCAAAACAACGTGGTGGGTGAGCGTGTAGTCGGTGAAACTACGACACGAGTGCAGAGCGATACCGGCGAGAATCTTGTCTTGCGGTTCGAGATATTGATTGTCAAAGTGCCGCTGTTTTCGTTGCATGGCATCCAGTTCAAAAAGGTCTCGGGTGGTATGTGGCAATACCGAGAGATGGCCAAGCGGATTCTGGATGCTCTACGGCTTTAGATCTGCTCCATACTGACAACGCAGGACTTGCCATACCCTTTTCATATTTCTTTTCCTTGTGTTCTATTTTGCGTCACTATTTTACATGCCCCCTGATGAATATCTGCTTGTACTGATCCCTCGATATATTTTCGGTTCTTTTCCTTTCTCATCAACACGTACGCAACTGCAACTTGCCAGCGGGTTCTTACCTTGATTTTATTATTATCTCTCCATCTATTCTCTGTCCCATTGTATATTATAGATTCATGTTTGATTTCAGAGAGTTTATACTGGCATGGCGTCGCATCGCATAGCTTCTTGTCCATAGTCAGTAGATAGATCTGTGAATAATATATGTAACTGCAATACTCCAGATGTCGACACCTGAACTTTCGTCCTATGCACCCACTCTCATATTAGACCGTACGAGGTCTCCAAACTCCAATGAAGTTGAATCCATTGATATATGCTACTATTTTTAGAAACTAGTTTACATATACTCCGAATATCAGACCAATCAATCGAACATTGAATACTGGCCACCAACCGCGAAGACAGCAAGACGGCACAACTAATGCATACTATAACGAACACATTGAGCGGGCAGCAGTCTTACACGACCGGAGCATTTATCTCGCTCCCAATCTCTTGCAGATCTGACTAGTCAGTGTTGATCCGTCGTCTCGCGGTATACGATATCACGTGATGCATAGCCACCCGGAGCACGGCCTCCGACGAATCAGAGCGGAGCACGGCGCGGCGCGGCGCATCTGATTTTCGAGATGAGAGAAAAGCACGGCATTTCGTTCGCCAATCACAGCGCCATTGAGGAGGTGAAATTAAAAAATACTTTACGGGGCAGGACAGAAACGACCTCTCTTGGAGCGTATGTATAAAAATAATCAAATTATCAAGGCTCTGCGGGTGGAAAAACGGACAAAATGAAATGGCCAAATTGGTGAATTATTTTAGCTTTGAAACGCATTTAAAACCCGCCAACTGGCGCCAATTAGCTATGTGGTCATGCTAACATCAACAACGCGTGTAATCTGATAAGGCCCATAATTCAAGGTCAAGAGAAGAGGGAAAAAAATAAATAAATAAAACTAGATCCAAACTAGTTTTATTATTTAAAGTCCTATCTTCTTTTAAACTATTTAAAATTATTTAGAAAATATGTTAAATAAAATCATAGAAATATATAGAGAAAGTGTAATATATAAGTGCTCACGTGACATCTATCAACCAATCAGAAAATAGTACTAAATCCTATTTATCTTCTAGGCCCTCCAAAAGTTGGGAAACTTAAAAACTTTCTCCCTTTCCCTAGCTAGCTGCTGCTTCCCTCTCACGATGAGACGGCCTTTTTTTTGGGCGAATGAACGGAACAAAAAATAAAAATTAATTTTATTTCGTTCTAATTATGATGGCGCCTGTCACGTCATGGAAGAATGGCAAGCTTCCTCAGTTTGTTGATTTAACGCAAGACAGCGACGACGAGATGGACGATGATGACGACGAAGACCCAGCGGATAAGGTAAGCTACACGCAACACAATACAACACCATCAGCCGGCCAATCAGCGCGCCTTATCCTTTCGTTATTTTGTTGATTTATATACCATTCTGTTGCTGCGAATTTTTACGGTTTTTTTTGATGTTATTTTTGTGTTTTTAACTGTCGTTGTTTTTGGTTGGTGGCATGCTCGACTGGTGGGCTTGTTGTTGGCTGTCGCCCCCTGCCATTGGGCGCCAAGCTCGCCCGTTGAGATGACACGACATGGCGTTTATTTGGAGCTCAGTTCAAGCTGACAATTTTGATATAGGCGGAGTCTGTGGAAACCCTCTTGGCTAAATTTATTAAGCCTAAAGTTGGAGAGTCACGGCCACTGAAACGCAAGTCACCTGCCGATGAGGTAGAAGTTAGAGATCCTCCCACAGCAACACCAGCAGTGAATCATCAGACAGTTTTCGGCCGTGAAACACCTCTTCCACAAACCAATGGCATTGGCAACTCTGAGAAGCCTGTCAAACGGGAGTCGATGGGGCCGACTCCCAAGACGTTTGCTACTATAGCCCCTACGCCCCGTCCGATTGAATCTCTTTCATCCAAAATACCTTCATCTCTACACTCTTCAGTCAACTCGTCCAATGTCTCTTCACGAAGCAGCTCTGAGAGACCTACATTCGTAGCGGAGACTGTCCCCCGTCCATCTACCTCAGTCGAGCCTTCAAGTGCTTCGTCGTCAAGAGGAAAGTCTGAAAAACCCTCATTCATGGCGAGAAAAGAAACGCTCACTCCACGCTATACTCGATCCCCGTCTGTCGTGACGGCTCTGCAGCGAACTCCAAAGGTCATGGTAGTTGTGCCACCCCCGGCCTCAGCACACACCTCGGAGACTCGCATCCTGTCAAAGAGGAAGATTAATAGGCTACCCTCTGCGTCTCCTGAGAGTGAAGAGGAATCGGACCCTGATGAGCCCAAGGGAATTAAGCCAAAATATTACCCCATCGAAATGTACGACCTGCAAGCAGACATGGGCCGTTATCCCAAGGCACGATCGACAAACAGCGACCTCATTGTACTGCCCACAGGTCCTGCATCCGGCACTGGCAGCGTGAACAAAGGCCACCCCAAGTCCCGCCAGAGTCAGAAGCTGTATTTGCGTGAACTGCTAGAAAAGAAGCTACGGATGATCCAGGGGCCTCCAGTCACAATGACGAGGGACTGGGACGGGACGGGCAATCTTGCCTCGGGCTTCGAGTTTATCAATACCTACAAACTACAACAGGGTGTGAGTCGGGCGGACGAAGGGTTCAACTACGGCTGTAACTGTGGCCTGCATTGCGACCCTTCCAGATGTGAATGCTTGTCCAAGGAAGAGGACTCGGAAGAATTAATAGTCGCCTACGAGCATCGCAATGGAAAGCTTCTCCTGAAGGAGAGCTTCATGAACCGCAAAGCCATGATCTACGAGTGCTCGCATCTCTGCCAATGTCCCCCATCCTGTTGGAACCGTCTGGTGCAGCATGGGCGGAAAATTCGCCTCGAAATTTTCCACACCGGCAATCGCGGGTTTGGTTTAAGATCTCCTGACTTTGTTCATAAGGGCCAGTTTATCGATACCTATCTCGGAGAAGTTATCACGTGTGCAGCAGCCGAGCTCCGTGAAGACGCTACCCCCTCGCACAGTCCATCGTATCTTTTCTCCCTCGACTGGTTTCCGCCTTCGTCAGACGAGGACGACGACGACGATTCTGACGAAGAAGATGGCCGCTCATCATCCTCACACTACGTCGTTGACGGGAAAAACTTCGGCGGGCCCTCGCGGTTCATGAATCACTCCTGTAACCCGAATTGCAAAATGATCCCCGTCTCCACCCATCATGGCGATCAAAAGATCTACGACCTTGCCTTTTTCGCACGTCGCGACATTCCACCAGGCGTAGAGTTCACCTTTGACTACAATCCTGGATGGAGTCCCGAGATGAACAGCGACGACCCGAATGCCGTCAAGTGTTTGTGTGGGGAGGCGAAGTGTCGGGGGCAGTTGTGGCCTAATCAGCGGAAGAGTACCAATGTTTGACCTCTCAACAATCAGGCGGTTGAACTTTTGGGGAAAGGATATTCTTCTTGTATTGTCAATTTGCTTTTCTTTTCATGCATAAGGCGTCACGAGCGAATCAGCGTGCTGCTCCTATTCCGGAACATACTTGGTCTCGGGTTTTTTTTTCTTTCATATGGATATTCAGCGTCTGGCATACATAGGTAGTCTAGTCTATGAATTTATGATACCCTTTTGTTTTCTCATATCTCTACGGTTTGTATGGAGGAGCGGTCTGTTTGAAGGGGTTCATTGATCCATCAGTGCCATGAATTAAAATCTAATATTTCCATTCCTCTCATCTATGTCCATGACTGAATTAGAGGGAAATAAAAAAAAGAGGTCTCATAGAAAAAGTAAAGTAGAATCCTCCGAAGCCCATATTCCGAGCAGAAATAAAACACTATAAACATTCGCCGAGTGATATCATGAAGTAGTTCATTCATCGAAGTGAATCAACCAGATGAAAAGATAGTAAACCAAACTCCGTCCCAACCCGTAGAGATATCCCGTAAATAAACGCCAGTAATAAAAGACATGGTAATTGTGGGTTGCCCCGTCGTCCCTGAAATGCTGTTGAGGTTGTTGTAATGGATGAAAGGTAGAATGTGGATGAATGGTCTGCCTCGAAATTTGTCCAGTGCAGAAGCCGTTGAATTGGATGTCCGTAGAAGACGATTTGAGTGGTTCATTTCAGCGGAAATGATGGATTAGGCACTCCCCTCCATCACTTCAAGAATACCGCCCATCACATATCGAGGTTGTGAGCCCCCACGGATCGAGCCCTGAGACGACGGGGCATACGAGCTTCGCTGACTCGCCATATCGCTGAGAACATTGGTATTCAAATCCATCGCAATAGGGATCGGATCGACAGGACGCGGTTCCATCATGCTCAACCCCACTCGCTCAATAGCATCTTCGTCGCAGCGCGATCGCTCCTCGCTCAACGCCAAATCCACGGCGGACGGTCGTCGACGAAGGAAAAAAGGTGACGAACGACGGAATGAGAATGGAATGATGCTGGCGTATGGACTTCGGCTGCGATCCCGACTGCTGGGCTCGGTGGTGTGGGAACCTGAAAAGCGGTGCTTGCGAAAGGGCCAGCCGGAGGTTGGTGAGGAGGTGGGACTGCCGCTGGCGGAACTGAGGGCGCTGGTAGACAGAGAATCGCTCTCGCGACGGTAGTGTGTATTGTCCATGAAGGCTGTGCGGAGGGAGAGGCTGATATCGGCCATGGGTGAGGGTTCGAGGGATTTGGACGGGCTGGAGGGACGTTTGGGTTGCATTTTGTGTGCAGTGAAGGAGTGGAGGAATTAATTGTGAGTATTTCGGTATCGTTACTCAATAAACTGATGCGCTGTTGTGGTGGTGGTGTTAAAGAGGGGGTGTTGTTGTTGACGGAAAAGCCAGGTAAGTGATGACGTTGTGGACGAACGGCAAGAGGATCCCGATTCCCGAGCAATTGAATCGAATTACCAATCAGTCCGTGTTGAGCCGATCAGGGTGAGGCAAGATAAATTTGCAGGCCTTTCACGGTACAAAATACAATCGACTCGAAAATGTGGTGAGCTGAGCTGTCGAGCTGAGCTGTAGCTGTAGCTGCAAAGACGTTGGGATTGAAAATGACGGGCACCACAATAACGGCTTCTAGAAGAACGGTCGTTGGCGGCTCAGAATGAGGCCTTCCAATGATTGTCAAGAGCAGAACAATGTCAACAACTGAAAAAGAGTCAAATAAGCGCCCGTCTCGACAATAAGACAAGTCACAGCAACACACGAGGGAGCAGGAATAGAAATGACGGCGGCTGCCGGGACATGTAGCAGGCGAGTGTATATGTATGGATTCATCCAACGGGCTCCAGAGTAATCCAGGAGAGAGAGCCCAGTGGGGAAAAAGGGGGGCGCCGCGTTTAATTATTTTTAGAGCTAGCCTGATCCTGCTTAGGCCTGTCAATTCTCACGAATTTATGCCGATGTGCCTGGTTTCGGACTTGAGCTGCGACGGATCTTGTCAGGGCTTGTGACGTTGGATGCATACCTCATTCAATGCAGATGAATGCATGCATCCGTATTCAGCGTTCAGTATTCAGTATTCAGTATTCAGTATCCTTCATTCTTATTTCTTAAGGAGTGCTCAAGGGACTCTCAATAGAAGCTTCTGGGCGACTATTGTCACTAATGCTACGTACTAGTGTAGTAAATACGTACGTCCTTGATCTTAGGGGCTGAGCGACCCACCGTACCGCTTCCGTGGCTCGATGTCTCGAGCATGTCTCACTCCGGCCAGTGCATGATGTGTACATATTTCTTTTAATGTATAAAGATTCAGTAAGCACTGTGTATTGACTGTGGCATCAATCAATGCAATTTACTATAGAATAATAGTAGAATGGTATTAATCATTGAATATGCCAACTGGTAGTCTGTTACAGAGAGGAGAACTGTCAGATCGCCGGTTTCATCGTGGTGGCGTTCCTGGTCCGCATGCGGTTAGACCTCTATGCTACGAATGTGTATGCCTGTTCGACTGTCCACTATCACTCTCTTCCTTATTTGGTGTGCATGAATTGACTCAGTCCAGTATTTGCTGACTCGGATACCACGGAGCTGACCATGAAAAAGCAATTCAGTAATCAACAAAATGAATTATGAATGAACTAGCCAACTTTGAAATACAGCGAGCACATAATCATATGTATGTTCCTTGCTGTTGGCCTCGTGTCATGTCAATAATTGCACAGCCAAGCCAAGCCCTACGACCGCCACAGCCCTAACTACCCAGGGGCACAACACGCCCCTATGTCAGACGCGCTCCGTATCATCATATCTCTGCCTTGTATATAGGATCAGGCAATCCAGGCACCAGGGGCAGTCTAGTCGAGCAAAATATGTTACATATCTGACATCCATGGTTCATTGCGGGAGATAAACTACACACTGCGCATAACAATCAAACAGTCTCCTGCATGCGTCCATTGTTATTATCGACTCACTATCAATTAGCCAACTATCTTCTATGTACGGAGTATATATTGCACATGCAACGCATCTGCAACACACACGACTCCTTTTGCTAATATTGCATCCCACATTCCGGTGGCTTGCAGGAGGCTCCTTATTCACACGCTACCCGTTTCCGGCGATCCATGCTACGCACTTCTCCTGTCTGCTAACTACGTACATTAGATATTTATTGCTCTAACTTGTTCCTATTGTGTCCGTTCCTTGGTGTTGTTACCTTCATATACAACTGTGTCTCAGTCGGTGGTGACTGCAGGTTGTAAGCCTACTTTCTATCAGGCTGTCCTGGGGATCGGCAAAAATCTATGAGAATATGTACAAAGAGCGAACGGCCGCTTGTTAGTTATGTTTTGAAATATTAAGTATCCTACGTACGAGAATTATCATCTGGTTTGTTATCGGATCTAGCCTGACTTATTGGATAATACAGTATTGAAGATGAAGATAGACGACCTCAACCTCACCAGGGGCGGCAGCTGTGACCCTGAATACGCTCTAGAGTTATTTTCAAGTCTTTGGGATTATGCGTGGCAATCCACAGTCTAAGTAGCTGTACTGAGTCCTGACTATTTGATCAAGAACTTAGAAGAGTTGATGACCAAGGGAAAAAAACATTCGGAATGTACATACTCCGTACATAGTTCCGCTAGCCCTAACTCATTCCCAGAATCCTTCTTATCCACCACTTAATCCGTTCAATGATGGATCGCACGATCAAGTGTATTTACATACACAATCTCACGATCAACTCCTGAATCTCGAATCGCATTTCTGTTATTGGGCAATAGGGTAAGCCCTAAAGCTCCTCGGATTAGGGTTACATAAATGCCAGGATTGACTACAATGCATATGATTGGTCAAACTATACAATGAGTAGACAAGGTAGCATGCTCAGCGTGTCAGTCGGGGTAGTTTACTCAATTTGATACCATTTTTTACTTGCATGGCTTTAGTGAATGTGACTAATGGCTAATTTCTTTTCTACCTGAATAGCAATTTGTCCCTCAGATCAAGATCACGATTTCAACTAGTATCAGCTTCGGAAGCAACGACAGAGGATCTCGTTGAATCTTTAAATATATTTATCCAACCCTCAAGAGCCTCCGCACTTTTGCTGCAATACAATCAGAAAAGGCTCCATATACAAAGTATTAATCAAAAATCACTGAATTAAATCGAGGTGATGACCTCTAGCGGACTTGGCAATTCGTGGAATGCGACTCTAATTACCCTCAGGACTTCACAGCCGTTTTATACCCCAGTTTCCTCATCAGGCTAGAGAGAGCCACTTTATTTTTGATAGAAGCTTAACTTAATTTCACAGAGTACTTTGCAGCGCCCGGCTCTTTTCAGTTGATCGTTGAACGTTTCGACATGTTCACTAACTCGCGCCATTCTTGAAAGACGGCGAACGAGTGCAACATGGGAAACAAAGCGTGGTTCTATGTAGTTTCAACTGTTCAGATCGTCGGGTATTCTTTTGATTCCGATCTTGAGTCGAGGTATAGGTTCGACATCCATCATGGGAACACTCAACACATACAGAGTACAACCACACCGCCCGAACATAGGAATGCCAAAAGCGCTGCGTACCACACACCTGATCATCATGATCATCGCTAAACGTGACTTGCCCTCGGGCCGCCTTGGACAAAACCTCAAATATCGACGAGTCAATACTCACCTAGTTCTCCTGGCTAGGATAGGGTTACATGTACCAACCCGCTAAGCACGTTAGTGCACCGCGCAAGTATCCAGAAAAATGTCGGCAGTCTTATGACATGCGTGCTATAGACGTAGTCTGTTTACACTGAAGATATGCTATTCGTCGCATTCTCCGTAGGGTGTGCTGGTGGTCCTAGGAAAGTGACCCTATCTCAAGTATCCACTGGCTACGAAACAAACGAACTGTCCATTGATGGTCAGGACTTTACAGCATGTATTTCCTATACTGGGAAGATGCGAACCTTCCATATTGGGTATATAAGATGGCAAAAGTCCCACAATATCGGCGACGAGGTCCATCATCGAGGATATCAAGGCACAGGCGGCCCACGATGAAGACGACATTGGCCACAGTCGCAGCCCTTTCCGGGCTTGTCTCCGCCTGGATGCCCGGCGTGCACAAAGACATCGTCTCCCTATCGGGCGAGAACCTCTTCAACAAAACCGACCCCATCACCAAGCGCTGGCTGCCGTCATCCGGCAAGATTCGCGGCGTCAACCTCGGCTCCTTGTTTGTCTTTGAACCCTGGCTCGCCGAAAATTCATGGAGTAGCATTGGATGTTCAGGCCAAAACTCGGAGTTTGACTGCGTCAATGCCCTGGGGCAGGATACTGCCAACACCAACTTTCAAGATCATTGGGGGTCGTGGATTGTGGAGGATGATATTGCGAAAATGTCGAGTTATGGGTTGAATGCCATTCGTATTCCGGTCGGGTACTGGATGCGAGAGGATATTGTGTATGGTGATAGCGAGCATTTCCCTCAGGGAGCATTGTCGTATCTTGAGCAGATTTGTGATTGGGCTGCTAATTATGGGTTTTATGTCATTATTGATTTGCATGGTGCCCCTGGTGCGCAGGTTTCACAGAACCCAGATACTGGACAGGTGCGTTACACCATATCCATACATACGTACCTTGTCCCCGGCTAATAGAAGTTGGATTGATAGTTCGCTTCCACCCCCGGATTTTACGTCGACTACCAATTCGAGCGAGCCCTCGAGTTCCTCGAATGGATGACTACCCAGATCCACTCGAGTGACAGCTTCCGCAACGTCGGTATGCTCGAGATCGTGAACGAGCCCGTGCAAGACTCCAGCTCAGTCGGAACAATGAGGTCAACCTACTATCCCGATGCATTCAGCGTGAGTCCCCTTTTCCATACTATCAGATACAAACCCTAACTCACATGTGCAATACAGAGAATCCGCGCCACCGAAAGCGCCCTCGGCATCACCGCCAACAACGAACTCCACATCCAAATGATGAACAACCTCTGGGGCTCCGGCGATCCCACCTCGTACTTGACCGACAACTACTTCGCCGCCTACGACGACCACCGCTATATAAAATGGGACACCAGCGTCGCCGTCAGCAAGGACAACTATATCAGCAGTTCATGTGCTGACGACCGCGGCGGAAACACGCCCACCATCGTGTCGGAGTGGAGTCTGAGTGTCCCCGACGACGTGCAGGGTACTGTGGACTGGGATCCGAGCACAAACCAGGAATTTTATGCAAAGTGGTTTGCGGCGCAGGTTATTGCCTACGAGAAGCAGGATGGGTGGTTGTTTTGGTCGTGGAAGTCGGAGTTGGGTGATTATCGCTGGTCGTATCAGGATGCTGTGGCTGCGGGTGTGATTCCGAAGGATTTGGATTCTGTTTATGATATGGGGGTGTGCTGATCCATACCAGACCTGAAATAATGCCCAGGTGGTCTTACGAAGGCCGTCGGACTGTATATATGTGTCTATAGTGTTCTTGAATAATACTATATATCATCTAGATACTTAAAGTTAAACGCTCTCTGATCATACATGCCATTTCTCAATAAAAATCCATGGACTCGTATGCAAAGCCATGGAAGCAGAAAAGAAGAAAAAGAAAAGAAAAAAGTCTTTGGTATATGTATCGAAACTGATGGTGAAGATCCAAAACGCCATCGCCTATGCCCTGTCGTGCGAATCGTGCTAATGCCGCAATCTATGAATGCATAGAGCAGAAGAGATCAGGCAAAAAAGGAAACAAGATATAAGAAGGTGTATAACCGTGACAATAAGAATCAAAGGGAAGAAAAGGAAAGAAGGACACACAACTCCGATGTATATTATGGCACATCAAAACAAAGATTAGTAAGGAAGCCGGACGTTAGAACACGCCAAATCCCAGCCCAGTTTTACGGGGGAGGACCCTGACCCGAGCGTCGCTGTGTAAAGCTTCTGCGGATACTTTGACCCCACGCTGAATCACCCAGACTTTGCATCATATCTTGTACAATGACACTGTTATCTTGCGACTGGCTGCCTTGTGACGAATGACCATTTATGGATTGCGAACGGCCTGGGTGGTCAAGACCCAGTTCTGCGGCGTTTTGACGCGGTGATAGTGCAGCGCCTATTCTTGACCATTCGCTGGATGACTCCGCAACGCTGGTATCGATCTGCAAAGATGGCCGAGGAGAGGTGGTAGGTGACATCGCACTTATTTGAGAGATGGCTGACGATAGTGTCAACCTAGAGTCCTTCTGCAGACTAGACTCGCCATCGAAGAAGTCATCCTCAGCGTCATGACGTTCTTGATCCTCAACAAAGATTTCAGGAATTGAGAATTGAGGAATAGTTGTGAGGCGGGCCGATTTGCGGTTCTCGATACGCTTGCGGAATCGACGAGCCCAGTACAGCGTATCAAAGAAGCCGATGACAGTGTTTCGTCGAACAGCCTCTTCAACACGTTGAAGCCTAGTGCGACGTCGGAGGAATTCCTCGAGACGTAGACTTTTGCTATCAACGATGATCTTGTAGTGAGCTAGAATCATGAGACACGCAGAGAACGATACTCCCCGCTCCGGATCGGCCGACACCAAAACTTCCTCGTAGAAGGTATTCAATCGTTTCCGGCGGGCACGGATTTCTTCAACCGGAATTTGATCAATGATACGAGCTAGTTTTGCGATATCAACTTCGTTGCCGCCCGCTCTTTCCGAAGGGTTGAATGAAACCAGAGAGTCGCGGGGATTGGGACCGCTTCGGCACTTTTCAAGGATCCGACCAACAGTGAAATTTCCATCGTAGATACGCATCTCAAAGACACCGGAAAGTTCCTAGCAATCGAATATTAGTATGACATCTCAGCGCGGAAAACTGATCTACTTACGCCTAGGAGCCTCGGGAACTGCTCCTTCGTGATAAACCCAGTACCACGAGGATCGAAATTAGCCCAGGCTTCCTTAAAACGTCGAATTTCGTCTCGGTCAATAGTATAAAGACCAAGACCACTGCTTCGCTGATACACGTAGGAGAAACTCTCGAAAATAAGAGAGACAAATAGCGATACAAAAAGATACATGCTGATCACATTCCACGCAATGAAAAGACCACGAGCCCATCCTTCGCTTCCGCAGTCTGATCTCAAGAACTCATCGTTCAATGTACAGTACGGCCGTTTCATGGTTGCAAAGTCTTCCATGAATTGATTCCAGCCCTCACCAGCACTGGTACGGAAGAGCAAGATCAGCGCGTTTGGAACGTCCCGGAAATTGATATTGTTGTTTTCGTTGTCACCGAACTTTGTGAGTCCAAAAGTCTGCGTCATAGCAATGGCGAATACGAGAAATAGGACAAACCAAGTCGCTAACAGGTTGACGATAGACGTTAAACTAGCAGCAGCCGTCTTGAAAAGTTGATCGAGTTGATTGTTGCGAGGGATGATCAACAATGTGATGGAGACAATGAACAGCTTGTTGAGTTGCAGTACGGCGTTCATGTGGCTTACGTTACGGAAGATGAAAGCCAAAATGACGGTAACGAAAGTCCCTGGGACCACTAAAAGGGAGTAAAGATCCCATGAGCTTCGCCTAAAGCGAGGCCAACCGAGTCCGATGATACGTATAGTAATATCCGCAATATAGAACAGGGTCAGGATGAAAAAGAGTACATCTGTTTCGACATTAGTCTGGCCATACGTATCAATAAGGGACAACATAGACAACATACCTCTAATAAGATCCCACATAACCGGATACGGATACCACTCCAAAGTGAGAAGTAGCAGATGGAATACGAGCAAACCCGTGATGAAGCGCGCCCATTTACCGTTCTTCCTTGATGCGAGTCGGTAGCATGTCTTGCGCCAGTTCTCAGCGAAAGCGTTACCCGATCTTTTTGATGGCGATATTTGTCTCAAAAGTTTCCTCAACTCAAGCCACGAACGTTGTTCGGCAGTCAAAAAGGCCACTCCAGTCTGTTCCGTGTAATTTCGCATAAACACAGTCACAAACAAGGTCAACACGAAAACTGCACCGAGCAAGTTGAAGACAACGAAGAAAAGACCGTTGGCTTGCGATGCAAAATTCTCCGGCTGTAGACCAACTCCTGTGATACTCATAGCGCTCGATTGAACGTCAATCCATCCTTCTTGAGAAACAATCTGAAAGAGAATGAATAGAGAGTTGCTAAAATCGTCGAAGCTGTAGTAAGAGTTGTCGGCTACCCTAGGCGCCAAGACATTCCAATTGTATGGCGAGCTCTGGTATTCCCCGATACAAGCATCGAGACTCCCGGAAAGCGAACCATCGTTGCATGATACCATCTTTCCATTGAACAGGTTCAAACCGTAGATGGCAAAGGGGATAAGAAAACTCAGCGAAACGAATGCAGCCTAGAATGTGATTAGACATGCCAAAACCAAGTGACGAGCTTGAAGAACTTACAGAGACAACTTTCCAACCACCGACGATGATAACAGAGTGAAAAGTATCTCGGGCACTATCACTCACGTTGAGAAGTCTCAGTGCCCTCAAAGCTTTGAAAGCTCCGACGATCCTAGACACACTTCCAGTGGTAAACAAAGAAGTAAAAACGTTGATCCAGAGAGTTATTAGCACAACACCGTCGAGGAAGCCCCAGGAACTTCGGAAATAGGCATTCGGCGTCCAGAAAAATCCATCAGCAATGACTTTGATCATGGCTTCGATAGTAAAAACTGCTGCAAATCCTGCATCGGTCCAAACAAACCAGTTATCGGGAGTGTATTCTCGTGTTAAGAAGTAATCTCTCTGATACAAGGGCGTTGTGATACAAGCCAGCAAGACCATAGCAACAATACAGGCATAAATAAAGGCCGAGAAGGTGTACCATAGCGGCTTGTAAGGTTCGAAACCTTCAAATCGATGGCTGCCTCGTCCTGGTCCAACCATGCGCTGACATGCTCTTCGGATAGGATTCTTGGTACTGAAGATATACAGAGACTTGTTGTATAGAGGGTAACGTTGGAGGTATTCTCTTTGTGCGACTTTGCGCTGCTCAGAAGCCATCACCACCTCTTTCGCTAAAGTTCGAG
This sequence comes from Talaromyces verruculosus, assembly GCA_038993655.1. Taxonomy (NCBI): domain Eukaryota; kingdom Fungi; phylum Ascomycota; class Eurotiomycetes; order Eurotiales; family Trichocomaceae; genus Talaromyces; species Talaromyces verruculosus. The sequence continues at coordinate 179,092 of JBBVQN010000007.1, read as the reverse complement.
GATCAAGTTCGTCGTATGCCTTGGAGAACTTCAACCTGGAATAGAATGGATTAGGCTCTTTGTTTAGGAATGCCTTTGAGAATTTAGTCCAGATTGTAGAAAGCCAGCCTGGCTGTAACGTATCTTTGTCCACAGATGGCTGATGTGGTGTCTGGGTCTCGAATGTATCAAAATGCTCGTCGAGAAACTCCTGCACTACGGCGTCCTTAAGAAGCATGTCCATGGTGGCAGGGCCATAATCTAAAGGCTCCCGATTCCGAGCGTTTTCGCGGCCAAATTTGAATATAGAAGTCAGAGCAAGATTACTGGCTGAGGAAGATCCGAGCTCTTTTTGTTGCAGGAAAGCCTTCACCTGATGCAAACGCTTCTGATCTTCCGAGACATCGAAGCTCTCTTGAATGACAGCAATAAACATGTTCAAGATGATGAAGCATGAGAGAATGAACCATATTGTGATGAATGATGCCGAGATCCAGGAGGTGCCATACGCTTTGGTAAATGTAGTTGAGCCGTACAGGATCGTAGTCCAATTCTCGCTAGACAGGATCTGATACATGGCGAGAAAAGAATTGTATATAGTGAAGAATGTCATGTCAATCGTTTTTCCGCTGTCGTTTTCGGCCGGGATCACACCGCGGAATAACTGCACTGCAAATATGGCTGCGAGGTATGTGATCAGAAACACGAAGAGGATCAAATTCAGCAAACCCACAACGTTGCGGAATACTACCGTGATGAGGTCCCTCGTCACTGAAAACGCCAAAACGATGCGGTATACACGCAATATTTGAAAGAGCGTGAGTCCCATGTATACCTGACCTGAAGAGTGAATCGGCGGAATTTGTATGATACATGTTATTATCGCGAGAGCCAAATCCACAAGGTTGCGCTTGCTATGATGGAAATGTCTCCAATCAGACGCAAAACGTAGAATGATCTCCAACAAGAGGACAAAGGTAACGGCAGTTTCGGTGCCGCTGATGAATCTTTCTGTCGAGTGACTCATCGTTGCACTTCGCATACATTGAACGATCAGGTCGTACGCGATCAAGGCTATCCATAACCAACTGGTTTTCTCGTAGAGGTTCTTGAGGTGATTGACTTTGTAATGTGCCGACTCGTCAATTTCAGGCTCCTCTACTTTCTCCATGGCGAAAGCGCTCTGCCTGCTTTCCTCTCGAATGACTTGAAATGAGGACGTAATAACTGCGACCAACAAGTTCACCATCCACAAACTCAGTAGCACAAACCCGATAGCAAAGAACAAAGCAGAAGCTAGATAATCCGAGTCTGTCGTATAATATAGGAGATCGGTGAAGGTATTGGAGCTCATAATTACAAAAACGAGTTCAAGAGAGTTGAAAATGTTGTCGAAACTCACTGTTCCATTGTACGGATTGGTTCCTTCAATGCACATAGAGCCTTGAGGGCAAAGATAGCCTTTCGGACTGAACGGCGAAGGCTCGTTGTTTGCGTAGACCCATGGTTTTGCTTCACCTGTTATGCTATCAAGATATCCTCCACATAACTGGATGACATTGTAAGGGTCATTCATAGTAAAATTACTCTGACCCTCGGGATCGATCCAAACGCAAGATCTGCGGAAACTGGACTTGAAGCTTTGAATACCGACAATGGCGAAGAGCAACCAAAAGAAGCCAATGAGAAAAGCAACGTGGACAAGTAGTGGCGCCGACTTCTTCAAACTTCGCAGAATGACCTAAGCTATGTTAGACTGATAGACCGTGAAATTTATGCATCGACTTACCGATGTTCCATCCGTGATACCAAGCAGTCGGAGTAAACGCAGACAACTGAGCATCTGAAAAATATATATGTTATGTTTGCTGGAGTAGCCCGTGATCTGCAAGCCGAACGAGATCCAATATGAAATAACAGCTAGAAAGTCTAACCGGTTAAAAGAGTGTCTGAGAAACGCTCTGTAAGCGAGTCGTTTCCGTGATCCGTGGCGAGGATCATTCGAGGAGTCGGTGAATGGCTGCAGCCCGGTGACAGTCTTGCGCAAATATGACGGCTGGGTGTCCTCGAACTTGACAGATTTGGTTTTCGTTGAGGGTTCGCGTTTAAGGGATAACAGGCTTTTGCCTCTTTCAGCAATCGCTTTTTTGAAACCGAGTGACCTGTCCATAGTACTGTACTCTGCGGAGTTCCAAATAAAACCAGATACTATGATCCTGATAGATAGTTCAATCGTATAAATGACAAAAATGACGAACAGAGCATAATCGATAGCCTGTGAGCCCCATTTCTCAGACCTTGGGTGAGTCCACACTGAATGGGCAGATTGAACGGTCAACAATACGGCATGAACCACAATGACCAGCAAAATGAAGGGTTCTGTAGCCGGGTGTACTAGAATATCGCATAGCTTTGTTCTCAATGGGTTGTCCGGGCTGAATATACCGAGTGACTTCCCTTTGAACGGGTTGACGTTTGTCCTCCAGGCCGTTTGAGTGCTCCCTTTCTCGGACACACTCTCCATGCGGTGCGGAATATTATCAGAATCTTGCTGCGAGGGTGAGCTCGGTGGCTCATCGTGTTTTGACCTCTTCATCGACTCTCGGCGCATGATCGCCTGCTCGACAGGCTCGTTACTTAAATTAACCACACGCTGCGACATCATTTGCATGACGGTACCGGCTCTGTGCAAAGCCGAGCCCGACACCGATGGTGATAAAGAGCGCGTACGTGAAGGACTGCCACTTGCACTGCTGCTGCCCCGTCTCCTTCCTCCCGCTCCAGTTTCCAAATCATCACCCAAGCGGGAGCTGCTGTAACCATTTCCAAGCCTTATACTCTGCATACTCGTCCGGCCTTCGGATTCTCCCGCATTTGCGCCGCTGATAGGCTGAAGGTATTTCTTATCCGTCAACGGAGCTGTGTCATCGATCGGTACGGTTGGAGAAGAAAAATAATCGTCGGAAGTTGCCCGTCCACCGTGTCCAGACGGTCCTGGAAAGGAACTCATCATAAATTCTTCGCTATCGGGCCGCTGCGGTGACGATGGACGAAAGCCAAACCCTATTGAACCCATGGCCTCTGCGAAACCGCCTGGATCATCGACAAAGTCATGGTCGTCGGGCGCATACGGATTGTTCTCTCTTAACCTCGCGCTCGATGGCTGCGTAATTCGTAAACCGACTCTCTCTTTTGGACTGGGTGAATCCTCCGCGACGCGCTCGTATGTCGTAAAGCTTCCGCCCGTAAGTAGTGATCGTCTCGGTCCATGTCCAGTCCTTGCGCCGCTACTCCTCCTCCTCCCTCGGCGGACATCGATATTCTCAAATCCGTCGCTTTCATCTCTGGAAAAATTTTGTAGAGGGATTGCTCGTTGTGGCGGGTCTTGGCCAGGAGCGTGGCCCTGATTATTGTTCGATGCCATGGTTGCCGCCAACAACTCTAGTCAACGGCACGCATCGCCAATTACTGTAGATCACCGGTGTGGGCGCATGAGGATTATAACTTGTGGAGTATTATTGTTATTATATCGTGTCGTTGTGAGTCAATCGTGAACAATCAATGTTGAAGCCTGGGAGGGTTGGAACAAGTGAGTCTGTTGGGTCCGGCGCGGCAGACAGCGGTGCAAAGGGGGTGGTTTCACGATGAATGATCGGATCGACGAGGGAAGGAAAGGACAGTACCTTGACAGCTGGAGTCCCTTCTGCAACGTGACAGGAAGAAGAATTAGTAAGAGGTAATTATCGTAACGGTGCCTGTCTGCCACGATGGGTCTGGTAAGGGCCTCCGTGCACAGCCTTGAAGACAGTAACTAAGTTACAGAGTAGAGGAGGTAGTAACTAAGAATAAATTGTTAGGCCAGATCCCGCCAGGTGAGACATCCTTCGCAGCAATTTTACCCACTGGCTCCATCTTAGCGGGGATCAGCCACGAACCATTAACTGTCTAGTATCTACTACGCGCCATTTGTCGAGCTGTCATGGCATTCTTCCCTTGAAGATCAGGCCTAATACTCAATATGCACCGCTGAATAGAAAAATCATAGTATCGGTACTTATGGTTCACGGTGTGGATGTTTATTCGCTTGCATGCAACCAGACCGTCGTACTCTGTCCTCGTTCACTTAAGTACCTAGCACCTACTACGTAAGTACGTATCACATTACGCACGCCTAATCAATTGTCCTTGTGTGGCGCAGTCCAGGTCATTGCGCGGCTGGCCGTTATCGTGGCTTGACTCTGGACGGAGCTGTCGGAGCACCTACTCTATTTCTACTATGATACGAAGGTAACCATAATCTAAGGAGCCGAGTTCTCGACCTCCTAAAGACGTCAGCCACCAGGCCTTCGAGCTCTACAATGCCAAAAGTCCGAAGTAAACCCCTTCAGACCTATCCGAAACATGAACAGTGCGCCACGTTCTTAGACGTCTCACATATCTCGAGTCTGTCTATTGGACTAATTGGTATCCGATCTTCAATGCACATGGCTGCAGTTGGCACGTATATCTAGGTCATGGATACATCTTGAAGCTCCCTTACCACCAAGGCTCACCACAATCATGAAGCTTGTTAATCAGTCTCCATCGTATCTCCGTGACTGCCAGAAGACTTTTCCGTAACTTGCTTGCGGATTCCTTCCACGAAAGCCTCAACTGCCACTCCTCCACCCAGAGGAACACCACCCCTTCGAACAAACCCTCCATTCTCCACTGGAACCTTGAGCGCCTCGCTGATACTAGGCAAGCCGCCGTCACGGATAGCAACGGTAAGGCTGCCCAAGCTTTGGGTGAACTGTGGGGACCGCAACACACGCCGGAGGATATCTCTCTTCTGTTGCAGATCGAGAGACAAAAGAACCGCTTGCGCCGTCTCTGCGTTCATGTCGGATGCAGGTATATCGTCGATGTTCTGCGCTAACAGAAGAAGTGCCGGTGGGAGAAAGTTGAGTAAGTTTTCAACTTGGTCATCATCGGCGGATTCGATCATCGGAATCGTTGATGAAGGCGACAACAAATCGGCGAGAGTGGTGTAAAGGTATTCTTCGCTTTGAGACTGAGCGGGTTGGTTCCCTCCTTGAAGAGAGTTTAAAAGACCCTGGATCACCGAGGATGCGTCCGTCTGACCCGCAGATGCCCTATTACAACATCCATCATCAGCAAGTCTGAATGAAAAGTTTACGCTAAAAGAACAGCCTAGATAGATAGCTTGTTTTCAATGCAGGAAACATATGCTATTGTTCGTGTTCTTTAGATCGCAATCTTGTAACAAAAGTATGCATTCCATAAACGCCTTGCAACGAGATCGACCGGCGACACCGAGAAGAGTACAGCGATGAAATAAAATCTCAGAGAGATGTACCTACGCTCGGCCACCATCTGCACCCCCTTCGCGGGACTCTTCTCCTTCCTCGCGAATGTCACCGCCCGTTGCGTCAAAACCAGCACCGCCGCTGCCTTGTCCACCATGATGATCACTGGTGTGGTGCGATCCTTCCACATCTTCCATCGTGGCATCATCATCGCCATCGTCTCCACCACGTTCATTCGAAGGTAGGTTTGCAATTTCCGTCTGTACATCAACTTCTTCTCCTTGCAGCAGGGTATTCACAATTTCTCCTAATTTCAAGTCTCGGGGACTGAAATATGCAAGGTCACGCTCATTCTGGCTCTTCGACTGTAGCCAGAAAAGATATCGCTGTGAGCTGGAAGAGAATTTCAAGACGTAGATACGCCCATTCGTAGGCGCGCGAGTATTTTCTGAGGTGGAACGGTAAGGAGTGAAAGTGCCGTCGGATGGCACCATTACTAAGTCCAGCTCAGGATCCGTAAGTGCAGCAGATCGAGGTCGCCAACAGAAATGAATAAGATCATCTTCTGAGTAGAGATAAATATATCCTGGTGTCGATTTGGGCTTAACTTGGGGAGGGCTGGCAGAAGTCTAGTGAGCAATGGTAGTCAGTGTTTGTTTTGACAAGCTCATGCGGATGGCTCGCAGGCAGTTGTTTATACGCACATCGAGATCGCAGATTCCGGCCTTGAATGTGATTATGGGCTCTGCTATAGACATGATGATATTTTTTCTTGTGGGGAGGATGATAGGAGATAAAAGGAAAATAGGTCGAGGATGAGGATTGTTGAGCTTGAAGATATGAAGTTGTGTGGCTAGTTAGTCAAGCTTGCAGCGGTACGTCAGAAGCTCTCAGAGACTCAGACAGGAACTGCACATAATGCTGTTCTCGACAGCCGTAGCCCGAGATCCTGCATCACGAGACCAACCCGCCCGCCGTAGCCCGGTAGCCAATCACCGCCCGGCAATTCGAGCGCCGAATGTGCACTAGCGCATTTCGGTTAAAGGATAGGGCTTTCGGTGCCCACAAACCCTCACGATTTCCCGCTCTGGGCCACACCAAGTCAACTCCTCCGACTCAACAACCACCATCGTCGACAATACACCAATTTCTTTCCGGACAAGTTCTTCGTCATACAACGGGCAAATATGTCGGACGCTCAGACGAAGAAGTTTGGAAAGGGCGAGCGGACGATCCCTCACCACAGCCAAAAGGCTCAGAAGTGGTATCCCGTGGACGATGAGGCGCAACCCAAGAAAGTCAGTAGCCTTGGAAAGAAACATACGGTTGAGAATGCAGTGTCTTGCGGATTGGACTGGATTGGATTGGGACAATCGCCTCGATATATGGATGGTTATGGAAAAGACAGAGGATCTTCGCTTTACACAGCCAACAATTTCCATACGATCGTACAATCACTCAAGCAGCTCGAGAGCCGAAAAAACCAATTCTTTGACATCCTACAACTCAACAAGACACTGCATTTTCAGCTGGTATAGAACTTTGAACTCGAGCTAACGTTCCATCTATAGGTCCGCAAGACCGTCCGCCCCGCCAAGCCTCGTGAGAGCCTCCAGCCTGGTACCATCCTGATCCTCCTCGCTGGTCGTTTCCGTGGCAAGCGCGTTGTTCTCCTCAAGCACCTTCCCCAGGGTGTCCTCCTCGTTACCGGCCCCTTTAAGATCAACGGTGTCCCTCTCCGACGGGTGAACGCTCGTTACGTGATCGCTACCAGCGGCAAGGTCGACCTCAGCGGTATCGACTCTGCTACTCTCGAGAAGGTCTCTACTTCCGACTACTTCACCAAGGAGAAGGCTCAGGAGAAGAAGACCGAGGAGGCTTTCTTCAAGCAGGGAGAGAAGCCCGAGGTGCGTTCAACTTGACGACGGAGGAAGGTTTTAGGCCGGTGTGCTAACGAAGATGTTTTACAGAAGAAGAAGATTACCAGTGCTCGCGCCGCCGACCAGAAGGCCATCGACCAGTCCCTTTTGGCCACCATCAAGAAGGAGCATCTCCTCGCCAGCTACCTTGCCACCAGCTTCAGCCTCCGGAAAGGCGACAAGCCTCACGAGATGAAGTGGTAAATTATGACAGTTGCATAAGGGGTTATGTTTTATTTCGAAATTTGATGTGCCAAAAATTTTTCTACGAACAAAAACTTTCTATTATCAACACATTGAGAAAGGAGGATTCGGCGTTTGCAAATGGGCTTTTTGTCTCTCCATACCGTGTTGTGGATATGGGTTTGAAAATGGAACTGCGCGAGTGGGGATATTAAAAAACTATCATTTGCACCTGCTATATCTTTTTTTGTTGTTAAAAGGAAAAAGAGTTCTTCATGAGACACATGTAAACTCGATTTCGGAAGTCAGCAGCTTCCAACTGCGTTAGATTTTTTTTTCTTTGTGTGAGCTGCTCTACTTCCAGATACCGCACAATGAGAATCCAACCCAACTTTTCTTGTTCCTTCTATGACTATAATAATAATGACATTCAAGATATGCTAGCAAATGCGACTTAAAACACGTATCTTACATTCGTATATGCACATCAGGGTTTCCCATTGCCATTGCCCTTGCCGTTTGTTCTTCTTCTTGTCTTGACCTTTTCCTTCGCAACAGAATCCCCCATATGATCCCTGGCCTCCTGCACTGCCTTGCGAATCTTCGCATCAATATCCAAATCTGCAAGCTCCGCTCGCACATCTTCCTCAATCGTCTCGCTCTCGTCAGCAGTAGAGCCGCCCAACCAATCCAAAACTCCCCATGCGCCGTAATTTCCATCTCCGCCTGACATCACATGCATCTCTGTGCGACGAGCCATTCCACTTAACAGAAATCCCAAGGGAACCTTGGAGTAGCCGGAGTGTGTCCATGTTTCTTCGAGAGAGACGAGTCCGAGGAAGACCATGTATGTAATCATATGGAAACGGAATAGCGCAGCAGGTAAGTAGAGAGGAAGGAACTTCCACAATAGATAACAGAGTGGATGATCGTAATGGGCCGTCAAGGGCCAGGGTGCTCTCAGGCCATGATACCAAGTTTCATGGAGACGGTTGACGCGCAACCTATCGTTATGAAGCACGAAACGGTGAATGGTATAATTCAGAATCTATTTGCCATCAGTAACAATCCAAGTGCGAAATGGAACGGTCAAATAAACCTCTCTAACAATAAACCCTCGCACAATATCGATCGTGATCCCCCAGGGATATGGCAACCGCACCGCAACCTTGACTGCACTCCGTCTGCGAAGCACCTTGGTCAAAGTAAACTCCGTAGCACCCTGCACCGCAATACTAAAGAAGATATTGAAAAGCGACCATCCTATAATTTTCACTTCTTTGCGACTGATTCTGCGCCGCTTATGCCCCGAGGGCAGCGCAATATGGCCTTGCGCTTTGATTGAAGAAGCCGCATAGGGAAGTATAGTGTCGAAAGCGAAGAAAAAGATTGAAGGCGCAAGGTAAAAGACTAGTCGTATGGCCAAAGTGCCAAACAACTCAACTCGAAGTGGAGAATGCGACAGGACGAGGGTTGTCCATGTCATCCAGAAGAAGAGGAGGTTGAGGCTGGTGAAGAGCATTGTGGCGGTGAAAGGCTATTGTTCTCTTTGTTCGAGGGTGCTTTCCGAAGCATATAAGACAGTAGTAATATTGGTTATGACATTGTCTGGGATATTTGAGGAAGATGTCTGTATATGTATACTGAATGAAATCAAGATGAAGCAAGATCGTCGACGCATGAGTCATGACGTCAAGGCAAGCGTTCATGTAATCGATCGTGAGCTAGCCTTATTTAGAATAGTACGCAGGATTCAGCCAATTAGAGAGAAATATACATTTAGTATCTTAGTAGTATAGTCTACTCATGGTATGCTGAGGAGTTAAAAAGTTAGGTATTTAATGATTCTGTAGCTTAGAAACTTAGGGTAATTATATATTTCTATGTATATAATTTTATAGATTATCTCTATATTACCATACTTTAGTAATTTCCAAGATAATTAACAAGTACGGTAAGGATGCAATGAATTAGGCACTGTCCCGCTCAACTAGCCCTATGTTGGTATATCATGTTATGGAGAATCTGGGATGACTGAATGGGGTCGAAGGAATAATAAGGAGTTACAGTGAAGCGCACTATTGTGGAATGGAGGAGAAGTTTTAGCTCTACGCCAGACAGAGAAGGAAACTAGATTTGAATAGTGAATGTTTGACAATATACGAAGAAGGACAATTCGAGAAAGCTATACCCACGATTGATGGGTATTTTTATTAGATAGTACGCAGTAATAATAATGTTGGCCCCGATGCATATCGGGATCAAGTTTTCCAACGCAAGTGTTGGAAGTTTGGCGTTGCATTTCCATCTCCGGAAGAGTGGTCTGAGCTTGCAATGTCTCAATATAGGACATGATACGGGATCACGGCATCACAACCTGCTTCATTCGATGACTCAAGTGGGCTATCATGTGCTTTTATAGTCCAATCAATAGGCACTGTCAACCAAACCGCGCCACTGTGGCCTAAATTCTTCGTAGGAGTGTTTGCTTGTTGTGGCAGACGATCCCCCGACTTTCCATGCAATTCAAGCACTTCTAAGGTAAATGTCAGCCCTGAAACCAATCGACCAGTAGATATGGCGTACTCATGAGGACCTTCCCTATAACCCAATATCTTCCGTAGTTGCGCGGAATCAGTCTGATAATCTCCAGCACAAAATTGGTTTGATCGATCTGCTTGAGAGTCGATCGCCTGGAACATGGGCCGTTCCAGGACCGAGTACGGCGCAGAGAATAAACGGAGAACAGACAGGAATATATTGTGGTGGCATTGATTGAGCAGCACGAATGAGCTCGCTGAGACTTGAAGAACATGTTTGGTGCAAATTGCGAGACATTATATCTGAAGGGCGCTGAGAAACTTGGCTCGTACGATTTGCTGTTATTCATGCTAAGTTGATGCATTCTAACCTCGTTAAAGATCGAGCACTAACAGCAGGGTATGTCAGTTCTTGCTCGCCAAAGCGAAACATGGGGGTTACAATACCACTGAAGAATTATTAACATGCAGACAATCCAGTTGTTCCTTGCAAAATTAGTTGTATTAAAAGCATGGATCCCGGGTCCGTTTGAAAGTTTTGGGGTAATGCTAGAGCGACGCATGCTATCATCGCTTCAGCGTCGTGCAGTAACCATGGATGTCCCTCTGGGAACAGCATCACTTCGAAAGAGTGTCTGAAAGTAGCCAGGGATATCAAGAACCAGGCCCTCGGCTCTTGATCCGGGGAGTCACAAAGACATTTCCAAGGCATATCTAGATGCAGATTTAGAAATTCCGAAGGAACTCGTGTTTCGCTGTAACATGCTATATCAGAAACAGGAAGTAGAACCTGAGTAAAGCGGCAGTCTATTGCGAAAGGTCTTCGTGACGTAGCGGATGAGAAGGTGTCCATCTCCCAGATTGTCCACCAAACGCGGCGTTTCTCTTCTCGTGCGACCCACTCATCAACACTCTCCTCCTGGTGGTCATAATTGGCATCAAGGGTGTGAAGGTCCAGGTCATATGCGAGGTGTACACAATGTCCACACAGACTCCATGCATGTTCCGAAGGACCAGATTGCAAGGCATTGAATGTAACGAGAATAAGTCCTTGTAAACATTGTAGAGAACGGATGTCCGATTTGTGATCTTTGTAAATTTCATCCCAGAGAGCCAATGCGCGTTCAGTGAATCGATTCCCTCTGTTTACCGGGTCCATTGAATGAAACAGAGAAGTGCTGAACCTGGTTGGTAGACCAAAGATCCCATTAAGGAGTAACTGAGCTGTATGTGATAGATTGCAATATTTGTGATTCTCATCACTGGAGTTATTGAGGCAGGAAAGCAAATATATCTATTACGTACCTGACTCAATATTGACTTTCCTTATATCTGTATCTAAATCTGATAGAACTTGAAGCCCGAGGTTTACCCAGGCACGCGCGAAGAAAGGATATGGCCCGCCACATCCGAGCATATAACCTTGGAAGTATAGAGAAGAGGCCTTATTTAGTGAGTCACACGCAATACACATTATATCTAGGTATTATTATGTCCCACCCACGCTCTCATAACAAGATCTATCATGATGTCTACGATAGCAATCCCAGAGACATCATCTTCCTACTTCGACTACCGGAGACAGAATGCATTTAAGCACCTCTGCATCCGGCTTACACGGAATAGGAGAGAACCATGGTGGTGGCTAATCACGCTTTCCATAAAACGCAATATCGTCTATCATCTATATCAAGTTCCACACGTCGACAACAATCCCAGCAAAGAACCCAGTAGAACACCTCTGCCATGCCATCAATCCTTTCCTAGCACATCCGTTCGTCAAGCCATACACGCAAGTAGTAAAAGTACATCTAAAATCAAACTGCACACAACACAACACAATTCAACGCTAATCAATCGAAAATAATCAACGACTCGTTTCTCTGCGCTCTCCAGAAATTCGCCCTTTCTCGCCACTCTTCAGTTAGTAGATTAGGCCATGCCTTGAGCACTTGTTCCGAAAACTCCCATGACATGACATTCAGGTAATCGCGGCCCCAGATCGTTAACTGGCCCAGGTCCTCGGTCTCGTACACAAACGTGCAAACTTCTGTGAGAAATGAGTTTGCAACTGCAAATCCGGCTTGAATCAAAGAGTCACGTAGCGTTGGTGACGGTATCAAGTCAATATAAGCATGATGCGGCGTCTGTAACTGCAACAAAGTCGGTTGTAATGCCGGCGGAAGCGAAGGTCCTATTGCAGCGAGTGTCGATAGGTGAAGCTGCGGGTTACTGATAATATTCAAATCCAGAACAGGAGCTAGTCGAAGATGCAAATCGCGGCGGACGAAGTCAATATCCTGCGGAAACAGTGCACAGAACGAATCCGGCCCCGTGGTCTGTCTTGACCGATGTCCGCGAGATCTATATTCTTGATGTTCCTGGTATAGTTCGTCGCCTTGAGTTTCGGATGGCGATCTTACGATATCATCTGCTGCGGAATCATGCGCGGAATCGTACAACTCCAAGGAACGAAAGGGGCTGGTCGGATATGGTGAGGGACTCTGTGGCATGATCACAGATGAGGGAAGGGATGATGCATGTGGTGATGAGAGCTTGCTGGATGATTTGAGCGCTCTGTTTTCAGCCCTGAGCTCTTCGATGTCTCGCCTGAGACGCTCGACTTCCTCGGCATGTGTCGAGGAGCGTTCTTTATCGGCACGCTCCAGAGATTTTAAATGCTCTTTCCGGCGTTGTCCTATTCATGGTTAGAATGATGTATTTTGAAGACGAAGAGGAGGTGATTTACGGAATAGTCGTTGAGCATTTCTATTATACTCCCTCTTCTTTTCTGCTTTTGACGAGTCTCCTGAATCGGACATGTCTGAGGTATATCCGATCACTGAAAAAGTGCCCATGGATCAATCAATACCTCAGAACGAATATCACGTAGCGGTCTTCGACTTGCTCTTACCTGAGCAACAATCTGAATTTTCAATATATGTAATGTAGGCTTGATGCAGAATTTATACCGTCAAAAATAAACTTGCAACGCTAACAAGAAACAGCAGAATCTGCGAGAATATATGCGAAATGAAACAATGTTTAGTGATAAACTTATAGTGCTAGACTCAGCTTCAAACTCTAGATGGCCGGGGTAATTTGCAGATTACTGATGGCCTTATTATATACCCAGGTACAAGATCCGTTTAATGGCAATGATGTAGTTAATCAACGCAGCATAATGGATGATTACGGCTGATTTCCACCCGTGCAGTGCCTCAATACTTTAACAAGTATATTGTCTGCAGTGGCTGCTTTTACCATCGGTACTTGGTACTTAGTACCTACTGACATACTCGGCCAACCCGACTGGACCGTCGACACACTCATCAAAACGATGGATCTAGTTAGTTCTGCCCTTTTCCTTTCTTGCTCTTCCTAGTTCTTCCAGTGCGTTTGTCACGCTCTGCACTTTCTCTTGCCCTTTTCACTCACACTACTGACTAATAGCCTACTCGCGCTGTATCCATGTTGCGCATCTAGTATGTATCGGTATTAATCAGCCCCTCGGAGATAGGTTTAACTTTAGAAAAACGTTAAATTATTTAATCATATGTCATACATTGCCAATCGTTTTTCTTCTTGCCATTTTAACGCCCGCATTTGTCATTAACTGTGTTAGTATCACTTAGTAATGGCATTGGTAAGCACTAAGCAGTTATTCGCCTGAGGCTTTAGGGAAGGCACCGGGGGGTCCGGGCCACCGGGTCGGCCGTGAGTATTTAGAGCGCCGACGACCGCGTGCTGCAGAAAAGTCGGTAAGAACGGATCTACTCTAATATGGTTCTATAAGGTGAAAGCCTTGTTTCATTTGAGATCGGAGATGCATCGTCTATTCATGGAATGGTCTGACGAGGTACGGAGTATTTGGAATGATTGTCTTAGGTCAACAACGCCTCTCTGGAGGCTAAATGTATCTCGTGACCATTCAAGAACCGGGCGGCGGACGTCCTCCGACCCGTGTATAGGCCAGGTACTATTTTCCAGAGCCTACTGAGCCTAGACCCGAAGACAAACACCAAGACAGAGAAAGGGCCAAATGCAGAGAAAACGACAAGCCCGGACGAAAGAACTAAAGACTTGATTGATTTTGTAAGATTACATCACTTTCTCTTCCCCGTCACACCACCCCAGGCTCCTCGGATATCTCAAACATTGAGCCTTGGAATTGTTTCGTGCGAAAGAAATTAGCCCTATCCGTTAAGCATGTATGCACTGGCATGCAGGCCATGCTGACCGATATTTGCTTCTTCTGAGCTTCTCACTAAAAGTTTGTGCCATTATGCTTTTGGCATATGCCCTTACCGGTAGTGCTGTCATCCGTACATATGTCGTCCTGCCATATTCGGAAAATGTACTCTCAGCCCTGTGAATGTGTTGCAACCAATAATAGGAAGGGTTTATTGTCCACGGACCATCCATATCCACAAGTAGCTTTACTATGAATTCAAGTGTAAAAGTACTTTTGGGAGATCAGAGAGATGTTGTGCGTGCTTATAACAGGCGGCTGGATTCGAATTATTTCCACAGCCTCGCCCTTTATTTACATACCAACCCGACCATGGTACGCCGGAGTTTCGAAGACCTTCAACTTTCAAGCGCGTTTCCGGGCGGGGGTGGCTAGTACGGTCTGGGTTAACTTTAACTACGAGTAGTCAGTTATATGGTTAACCTCGTGTGCCAACTGTTCATGCCAACTAGTCATGGTCTTCAGGCGATCCATCGGAGCACCATATCTACATGCTACCTAAATACGTTGAACGTCGTATCTACTGAATACTCCAAGTCAATGATGGCTACGACGCAGCAGTTGAGAAGCAAAACAGGATGTTTGACCTGTTAGTTCACCTACCTGATTCACATGTAAATCATTCTAACATGAACTTGCAGGCCGCGCTAGAAAGAAGAAGTGTGACCAACAGACTCCTGTTTGTGGCTTGTGCAGTCGGCTGAAACACAAATGCCAGTGGCCGACGCCTGAGAAGTTGATAGACCGACGCTTCCTATCACATCAGGAGTCACGCTACGCAACGAAAAGCCGAGCACCAGATATTGATACAGAAGTCGACATAACCAAGACAGAAATTATAGGGCCTCAGTCTTCGCAACTACACGCTTTTGCTTTCAACATTTCGCTGCTTTCTGAATTAGTCGCGTATCACCACCTCTCGAGCGACCTTGAAATCGGAAGCATTTCGCTGAAAAGTACTGCGGTCTCCTCTTGCTTCCAAATTCCCATCCCAAATTCTACGATGGGTGGCTTACAGGAATGTTTCGTCTCATCCCCTACCATGATGGCTTACGCTATTCGGTCTTGGCTAATGGAGCTTCGCATCTCCATCTGGTTGACAAGAACGACTCCATGTATGAATTAGCGCTCACCTACTATTCAAGTGCACTGCAGCATTTAGTGAAATCCTTGGATAAGGAGCAAGAAGAAGCTGCAGAAAACAATGGGTTACTGATGAGCGTGATGCTGCTCTATTTACATGGCTGTCAGGGCCGAGGAACTTATACTGATATTCCAACACACGTCTCAGCAGCGACACGCATACTCAGTACTCGTCTCCTTTCATCACAGCTAAGCATCGAGCGCCCTTTCGATCGCCTCGCCATTGAGTCCGTGCTCTACCAGATTTTCTCGGTCTCAACGGGCTTGTGGTTTGAGGATCCGCCGCTCGTCTACCACTTCGATCCTCAATTCTGGCTCAGAGCTGAACAGCTGTTGGATCAAACTGTATTGTCTCCAGAAGGCTCCAACAGTCTGAACTCTCCGGTGCTAGGTGTGCCAGTCAGCCTATACCGACTCACTTTGCTCCTAAAGCAGCAGTTTCGGGAGATTCGAGAGAACTCATATAATCTCTCGGTGCTGGAAGGAATACGAAGCGAGATTCAAAACTGGGAGACATTGGTTCTGTGCGATCAAGATCAAGACAGATTGTCGTCCGACGAGCAAACCACTCAAGCCTACCAATTTCATGGAAGCTGTCTCTTTGTACTCACTCTCTCGCTTCTACTAGAGCAGATTGAGCACTCGGTGCGCAATTTACAGGGCAACTCTTGGCCAGACCTGCCAGGAATCGTCTCGCCTGTTTGCTGGCAGATCACTAAGGCTCGCGAAATTATACAAAGACGTCAACACGATGACGGATGGAAGATGTGCTTCGTCGGAAGTTGGCCAGTATACACGTTGGGGTTCTTTATGAGCTCTATAGAAGATATCGAGCTTATTCGGGCTGAAATGATGGACAGGTGGAGACTGACTGGTTTCTCGCAAGTTTCAAGATACATGAACGACTTGGAAAGTATATGGGCAAGAAGAGGATTTAGGTTTAGCGGACGCCAGCTTGAGCCTTCATGTTAATCGACGACATGACAAATTTGACAGAAATCTCATATTGGGGAAAATTTCTTATATCCGGATGCTGTTACACAATGGTGGTTTTGAAGTGGTCGTACCAGGAAGACATGAAATATAAAGACTTGGAGTGAACTTTGTGGCTTCAGAGTTTTACATGCGTAAGTCGTTTGAAGTGCTATCCCGATCCGAACGGTATTGACTGCACACTGATTATATCGGCATATCCATACTCCTTCCGCTCATCATCATGTTTAAGCTTCCTGGCCCAAAGTTCCATATCTCTCCTGAATGCATCCACATTACTCTGCTCGCTCAAATCAATAGGCTGGTGGTCTTTACCGACTTGTCGCATCTGCGTGCCTGCGGCAACCATGGTTGGACCGTAGTCTTGCTGATCTAGCTTCTGTTTTATTGCGCCTGAGACTTTGCCATCTAGGATATCTCTTGGGAGATAGAATTCCTGGGCTGAAGGACGTCCGATACCCACGCCATCGCATGCACCAAGAGCTTTCACCATAGCACCCGCAGTCCTCAAACCGCCTGTGATATATGATCTCGTCTTCCTCAGGCTAGGCGTGATTTTTTCCGCAAAGTCGAGGAAAAATGCTTCTCGTTTTATAGTACTCTCCCGCTTATGTACAAATACAAGATTTTCGTAATCTCCCCCACTCAGCTCGACAAAATCAAATTTGTTGTTCTCAAGCATGACGCAAAGTTTCTGTGCATCTTCAGGCTGAAGACCTTCATCCTGAAACTCGACGCTGTTGAGCTTGATGCCTAGAACGAAGCTGGATTTGACGCGTTTGCGGACTTCCTGAGCGATTTCGAGAATAAGACGAGCGCGATTCTCTAGAGTACCCCCGTACTGGTCTGTTCGTCTATTGGTTTTCTCGGAAACGAACTGAGAAAGCAGATATCCATGGGCTCCATGGAGTTCGATACCATCGAATCCCGCCTTCTCCAAGTACTCTGCACAGTGCGCAAAGCCGTTGACGACGTTTTGAATCTCTTCGAGTGATGCAGCATGTGGCCTAGCAAAAGTCGTACCGAGCAAGTTCATGTCTAGATGCACGTCGCTCGCGCTGATAGGATTTTTCTGAATGCCGTCTGGGACTTGTCGACCAGGATGGCTCACTTGCGCAATAATCAGAGCGCCGTGCTTCTTTGATACGGCAGCCATTTCTTTGAATGCTTCAAAACGCTCTCCATGGCAAGGTGCCTCCAGTGGAATAATTGTGTTACCAGCAAATTCTAGCTGGTCGTATTCGATCATAAGATTCCCAGTCAATATTATGCCGAAACCGCCCTCGCCCCATCTTCGGTAAACGTTGATGAGTTCTTTTGAAGGGATACCCCTTTTGGTAAGGTCCTTGGGGTCCCATGACGCCAGGCGTTCTGTCATTGCAGCCTTGAGGAAACGATTCTGTGCTTTGCGGCCGGAAAATTCAAAGTGGAGGGGTCTTCCTAACAAAGATACGTCCACATCCTCGGATTGATATCGAATTGGTGCCATGATGTTTGATGGAGTCCAACCGGTGATTGCAAATTCAATAAAAAAAATGTAACAGACACACAAATACGTTGGAGCTTAGGAAGAAATAAGATAGATGGATATCCTTTCTCTGGACAGATCGTTGAAGATGATGGGGCTGTCGAGGTTCTTAAACCGCTTTCATTCCACCTTCACACTATGATGCGTGATCATGGTACAACGATTTGTAATCCCTCCTGGCTTCTTCGACACACCCGCCATATATCGATTATAAATACGGAAATGTAAATAGAAATTACAAATGAAGCAGGTATTGAGATTGAAGATAACCACAGATTCTGGTATAGATTCCAGAAGCGACATTCATGGAGACCAATCAGGAGTTTTGGGCGGAAATAGCAATGATTGGTGGGTAAGGAGTCTTTCGATATAGATCTATTGGGGAGAGGATGTGCCTGTATCATGAAGGTTTAACTAATTGCCTTGAGTCCTGGTAGATGATGGCTGCATTATCCGACTGAGAACATTTTGTAGAGACCAGGTTCAACGCTGTCCGCTATTATTAGTTCGGATTCTAGTACGCACACACACTCATCTTCTGTCTCCGGAATTGGGGTAAATCAGTTGATTTCTTCACTATACTAAACTAGCTACCACTTATTGTATTAAGCAAAGTTTGGGACTCTATAAGCCTTTTCTGTCCTGGAAATCAAATTGAGACTACGGCAAACCTAAGGCTTGCTGCAACACTTTCAAAGCGCCAACCAGTTCATTGTCGTGATGCCTCCTAGCAATGATCTGTAAGCCAATTGCCGCACCTTCAAAACTGTCCTCTGCCCATAGCCTCCTGACATGTGCGCACTCCTCACTCAACGGCGTATAGTTCTCATCATACTCCTCTTTCGTCCCAACTTTGATGGGAGTTGGAAAGACGCAAGCCGGGTAATCAACTAGGTTATACAAACTTGTATATGTCCAGTAAAAAGCAGTCTCGTGTTGTGGCGCTGGACCTACGAACGCTGGACCAATGACTACGTCCACATCTTGCCTCTCCCAGTTCTCAGCAAATTGGAGTCTGAATTCATCATGCTCTGCTCGTTCCTTTAACAGGGAAAAAGTATCTTGCACTCCCAGATGCTCGGCATCTTTCCAAGCCCATGCACTAAGTGGATGAATGGGTTCGCCCGTAGCTTCAATGGCTTTAATCGTGGCTTTTGCACCGTCAGGCCAGTACATCCGCCGAACTTTGGACCATGCCTCTTCGGCAGCAAAGGGATTAAAGTCTTTGATCTCGACGATTGATTCGTACTTGGAATCAAACAGTGTTTGTTTTACCCAGGCAATGGCACGCTTGACGGGTGGTTGAGGATCGATGAAGCCGTCGTTGGTGATTATACCAACCCTGAGCTTCCGGGTTATAGGCGTCTGTAAACCGGTCCATGGAATAGGGACAATTCTTGGGTCTTCGAGGTATGGTTTGACCGAAAGTATGAGCTTCATGAACAGGTCCACATCTCGAAGAGACCGACACATAGGTCCTGCTGAGCATGGAATATTCAGCTCTGCGGGGGGTATTGTAGCCGTGAAGTTCTTCATCGGCAAGGTAGAAGTCGTAGATTTGAAGCCATAAATGCCGCAGAACGCCGAGGGTGCTCGCACACTACCACCAACATCCGTACCGACACCCATAGGCGAGCCGTACATTGCAACAAGTGCTGCCTCCCCACCAGTGGAGCCACCAGCTGAGAGATGAATATTGAACGGGTTCAGGACTCGACCCCAATGCGAATCGGTCTCAAGGTGCATAGTCGACTGCGGCTGGTTCGTCTTGCAGTAGAAGACAGCACCTAGGCCCCGCAAATTACGAATCATCTGACAGTCCTTCTCATTCTTGAGGATACTACCGAAGCAGCCCTGAGACGAGTACGTACCGGCAATCGGTATATGATCCTTGAGTGAAATGGGCACTCCATGAAGAGGACCAATAGTATGTCCGTTGGCCTCAAAATAATCGTCCAATGCTTTTGCTTGCTTGACAGCCGAATCCATAAACCATTGTGAGAGGCAGCATGTTAGCTGATGGCAGATGATTGCACGTTTGGAGAATGCTGTTGCTACTGCCACCGCTGTATACTTCTTCGTTGCAATAGCCTGGGCGAGCCCTGTACAGTCATAATTTTCGGTGATGGCGATTTCTTCTGGTGTCAATATGCCGCATGTGGAGGGAATCCCAGACACATCTTTTGGAGGGTCTCTGATGAGGTCCGCTGGCAGATAGTAGTCCTTGGGCACTGGCTCCCAGAAAGCTTGGAGCAGTGCCGCACGTTTCTCTTCATATTCCGGAGTGCCCCGAGGAGTTTCGAGAACCTGTATAACAGGAAAATGCACACCGTTAACGGTCATTATGAAATGAGGATGTGGTTTCACTATGTGATCAACTTGGACTGAAGGAATAGGCAAAGACGGGTTAATTAAAGCAATACACTGACTCTACATGTGTAGAGCCTTCTTTACTAATCCTAGCTCAAGTGTTAAAGGTATTATGCTGGTTCTTGCGAATGCATCACCTTGGCATATAGTATATTGCCATGACCTCGTGCAAGAACCATAGTTTTAGGGTCGCAGTTGAATGTTATTGGCCAAAAGAGGAGACCGATACCCGTTAATAAGAGCGCTTTACGAGGGTCGTCGCAATTAGCTATGGTTAGCCCTAACCATGCTCCATATCCACGCGCCTGATAGTGATTTACAGGGGTCGCAATTAACTATGATTAGCCCTGACCATGCTTCATATCCATGTGCCTGATAGTGATTTATGTACAGGGGTCGCAATTAGCTATGATTAGCGTCAACTTTCTATATTGATGTTCCTGGTAGCAGGGATCGCAATTAGATGTGATTGGTTCCGATACATGTACAATGTAGATAGCCAATAGCCCCACTACTCGGATTTGCCAGCAGCATTCCAAGGTTTCTGCTCTCCGTTAGATATCATCTCTGTGTACAGCGCCACCAAAAGCAATAGGCGGTAGCTGTGATAAGACATTGACCATATCTTTACAACTCTTCAACTGCGGGGTCTGGGGTCGGCTCAATGGCAGTCATGAACTTTGTTGTGGCTGCTTTATCTAGGCCTGCATAGTAGTTACTTGAACACTTTTTGTTTTTTAGTCCAGCAATTGCAATTTATCTTCATCGCAGGACTTCCCTCTTCGAATTGTTTACGTTCAATATGGCTCTCACTTCAGAACCCCATGTTGACGCTGTCCCCGGAACCATACGTCTTGTCGACCTGGAACGCTCGATGAACGTTCACCATGTGGGTGACGGAGACGTGGTGCTCAATCCAGCACCGTCAAACGATGCAAACGATCCCCTGACTTGGACACCACGTAGAAAGCTTTTGGCTATGATATGTGCCATTATGTAGGTTTGGCAATCCCTCAATTGAGCCGCTTGAACTAACTAGGGGATACCAGGTACACGTGGTTCACTGGTGTTGCTGTCTCCAATGTATACTCGGTACTGGTGCAGCTGTCGAAAGAGAGTGACGTCTCAATCAGCACACTCAACGCAGGGAGTGGCTATATGTACCTGTTTCTTGGCTGGGGTTTGCTGTTCTGGCAGCCTTTTGCTCTCAAATATGGAAAACGACTCGCTTATCTCATTTCGGTCCTGGGTGGTATTGTAAGTGAACCGAGTCCCTAAAGATTTAATTTGATCATTGTTGACCGTCGGCAGGCTATAACCGTCTGGAGCTCGTACGTTAGAAGTAATGGCGAATGGATTGCAAATAGAATTTTGATGGGATTCGTCATTGCTCCTATTGAAGCACTACCAGAAATCACGGTTACAGATGTAGTAAGTATTAAAGTGGCGTGATCCAATCCCAGTGATCGCAACTCATCAATTGATAAAATTATAGTTCTTCACCCACGAGCGGGGTTTTTATATGAGCCTATATGCGATGGCCTTAGCAGGCAGCAACTACTTCACTCCAGTCATATGTGGTTTTATAGCTGAGTATCAAGGTTGGCAATGTGAGACTCCTCCGTATACTTATACGGTCTCTGTAAGACATAGTGGCGATGCTGAAAGTACAATCTGCTGACTTCTGATGCCTTACCTTAGGGGTATTCTACTGGCCGGCAATATTCCTTGCAGTTCTCTTCGTTTTTCTCTTCTTCTTCATGGAGGATACGAACTTCAACCGAAAGGCTCTAGGCATTGCTGTAGCTCCTGTCTCACAATCTCCCAGCAAAGACGCTGCTGAAGATGTGGAAGCTGGTGATCAGGAGAAACATCATTTAGGAGAAGCACGCACTATCCCCTCCTCACCGACGATTACAGATTTTGGCGAAAATACCACGGAATCAAAGACCTACAGCCAAAAATTGGCCCTATGGACCCCAGCTACAGGCCAGAGTATGCTTCAGCGCATGGTTCAAAGTCTGAAATATCTTGGGTGGCCTGTGATCTTCTACGCTGGGTTTTCCTACGGGTCTTACCTGATCTGGTTCAATGTGCTTAATGCTACGGCATCCGTCATCTTGAGTGCATCCCCTTACAACTTCAGCGCATCCATGGTCGGGCTGAGCTACATCTCTTGCTGCATTGGTGTGGCCATCGGGTCGCTGTTATCGGGTAAGATGAGCGACTGGCTTACTATCAATCTCGCACGTCGTAACCAGGGTATCATGGAGGCCGAATTTCGTCTTTGGCCGTTTACTCTCTGCATTTTCTTAGTTCCTGGTCTTCTTATCCTCTGGGGTGTAGGAGCTGCACACAAGATCCACTGGTTCGGTTTGGTGTTTGCTATGGGTGGCCAGGCTTTAACAATGACGTTTGGAGTGACTCTCAGCGTAAACTATCTCATCGACAGTTACCACGAGATATCAGGAGACGCGATTGTTGCAGTCATCATTGTCCGGAATACGATGTCGTTTGCTATTAGCTACGGGTAAGCAATGCTCCTCTTGAGCCTACCTACAGGTGCTCCCTACCTAACACGTGTATAGGATTACTCCGTGGATCGACAACCTTGGGTATCAGGTGTGCTTCATTTCAGCTGCTTTCATTGGCATGGCTGCTTGCTCTACGTTTTTGATTATGATAAAATTCGGTAAACGGTTGCGAAGCCGAAGCTCCAAGAGATATTGGGCAATTGTCGACGCTGGAAAGGTGATGTTCTAGGCCACATTATTCCACCAGAAGCCAACCTTGCTGAACTTCAACAGTAAGATTAGAAGGGCAATAGCCTTGAATTAGCACACAACATACGCAAGGGAACAAACAATGAGGTGCTGGCTGGACGAAACGATTAGGGGCTGGTTGGTGGATCCGATGGCTTGACTGCAGAGTGCGTGCACTGCGTGGTGATAGATCTGGAAGTGCGTGTACAAATCGAAAATCTATGAGAACCATAAAGAGCCGACAGCGAACCAATTACTATATACGTCACCTACCATATCCAGTTTAGATTCATACCAACAACAACTATAAAATACATAGTTAGTTAGTATAAATGCTGACACATACTATGTCTATATTCGACAATTGTTGACTCACTTTAGTGCATTTCCTTTTCATCAGTCCAGCACTGGTATTGTTATCTACACTCCACGGAGGTATATCGCCGCTGAAAGCTGGTGGGCAACATAAAAAGGCAGGGAATAAATCTGTCAATGCCACCGCCATTTCTTGAATATTTGAAAAGAAGACCCCAAAAACATAAAAAATAAAATTAAAAATAGAAAGATGAGAGGCAGCCGTTAGGTCGTAGTACATCATCATGTAAGTACCCGGATCCCCCGGGGCGTTAGTGGCGACTGGTCAGGGATGCTAGGGTTGAGTCCACGTGGTGTATGTACATCTTCCACTTTGGGGTGACTGCAGAGTCGAGACCCCTTGATACGTATGTATCATCTGAATAATATATGGCTATGCAGGCGAAGACTTCAGGGGCGAATAACTAGGACTCGGGGATGTGTTGAATGCATCCGTTGAGTGGCAACAACTGTCAAGACGAAAGTGTCATTCAAGTAGTGACTTTATTCAAACGTAACCTAATATGGATAATAACATGCCATTGAATGTGTCACATATAATCAACAATTTCAACCCTCCCAAGAAAACAAACCTATATTTCTGTATTGTCGCCAAACCGTCAACTCCAGACAATTTCATATGATGATACTCCTTTCTGTAGAGTACAAGGTCTTGAGAACCTTTAGCTGTCCAATCGCACCGGCTTTTTTGTCTGTAGCAAGGCTGGGAAGGTTCACGATAGCACTTCTGAGTAATGCCAGTCCTGCATGGCCCCAGAATCCAATGATGCGCTCCGCGGAGAACCTCAGCATCGCATATAGTAAGTGAAAATGTGTTTCTTGAAGTTCGTTCGGTGGAATCGATACCATTCGCGCTACCGTTTTCCAGAAAATGTGGTTGGGAAAGGGG
Organism: Talaromyces verruculosus; assembly: GCA_038993655.1. Taxonomy (NCBI): domain Eukaryota; kingdom Fungi; phylum Ascomycota; class Eurotiomycetes; order Eurotiales; family Trichocomaceae; genus Talaromyces; species Talaromyces verruculosus. The sequence continues at coordinate 154,850 of JBBVQN010000007.1, read as the reverse complement.
TTTTTGCGGTTGGTCTTGCCAAAATTTCGCAACGTCACTGCTGCAAAGCCTCCTCCTAACCCAACCATCCTTTGGCGGTGTTCTCCTTCTGACAAGAATGGCCCCCCGGCTTCGATTCGTCTCCATCCCAATGCTTCCTTGCCGGCGGCTGTCTTCTCATCCCCATGGAAACCCCACAGCGCAGGACAGGACGCTCGATACTTGGCCCAAAACAAATCTGAAAAGGCGTGTCCTTGGAAGCAAAATTGTTCAGATGAAAAAATTTGAGCAATAACAACTCCCAGCGGCTCTGCATATTCGAGTTTGATGCCGGCTTCGTTAATCAGCTGCAGGACGGCAGCCTTGACAAATATGTTGAGTAGATACACAAAGACGGCCGATACTTGGGCCTTGTCTTCTGGTAGACTTGCAATGTCAGGCGCGTTGATGAAGAATCGACGGACATCACAGGGTATAGATATGTCTTGAGATTTGCGAAGAATATCTCGAATCTCGGTTACCTATAATGTGGTCAGAACTCGGCTGTAATCCGTGAATCATTGTATTGGCAAACGTACCTGACCCTTATTGGCAGCTGTCCCTTGGCCTTCTCTCAGCTGTCCAATACATTTGGTGATGGCACGTCGATAGTCTCCAATTGTGGTTTTTAAGGTTGGGTTCTTCTTTCCTTCGGCTAGGACGAACTTTCGCAGTTCTTTCAGGTACTTGTGTAGCTCGAGATACTGTTCCTGTTCTTTAATTTCCTCTCGTGTCACGCCTCGAGCACCGCCGAGTGTCTGTTGTTTCTTTGCTTCTTCTTCTGCCTTTTGGAGCTCAGCCTGGCGCTGGCGCTCTTTCTCGTCTGCCTCTTCTTTTTCCCTGCGGGCATTCTCCTTTTCGGCGGCTTTTTTAGCTTTCGCCTCGGCTTCGGCCTTTTTGAGACGCTCCTCTTTCTCGCGGGCAAGTTTCTCTGCCTCCCGACGGGCTTCTTCTTCACGTTTTCGCGCTGCCTCCTCTCGTTCTTTACGCTCGCGTTCCAGTCGCTCTTTCTCTGCCTGGCGGCGGCGTTCTTCTTCTAATCTCCTCCGTTCTTTTTCTTCCTCCTCTCGTAGGTGCTCTTGTAGTACGATTTCAGCCTCGCGGCGACGTCCGTCGTAGTAGTCGTATGTTTTCTCAATGGCCGCATAATAGAATTCTTGTTGTGCACGATCAATCTCATCTTCCTCTTCCTCTTGAGCTTGCGCTTGATAACTATAGACCCTTTTCAAATCTTCATGATGCAATCGGATAGCTTCGAGGTCTCTGGCGAGGTCATAAACGAGTTGTCTCGAAGGGCTGTCTAGCGTTTTTCCGATGCTCCGCCTTCCTACCATGATGTCTTTATCGAGGGCGCGAGTAGTATGTTAGGTCAACAGGCCAACCATCGGCGGAAGAGACGAAGGTCGAGCTCTGAAAGTGGTGGAAGGAAGAGGATTTGTGTGTTCCGGCTAGTGCTGTGAGTCTCCTAACAACTGGAGCATGCCATTTCGCGTCGCGTCAACGTGGAAGCTCAGATTGGCAAAGGAACGAGATTTATTGGAAGGTTGTTTGGGGTCTTGGTCGATGCAAGTTCGAGTTGTCTGTCATTGAAATCTTAGTTAGCGTTTGTATGAGGGACTCGACCGAACTCGTCCATATTGACAGACATAAAAACGAAGACAAGGTCAAGATGGTTCATAGTATCGCAGGAGATATCTGTACCTGGTTGATTTTGTGGTAATCGTCTTTTCGTGAAAGTGTTGAGAGACCCAATCTCTGTCTTTGTCGTTGTTTTCTTGGAGGCTGGAGCTATTTGACCGCATACAGAAGTTGTTTGCAGTGATATGATTGGCTGACTCTGGTCTTTCCCGATCTCACGGCTGCCGACAAGGTACGCGATGTTTGCCTTGTTTGCATCGGGCTCAACCTCCAAGAAGTCGCCAATCCCAGCTCACTCTCGATTCAATCTGACTTCTTTCAAGATTCATGTGTGAACGTCTAGCCAATGCTCTTCTTGTATTTTCATTCAATGTTCGAAGTTCGAACAAGCCTCCATTCATTCGCAGTCAAGGCAATTGTGAGGCACTACTAATGGTCGATCACCTGACTTGTTTCATGGTCACGTTACAAAGGGCGGAGGATAATTTTAACTTTAGCTGAGCGACCTTGAAACTGTGAAACATGTTCCCAATCCCAACTGCTAATCTGATTATGGGGGCGACAAAAGATCAAAACATGGATGTACTCTGTATGATGGATAAATATGCATGTACTGACAAGAAACGAGGAATATGGAATGTATCATTATTGCATCTTCGGCAATTGCACATCATGGCATACCCAGATGTCCCAACCAAATTTTGGATGAACACCCTTCCGTGCCTTCACTCAGCGAGGCTCCGTAGACATGCGCGGGTCCTGTCACCCCCCACCAGCGGAGCTTTCCCGTCGAGCTTTGACAGCGCTGGGTTTGACAGGTACTTTGTGTTCTCCTCAAGGACATCCGACAGTCAGAGTCTAGGTCATTGTCTTCTTCGAGAGGCGATACGTCGGTTTCATATGCCACACAAACATCCTGCTTTGCATAGCGTACGTATTCGAAGTGAGAAGTGGTTTCAGTCGCAGTCCGAACTTGCCCCCTGAACGCAATGTTCATGCCCCTCTACCTAGGTATGATCTGGGGTCCACAACAGCGACTAATGAGCAGTTGGCGTAGTTACGGATGGAGCACTAGTCCTCAATGGGGACTAGGCGCATCCTATTTTCTGCCACTGTTTTGTATAGTACTTTGCGAGTCTCGTGTCCTGCGTCTATCGACTGTGGACTTACGGCGGCCAATTTCAATAAGAGCGATCAGCGCAAATGTGACGAGTGAGTGGTGATAGAAAGTATAGCCAGCGTGTGGCGATATTCGTAAATGAGGCCTTTCAATCGTCGAGACTGACCATTATCGGAGGCATATCATTAGTCGAGAGTGAGACCCTTGGAGGCTAGAAGGCTGAAGCTCCCTAGGAGGCTTACATAAGCCAGCCACTCTCGGCAGTCATTGGCTGGCAGCGGCTCCCCGCTCCCCCAAAGAACTCGCCTTTTTTCTCTTCATCTATCTGCTTAAGCAAATAAATCGCATTTATTCTCACCCTGATACTGAGCCAAGATTGCGACTGTTTGCAATAGACATCGCTACAGTCGTTTGAAACTGCTTGTTGGTGGGCGATTCGTAGTCATTCGTTAGCTAGTTCCAAGTTTACTGCGTATGTCTTCTGACCTCACCATTTAAGTGTATGTAACTACGTTGACTTCGTAGTCACTCCTACGTATGAGAAGTAACTACCTACACTAACAGCTAACCTGCGCCCGTACTATAATTCTGTCGAACGATCATACGTCTTTTCTTCCTCTCCTTCCTCCCACACACTCTTCTACGTCTCTCTCCCCTCGCCTTCGCCCTCTTTCTCCCCGCTCTCTCCATCCTTCTACCTCTCACTCATTCGATTCAGTATTACCGCCCACCACAGCGGAAACTTGTCGTTCTCTTGCGCAAGAATAAATATAATTAATCCGATAATTTGTTGAGTGAATATCTTCTCTCTCTCCTTTTGGGTTCCGCTTGCTGCCGTACCCGCCCAATCGGGAAAAGGCCAACTCTCCACGGCTCCTTCCCTCGCAACGACTAAAGCGGGAAGCTCTGCACCTCACTTCGCAGGTACTTCTCTCTGCTTATCCCATCATTCTTCTACCAGTCAGTCTATCTACAGACTTGCCCGTGGGAGAGTCCTTCTTCCCTCGCGCCATCTGTCTTCCATCTTACGGTCGCTCCTAAAAGACTAGACTGCGACTCTCTCTCCCTTCGTCCAAACCTCCGTTCGTCTCGACTTCACCCTGAAGCTCGTCGTCGTCATCGAGGCCATCGTCTGTGTGCCCACAAAGTCCCAATTCACCGTTTATGAAACGACCTGACGCTTTCCGTCGACCACATTCGATCCTTTTTCGACTGTCTGACCCCCGTCAAGAGCTCCATTGCCCCGTTGTTCCCCCTTTTCCGGGAAGAAAAAGCTGCCCCTCCTTAAGTGGTAGTCCGTCCCTGCTCGAAAACATCTTGATTCATTGCATTGGCTATTGCGTCTTTGCTGTGATTGTTGTCAAAGTTTTTGTTCTATAGCATACTCTTTGTTGCTTGGACTATATACCATTATTGCTTGCTGTTGGCTTTGTCATTTCGTTTGATTCATCCTGGCCCCATTTAGCAGCAGTCTCGGACTTCCTTCATTCAGGGACTCAAATAGCTCAAAACCATTTGAGACTATCATTTGAAACAATAGTGAGTGGCCTTCCATTACGTACGAACAGCTATTTCTACGCCCATGTTCCTCGCTGTCACTGTTATTTGAGCTGCATGTACTTCGAATACATTGACATTGCGACAAGAATTCAATCACTGACATTGTCTCTCCTTCGCTACTAGATCCGTTAGCTGCCTACGCTCGAAACCCACACAGCTTTGGATTATCCTCGGTCGGAAACCGGCTCAAGCAGCCCTTGTCAGTCGACAATTGTTTTTCACACCGTTGTGACTTGACATCATAGGAGTAAGATCCTGTGACTTTCCGGTTTCCCAGCATCACGCACGGACAAACCTATCATTATATACTTTGACTCGGCAAGATGGATCACCAGCAAGGCCAACCAGGGATTCCAGGCCCTGCCGGCCGCCGGCTTCATATTGCCCACCGACGCAGTCCGTCTGAGTTGACACCTCTGATGAGTAAGTTTCTACCTACCATCGATTCTAAAAGCGACTACTGACACTCGCGCGTCCTAGTGGAACAACTTGCTATTCAGCAACAGATTGAGCTGCTCCAACAGCAACAGCAGCAAATTGCCGCTACGCATCAACAATACGTTAACATGGGTCTGCTGCAACCCCAACAACCAATGGGTCAAGTCTCGGGATTTTCTCCCCAACTTGGTCAGGGAACAATGGCCGGCGTATCACCTCAGGTCAACGCCTTCCAATTTCCTCAGCAGCTCGGAGTTCCCGTAAACAACGGACCCTCTCATCGCCGAAACCAGTCTGCCCTCCCTGGCATGGGAATGGGCCCGCCCCCAGCTCCGTCGTCCGGCGCATCAGGATCGGCCTTTGCGGATCTTCACCAAGGCAACCAAAACCGCGAGAACGGTGCTCCGTCAAGAGGACGAGGTGGACCTATCGGCGGAGGTCATCAGCGACGTCACTCATTAGCTCTCCCGGAAGCGAAGAAGGCTGCAGAGCTAGCACAGCAAAAGCGTACTGCAGCCGGTTTCCAGTTCCCCGCTCCCGGCTCATCGGAATCGCCAACCGCAGAAGAAAAGCCGAAGACCCCCCAACCCCAAGGATTGGGCCTCCAACGTGCAGGCAACTTCCGCGGTGGAGCCCACGGCAGAAGCCAGTCTATGGCCGTTGGTCGTGGCGCAACTGGTTTCCAGTTTCCCATTCCTGAGAGTAGTCCCGCTGAACCTCCTCGACGCGGCCATGGTCGAACACCATCAAGAAACTTTGACGGCAATTGGCGTCAACCAAATAACAATAACAATCAGAATCAAGATCAGCAGAAGTCGAACCAAGGCGGCTTCGGACAACAGCAAGGTGGCAATACATTCCAGCCGGGTCACCGCTTGCGAGCATCCATGAATCAGTCCATTGGCTCGATCGGTCAATTTCAATATCCTAACGCTGCTCCCCAATTGATTCAGTTACCACAAGGCCAGGTTGTCATGGCACCGCAATTGTTCAATGGCCAGCAACTCAACCCACTCCAGCTCGCTCAACTTCAGGCTATGCAGCAGAATGGTCAATTGAACGGCCTTCAAGCTAGCCAACACGCTCCTCAGCAGTTGACTGCACAGCAGCAACAGCAACAACGCAAGACGCTCTTCACCCCATACCTTCCGCAAGCCAATCTACCTGCCCTCCTCAGCAATGGCCAACTTGTCGCCGGTATCCTTCGTGTCAACAAGAAAAATCGTTCGGACGCCTACGTCACATGCACGGAACTGGATGCTGATATCTTCATCTGTGGAAGCAAAGATCGTAACCGTGCACTTGAGGGTGACTTTGTTGCCGTCGAACTCCTGGACGTTGATGAGGTTTGGTCTCAGAAGCGCGAAAAAGAAGAAAAGAAGAAACGCAAGGATATCACCGACTCTCGATCCGGCGATAAGCTATCTCGTTCCGATTCTGGTGCTAATGGTGATAATCAACAGGTTGGCCCTGACGGTAGCATTCGTCGTCGTGGTAGTCTGCGCCAGCGTCCAACCCAGAAGAAGAACGACGATGTTGAGGTGGAAGGACAGAGTCTTTTGTTGGTGGAAGAGGATGAGATCAGCGATGAACAGAAGCCGTTGTATGCTGGTCATATCGTTGCCGTCATTGAACGTGTCGCAGGACAGATGTTCTCAGGAACTCTGGGACTTCTACGTCCTAGCAGCCAAGCTACCAAAGAAAAACAAGAGGCTGAACGTGCCGCCAGAGACGGCGGACACGGTCGCCAACATGACAGGCAGCAAGACAAGCCTAAAATTGTGTGGTTCAAACCTACTGACAAGCGTGTACCCTTGATTGCCATTCCTACTGAGCAGGCACCCCGTGATTTTGTCGAAAAACACCAAGACTATGCAAACCGCATCTTCGTCGCTTGTATTAAACGGTGGCCCATCACCTCCCTTCATCCATTCGGTACCCTCGTTGAGCAACTTGGAGAGATGGGTGATTTGAAAGTGGAAACTGATGCACTTTTGCGTGACAACAACTTCGCAGCTGATGAGTTCTCAGAGGCTGTGCTTAAGAACGTCGGCTGGGAAGACTGGACTGTGGCTTCCGAAGGCGATGCTCTGCTTACAACCCGCCGAGATTTCCGTGACGAAACCACCTTCACCATTGATCCAACCGGCACTAAAGAATTCAACGATGCTATCCATATCAAGAAGCTCGGTGACGGCAAGGTTGAAATCGGTATTCACGTAGCCGACGTCGCACACTTTGTCAAGGCGAACTCACTGGTCGATAGAGAAGCCAAGAAGAGAGGAACAGGAGTCCATCTTATGACCCGAGTCGTAAATATGCTGCCACCTCGGTTGTCGAATGAGATATGCTCTTTGCTTCCTGGTCAGGAACGCTTGACCGTCAGTGTTGTCTTCCAGGTTGACACCGCGACTGGCGCAGTCGATGATGATGTGTGGATTGGAAAGAGTGTGATCAAGAGTTCTGGCAAGCTGAGCTACGACGATGTCAATGCCGCCATCAAGGGAGAGACCGGAAGTCCTGTGGAAGGCGTGACTGCCGACGATGTTCGCCTTCTTGGGGTAAGTACCCATACAGCGACTAACTTATTGTTTGAATGCTAAAATAATATTCTACAGGCAATCACCACCAAGTTCAAAGAGGCTAGGTTTGGCAATCGTGCTACCAATATTCCGGCATTACGCCTCATCTACCAGCTTGACGATGAGAACATGCCCGTGGAACTCAATATCTTCGATTCATCCCCGGCTCATGAAGTAATTGAAGAATTGAGCTACAAAGCCAATTTCTTCGTTGCACGCAAGCTCTTTGCCGCTATGCCCGAGAAAGCATTCCTTCGACGCCAGGCTGTTCCAAACCCTCGCCGCCTACAGACTTTTGTTGACCGGATGAACAGATTAGGTTATGACATTGACCCTTCTAGCAGCGGTTCTCTGCAAGCTAGCCTGTTCAAGGTTCAAGATGTTGATCTTCGCAAAGTACGTTACGCAATTTGCCGTCAGGTAGTCATTCAAGCTAATTTGTGCAGGGTATGGAAACCGTCCTAATCAAGGCAATGCAACGCGCCAAATACTATGTCGCTGGTAATGTCACCGAAGCCCAACGCCAACACTACGCTTTGAACTTGCCACTTTACGCCCATTTCACAAGCCCAACTCGTCGCTACGCTGATGTCATTGTTCATCGCCAATTGGATGCTGTTCTGTCTAATGGGGCCATTGAATTCACCGAGGATGTTGACACATTGGTCAAGACTGCTGAGCAGTGCAACAATAAGAAAGATTCCGCCCACAACGCCCAGGAACAAAGTGTGCATATCGAATCCTGCCGTGTCATGGACAAGAAGCGATCTGAACTCGGCGGTGACCTTATCAGCGAAGGTATTGTTCTTTGCGTTTACGAGTCAGCCTTTGATGTGCTCCTTCCTGAATTCGGTTTCGAGAAGCGTGTTCATTGCGACCAGCTTCCATTGAAGAAAGCGGAATATCGTAAAGACACACGTGTTCTTGAATTGTACTGGGAGAAGGGTATCCCATCTTCTGCTTACATTCCGGAAGATGAACGTCCCAATGCAAGCAGTTCCAGAGCTGCCCACGCGGCTGCCGCTGCTCAAGAGGCAGAGGCAGCCCGCGAGCGAGCACGCGAGAGAGAAGAGGCTCAGCGAAAACAAACCGAGACTGGAACAATGTCTACGGATGACGTTGATGCTCTCTTTGATGACGATGACGATATCTCGGAAGTGACTGAGATGGCTGCTGGCGTGTCACTCAACTCCTCGGCCGACCGCCCAACGCAGAGCATGCCTCCATCACCGACGCGCAATGGTCATGATGGCCAAGGCCCACACCGCGCTCGCTCTGATCCTAAGATCGCAATCAGTGCTAGCGAAACGCCCGAAGCGAAATTGACAGACAAAGAGAAGTATCTCAAGCTCTTCAAGCTTCGGGAGGAGGATGGTGAATATATTCAGGATGTGACTGAAATGACTCGTGTTCCTATTATTCTCAAGACTGACTTGAGCAAGAGCCCACCGTGAGTTTATCTTTCTCCTCATTTCTATCATCATTACTGACAATTTCTCAACAGATGCCTGACCATCCGTTCTGTCAACCCTTATGCTCTATAAATCATTATCTCGAAATTCGTTTAAAGCCAGACTTGTGATCACAACGATTTGGTTGAGTCCTTATTTTGTCGCTCTCAGTTACAACTGGTACACCTGTTGGTATTGGGCCATTTTCTCATAGTGGAATATGAATTGTTCGGATTATTGCATGCACTATAGCGGGTGGACACATCAAAGCTAATGGCGACAATACGCAAAGATCTCCTTGTCTTCGCATTGCAGTATACTCTACCTAATTTTGCGAAGACTCGGTGAGATAGCATCAATTGTTGGAGTCTTGGACAGCGGACCAAATGACGAGAAGAAACATCTTGCATCTGATTAGCGTTCTTGTTATCAAGCATCATCAATAACGCCGAGGGAGAACCGGAAGGAGAAGCTTATTAATCTATATACTTGCGCAACTTATCTTTTTGTCGAAAAGGGAATGTTTGATGACAGATTGTTTTGATCAGTGTGCAAGCCAGGAATGAGTTGGTTGTATAGGTGAGCTCGATGTCCAAGCTACCTGCAAGCGAGTTGAGATGTTTTTATCCGAGAAATATTTACATAGCTGTTTATCTGTTAATCACTTATTTATTATACCAAAATGCAGAATTTATCAATATTGATTTGACTACAAACTATAATCGTAGGACTCTACAAGATGAATGTGTCATGATATTCAATTGAAGTAGAATGAAAATGTCGTCTGACTGGCTGTATGTATGTATGTGCCCTCAACCTCAACGCCATTTGTACAGAACTTGTCTCGCTGAATGCCCAATCCATCAATCCATATCCCAATGCAAAACGCAATCTAAAAAGCAAACCCTAGATCTAGAGCAAAAACCAAAACCTAAAAAAAGAAGAAAAAAATTAAAACACCGGTATTATCTCAACCTGTATGGGAAAAAAAAAATCCGTCATGTCTCATCATATATCATCATTTATCTCATTGATCGTCATGTTTGTGTGTTTGCAAGGGGACTTAGAGCCGTCGCAAGCCGATTCTAGGTTTTCCCTTCGAGGACCTGCCCTTGCGAGTGATGGCGTTACGGCCGCTGTTGTTGCGGTTATAAGCTGGTTTAGTGACCTTTGTCGGTGAGAGGGGTTTCGTAGCTGTTGTTGTCGCCGATAGGGATGACGAAGATGATGATCTGCTGATTGGCTTCATGAATACGCCTCTTGGGGTGGTCAAGGATGAACTATTCTCTGTTGACGATAGGGAGGAGATTGATAATCGCTTTGGTAGTGAGGAGAAGGAACCAGCCATGTTCTCCTTGCCGTAGGTGGGACGACGACGGTGATTGTTGATGTGGCTTTTGAGAAGCGCCTGGAGTCCGCTGTCGAGTTCGTTATCCTCGTAGATCGCGTAGGAGTTTGAGCTGGACTCGTTGCTGTTGTTGTGCAAGCTAGGGAAAGGATGAGAGGAAAAGGAAGTCTGCTGTCGGGACGTGTGATTCAAGAACACCGACGGGTTTTGTGATGAAAAAGGAGAATGAGAAGAGGAGTTGGATGAATTCGTGTTAGCAGCGATGTTTCGCTCTGACGCAGTCATGCCATCGTTCGGCATGCTCTCGTCTTCAGATGCAAAGTCGAGCATTACCATATCTGTACCCAACATTGAAGTGATCGGGAGCACGGATAGAGGCCGTTTAGGCAGTCCACTCCGTCTAGTAGTGGTGTGAGTAGCGGTATGAGTAGTGGGTAGAGCAGCGCCCAATTCAGGCGATAATGATGGATCGTTTTCCTTGTAGTCATCCTCGACATCCTCCATATCTTCGTCTGCATTCGCTTGTAGTAGAGGTCTCTTCTTCATGACTAGAGACGCCCTCTTGGCTTCTTGTCGCAATTCTCGGAATTCTGGATCTTTCGTGACTCTCGCGGCCATCTCAGGGTCTTCTCCTCGCTGCTTGGCTTCTAAAACGGCGCCCTTCATGGCAAGCGGGATTGGTGCGTGTAACGACGTCATCAAGCGTGCCTGGTGCGCGAATTCATTGTAGTCTTCCTGGAGCAGGCAGCCTGCCATGGGGTTCAAGGCCGAGTCTGGGTTTGGATAGATGAGCAGGCAAGATATGGTCTGCATTTGTCTGTCAGTTCCCGTGATTCTTTCCTACTAGGAAATGCCATAACGTACCACAAGAATGTCGCGTAATGTCAACTTGGGCTCCCAGTCCCTCTTGAGGGTATCCACACACACCGCGCCCGTCGACTGATCAACATTAGGATGCCAGATGCGCGTCCTGAAAGTGGCCTTGGGTGGGCTAGCTGGATAATCTTCGGGGATGCGAAGCTGTAATCGCCACAGGCCGGCTGAGTATGGAGTACCATGTGGACCAGCGAGCATAACAAGTAGTTGACTCAGATCGTCGGAGTGTTGATTGTCTGTGGCGCAGAAGAGGTAGTTTGGTGGGAGGTCGTTGTTGTGGAGATCTGCATGGTCGGCGATGAGCCGACGCGATTTGGAGATCTGTTGATGAATGAATTAGTAGATGATTAAAAGATAGTAAGCATGCAAGTAACATACCATGTTTGGATATGTGAGGGCACACCGTGTCGGGGTGGTCAAGTCAACAATGTTTTAATCGTCAATCACAAGAATATCGAGCTGTCGCAAAAACACTGTGGTTGAAGAAATCGGTGCGTTGTTTCGAGTCAGATTGATCGAGAGCGAATCAGTGACTGCGCGGGGAAATATGCAAGCTCGAACTATCATAGAAGATGTGCGATAGTGGGTGAGAAGAAAGCAAGCATTGTGTAGTTGCGAAGGTTTAGTTGAGGTTGCCAGGGAAGCGCTCTTTATTGTTTGGAGCTTTTGTTTTGGTTGCGCCGCCAAAGGGAGGAAAATTACGTGTTTTGTATCACGCTTACGCTAATTGTTTACGCACTATGCCAGACTAGGCAGGAAGAGCACCGCGTCGAGGCTCGATCCGGTTAGGCTTTCCGCGAAACAGAGACGCGACTTTTTCGCGTCGTCTTAATTTGACTTCCTAAAATAGCAAGGTGCTGTTTGTGCGTACTTTACGGTATCTGACAGTACCGTACACGATACGATCATCGCGAGTGGTGGCTTACGCTAGTCCAGCTAGTCTTTAGTATTGGCTATGTAAATCCGGGGAAGGAATGTTGGCTATCGATTAGATTGCGATTACGAAGAACGAATTTGAGAAATGTGGATTAGGTGGATTAGTAGTATTAATATTTGTGTGTACGCCTATGTATGCATGTACAACGAAACGAAGATGGAAGACCCTCGACGGTATCAATTGTGTAAATAGAGCATGGCCTTGTGAAACGTTCATGAAAGAGATCGATGGTGATCATATGACGACATTAAGGCATGCTCACGTCGTAATGGAGATGAAACGAAATTCTCAGTTTTAGATTAGCATGGCAAAGGCAGCACCAGCGACAAGAGAGAGACCGACGGGGCCAGCAGTGGCCATCGCAGCAGCACCAGTTGACGCGGCGTTAGTGCCAGAAGAGCTGGACGAACCAGAGGTGTGGCTGCTGGATCCAGATGTGGTTGCAGTACCGGTAGAGAAACCAGAGGACGCGCTGGTGCCGGTAGTGGCAGTTCCAGTAGCGGTGGAAACAGCAGCAGAGCTACCAGATCCAGAAGCTGAGCCACTGGTGGTTGGGGAGAGTGGCACGACGGGAGACGAGAGTCCAGCGGGGATGGATGCTGGAGCAGGCTGAGAGGTGACAACTTCAGGTTGGCTGGTGACGGCACTGGGCTGGGCAGTGACGGCGGTGGGCTGTCCAGTGACGACACCTAGAGAGTTGGTCTCGGTCAAGTACTGAGTAGCAGGGTTTGACTATGAAGAAGCAGCGTTAGTTGTGTATATTCGAGGGACTCCTGGAATACAGATAATGGCTGAACATACCACGGAGACAGGGCTGACAGAGGTGTCAGAGCTCTGAGCCAGAGCGACAGTCGCAAGAGCGGCGGCAGCGATGATGGAACGCATGGTGGCTGGTTGTGGTAGATTTGAACGAGTGGATTCGTCGACTGACGTGAGGCAAAGATGTGTAGCTGACGTGAGGAGCGCGATGAAGGAGTTGGAGTGAAGAAGAAAAGAGGAGAAAGATCAGAGAGACAACCGGACCTTATAAACAAAGCAGAGACGGGACAACAAGCTTGGAAGGCAGGGGCAATCCTGATTTTGCATTGACACTAGACTCTTAGATACTTCCAGACTCGTCACTCCACGCACTAGGTTCAGTTTAATTGCAGAGGATAAGCCCAATGAAAACGACTCGTTACTCTGATCCTTACATAAAATGCCCAGATTGATTCGCTCCGATGGCTTCAAGCTGGCAGGAATAATGTTCGGGTGGCGTCGCCGCTAGTACGGCCTTGTTTCAGTTGGTCAGTGGATGATGCCATCACTTTGTTAGTCCAGAGTAAGACATCAACAGCATACAGAGTACTCTAGCACTTTCTGTGTTGTGCTGTGACCTGGCTGGCGGAGTTGATTACGTGGACTGGCTGTCGCTATTCATAGTTCATTCAGGCACCAAGGCATCAAGGCATCAACCATCACTGGCTTATAGAGTTCTTCCTTTTGTGATTCATCACATCCCAGACTCACTTTATGAGTATTCCATTCTATTGAATCTATTCTTGACCGAAGAACTAACGTTTTTACCCCTGATTCAGTCTGACAGCTAATTTCACACTCGGCTCGCTCCCTATGACTTACAGCATGGGGCCCGGATTCTCTTTGTCGTGTACTGCAGAACATTGACTCATTCCTACTTTTGTGCATATTGAATTTCTCCCTTGACCAATTGAAATATAGTCTCCTCATTTCGAAGTATGCTCCGAAGACCCGCAAGCAACCCTTGTATAATCGAATCATGTCCCAACATGGTACTGCAGTGCCAACCCCGCGATGACCACACTGGCGTACCAAAGCATCTACAACCCTGGTAAGATTCACACAACAGCTAGCAAACGAGTCAACTATGCAGCACATCAAATTGATTCTGAAAAAGATCATCTCAGTCTTCGAATGCATGGGTACATTTTGTACACTTTTGTGTACACAAATCTCGGAAGAATTAGGGCCCTCTACCTCTTTTGGTTGTATACATTAGCTGGAGTCTGCATAGTCTATGACTGGAAATGAATTGGAAAAATGAGAACCATACATACCCGCTTTGGTTTGTTTTTATTCTGAGACCCCACAGTCTCTTCAAACACTTGGCCAGCCCTTGAAGCTATTTGGGTCAAGTTATCAACAGCAGCGCTTCTCGAATGCACAAGACATGTATTCTTTTGTACGAATTATGCGTAGCTGCAGCCTAGGGCACAACTGAACCCAGTTACATCATGATCACAACCTTTAACTACCGTTTCATACTGCTGACGAGAATTTGGTTCGTTGACGAGAGGAGCCTGCAGGCAGCACGTCAAGTTGAAGCATATGCAACAAATTCTCGGGAGGACTACACACATAAAGTAGCTTCATCATGAACCTTAGAAAGATCAGGGACGTGCTTAAATGCATGCAATGCCATAACAGTGATGTTGATCTTGACAAACTCGCCGACGAAATCGTCGAAAATGCGATAGAAACGAGTAAGTCGATCAATGATGATATATTGCATAAGAAAAAAGGCACTGGCAATCTAGTCTAACATTAGATGCAGAAGGTCTTTGGGAGCTGAGGATGCATCTGTCGGGGCTTCGATTATTCCTGCCAGAAGAATCACGCCCTATGACCAAAGAGGAGTTCCTGAAACAATATAGTAGACTCCACGCTCAGCACCTAGGGCTGTTCAAACAACCGTTGGGTTGCTATGCTGAAGACCGTGACGGATGGTTGTGAGCCTTCAGAAATATTTGGTGCTACCATGGAATTCTTTAAGCACTTTAAGAGAGTCGATTTGCGCTATTCGGCAGCGATCTCGTGGAGATGATGCTTGACCTGACAGTTGGAATGTGTGAAAGAGGCGGTATTAGATGCATGTTCCATTTATACTGCAGTATACCTAGATAATCATGACGCCTCTTTCGCTCGCTCCAAAATCCTATTACAAACCGTGACTTATTAATTTTCCTGGCCCTGTGTGCGCATCCAGTCTGCAAACTCTTGACGACTTTTCTATAATTGTAAAAGAACGAATCAGCATCTTCCCCACAGGTATCGAAGCAAAGTAGAGGGAGAACACACCCTAACATCCCAGAACCCAGACCGAATCTCCAAATTCTTATACGGATTCTTCGCACCCCCTTCCAGCTCTATCTGACCTGCCCATGCGCTATGTGTGACCGGCTTGAGTTTCTCGGCTCCCGAAACTAAACCCGCCGAGACCAAAATGACGGCAAGCAATGTCTCTATCGTGATATCGAGGGGGACAACGGCGAAGAAATTGGTCGCCGCAGTGGGAGTTGTGCTGGCTGTGCTGGCGGCGAGGGCGACGTTGCTGTAGAGGGTTGTGTGTTCGTGGGCCGAGTAGCCTCTATTTTTGGTGGGTTAGATTCTAGATCCTGGAAAAAAAAAAAAGGATCAGAGATACTCACGCATGAGCCAGTAGGACGAGGCCGAAGAATGTGATGATGCGTGAAAAGAAGCCCATGGTGATGGATCGGTTGTCTAGACCGATAGCTGTGAGTAAAAGAATAATAAAATGTCCTCTATATTACTGATGTAGCCAGTTTGCACTTCACCGAGTATTGCCGAGAATGCGACAGAGGTGATGCAGATGTCGCAAGGTTGATTGGTGGTCGAGAATGCAATGATTCATTCTTCTTAGCAGACGAGGTAGCTTCTACGGATGCGGAGAGCCCCTCTAGCGCAAAACCCACATGCACAATTATTCTCATTCCTCGCATCGGTTAATCAGGCTGGAAGCGAGTCTACAATGCTCTACGGTGTAAGAAAAAGGAGCATTTGAAATCATACCCATCAATGTGCGCATACGTCCATATATTTGTTTATGCCCAATCTACACCGGGCCAGTGTCTAAGATTCAACAAAGGAAAAGAAGATCAGGGAAAGGTCATGATATTTCAGTGATCCTGGAAGACATAATCTCCGTATTCATCATCTTATTCTTCATATCATTAAGCGTATCACGTATATCGCGTTTACAATTTTTGCATAGCAGCCTGTTCGAAAAGTCAGTACAAGCCCAGATTCCAAAGCAACAAAAGGCTGATAAACGTACAATATCGGTGGACTGGACGTGGTCCTCATCCTCCTCAATCTGTTGCTGGAGCTCGTCGGTAGAGACCTTCTCGTCCTCAACGACCAAGGTGATCTGGAGCTTCTTGATACCGAAACCGACGGCAACAAGCTTGGAGGCACCCCAGACAAGACCATCCTTCTCAATAGCACGGACGTTCTTCTCCATCTGTGCAAGGTCGGTCTCGTCATCTACGCAAGATAGAGATTAGCATCGGTACGTAGTCTCCGAGATAAAAGAAATCAACTTACCCCATGGCTTAACTTCTAATGTAACCAAAGACTTGGCGGCAGGCTTGGTCTTGCCCTCCTTCTTCTTCTTGTATTCAGCAAGACGAGCCTCGCGCTCCTTGACAACCTCTGGGTCTTCCTCCTCATCCTCATCACTGCCAAAGAGGTCGTCCATGTCGTCTTCATCGGCGGCAGCAGGCTTGTCCTTGGGGTTGGTGGGAAGCTCTACTGACTCAGGGCCGTAGGTGGTGTAGGCCTTGGATGGGTCACCAGGCAGGGTGGAGAATTCTGATTCATAGGTGGCAATGTGCTTGTACCAGCGAGCAACATGGGGGTACTTGGCGGCGTCAGGAGCAGCGCTGAAGGCCTTGTATGTGACAACATCGGCCTGGGAAGGAGTGTAGCTATGCGAGACATGTTAGTTGAGGACGATCTCGCAACAGAACCAAGTCAATGCAGAAGCAGAAGCAAAGCTGATAAAAGTGCCAAACAACGTCAGAAGCGCGATTGCTCGCATTGTGAGTAGTCATACAGCGGTGTCTTAAGCCGCCTCCTAAACACGGACCAATTTTATTTCATCATAAAAGCAGAAGCACAGAGAGAGAAAAGCTAGCAGATAAAGCAAGAAAAAAACGTGCGAAGTCGAGGTGTTCATCACTTACCCAACGATGTAGCTTCGAGTGGAGAGGAAGTTGTTGGCGATGGCAAGGCCAGTATCGGAGACAAAGTCGGTGAAACCCATTGTGAATGAAGGATGAATGAATGATATTAGGAGATGGGTATATTTAGAAAGGTAGAAGAGTGGTGAGCTGTCAGAAGGAATATTGAAGAGGGAAGGAAGAACGTGGTCTGAAATTCGGGATGAGAAATTTCTTTTTGCTTAGCGGGAGCCAGCCCCTCCTTTTACCTTTACCGTCGCCACCAAGGGGCTCGTCACGTGATGCTGCTGTTTGCCAGCCGCCACAATTCTTTCTTCTTTTGCGCACACCAAAGGGAGCTGCCCCCCGCCATCCCGTTGCGGTATAGCACCGCGAGGGAACCCACCCAAGCTTCTTCTAGTCTTTTACGTCGTTGGCTCCTTCCAGAAAGCTCTCCAGTGGTTTGATGGCTTGCCACTGGGCCTCCGTCAATATGTAAATACAATATCACCATCTTGATTTCTTGCAGATTCTTCTTCTTCTTCCTCCTGTAGCACTGCTGCAGAAAGCAATTAACACAATGTTGTCTGCCTCTCGACTGCGGACTGCTAGGCTCGGCCTACATCGGCCTTCAGCAATCAGCCCATGTCAACCTTCTACTCGAAGCAGCTTCTACGTTCAAGCTTCACGAATCCGCTTCAACCCGTCTAGTCAGCTCAAACCTACATATTTGTCAATCGTCCCCGTCCGAAACTATGCCACAGGTCGTGGCCCCCATCCACCAGGCGGCACACATCGTATGAACCTCGGCGGAGAACCGGAGAAATCCGCACTCGAGCAGTATGGTGTCGATCTTACTGCAAAAGCCAAGTCCGGAAAACTCGACCCAGTCATTGGAAGAGATGCAGAAATCCATAGAACAATTCAGGTTCTTTCGCGACGAACGAAAAACAACCCCGTCCTCATCGGCGCCGCCGGTACCGGAAAAACCGCCATTCTAGAAGGTCTAGCGCAGAGAATCGTTCAGGGAGATGTGCCCGAAAGTATCAAGAACAAAAGAGTCATTTCCCTTGACCTTGGCTCCTTGATAGCTGGAGCGAAGTTCCGAGGCGATTTCGAGGAAAGGTTAAAGTCGGTTTTGAAGGAAGTCGAAGACGCAGAAGGCAGTGTGATCTTGTTCATCGACGAGCTGCATACTCTGCTCGGCCTCGGAAAGGCTGAAGGTAGCATTGATGCGAGCAACCTATTGAAACCGGCACTGTCCCGGGGCGAGCTTCAATGCTGTGGCGCAACGACCTTCAATGAATATCGCTTGATTGAAAAAGATGTGGCGCTGGCACGCCGCTTTCAACCGATCCAAGTCAGCGAACCGTCAGTCGCTTCCACTATCTCTATCCTCCGTGGTATCAAAAACAAGTATGAGGTGCACCACGGTGTGAGAATCACAGACGCTGCAATCGTTGCCGCAGCCACGTACAGCAATCGATACATCACGGATCGTTTCCTGCCGGACAAGGCTATCGACTTGGTAGATGAAGCCGCCTCGGCATTACGGCTTCAACAAGAGTCTAAACCTGATTCCATCCAGGAGTTGGATCGCGAAATCACGACGATACAGATTGAGCTAGAATCTCTACGCAAGGAAACAGACGTCACAAGCAAAGAGCGTCGAGCGAAGCTAGAAGAAATGCTCAAGGCAAAGCAAGAGGAAGTCAAGAAACTCATGGATGTTTGGAACAAGGAGAAAGAGGAGATTGAAGGAATCAAACGGACTAAGGAAGAACTTGAAAAGTCGCGTTTCGAATTGGAGAAGGCACAGCGTGAAGGTAACTTTGGAAGGGCCGGTGAACTTCGTTACTCCGTCATTCCGAGCCTCGAGGCCAAATTACCTCAAGAAGGTGCCGAAAATGAAAACAAGGACACGTTAATCCACGACTCGGTTACGGCAGACGATATTGCAAACGTGGTCTCACGCACCACCGGCATTCCGGTGACCAAGTTGATGTCAGGAGAGGTGGAAAAACTGATTCACATGGAGGACACCTTGCGGCAGTCAGTACGGGGCCAAGATGAGGCTCTTTCAGCTGTTGCAAACGCTGTTCGTATGCAAAGAGCAGGCCTAAGCGGCGAGAACAAGCCCTTAGCATCTTTCATGTTCCTCGGTCCTACTGGTGTCGGCAAGACGGAACTTTGCAAGAAGATGGCAGGATTCCTCTTCTCTACGGAAAGTGCAGTTCTGAGATTCGACATGAGCGAATTCCAGGAAAAACATACAATCAGTCGCCTGATTGGATCACCTGCCGGTTATGTTGGCTATGATGACGCCGGCCAGCTTACCGAGGCTGTAAGGAGGAAGCCTTACGCCATCTTATTGTTCGATGAATTTGAAAAGGCTCACCGTGACATCTCAACACTTCTGCTGCAAGTCCTCGACGAGGGCTTCTTGACAGACTCTCAGGGCCACAAGGTTGACTTCCGAAACACGATTATCGTCTTGACCTCCAACCTAGGAGCCGATATCCTGGTCGGAACAGATCCCTTGTATAAGCATAAACTCATGGATGAGGGAGATGTTCCTGACGATATCAAAAAAGCAGTTATGGACGTTGTGCAATCGTCATATCCTCCGGAATTTCTCAATCGTATTGACGAATTCATCATCTTCAAGAGACTGTCCAGGGTTGCTCTGCGTGACATTGTAGACATCCGACTCAAGGAGCTACAGGGGAGATTGGATGATCGACGAATGACACTCCAGGTTGACGACGAGACCAAACAATGGCTTTGTGAAAAGGGTTATGATCCACGTTACGGAGCTCGTCCACTCAATCGACTCATCGCGAAGGAAATTGGCAACAAACTCGCTGATAAGATCATCAGGGGCGAAATTACTGCTGGGCATGCTGCACATGTGAAACTTGGTAAGGAAAAGGATTCGTTGGAAGTTGTCGCTGTCTAATGGCACAGCTTGACTTCGTCGATGAAAGCATATTTGACTTGGTGTATGGGGTTATCCATCTTCTTGTCTGTACTTTACTGGCATTTGTGTTTAGCGGGTGTAAAATATGGTGGTGTGGCAGGGTATTTCTTCTCTCATTGTACTTATATTGTCGTTTTTGGTGAATCACTCTGAAATGTGTATGGTAGGCAACACCGCTCTTGTGTATATAATCGAGTATCTCTATTAATAAACTCAATTCTTCAATCGTTATTACTGAACGTTCTAATATTAATGCTTGTTCATGCGGAAGGTGGTTGTCCGCTGTGTTCCTAGGTAGTAGCACATAGGGAAGGAACTAGAGGCCTCACACTTACCATCCTCCCTATCACCTCCTGACACAGACGACTCGTCACTAATTTAATACGTGCAACTCCTGCCCGAAGACAGCTCTCGCATTACTGAGCAATGGCGTCGTTGAAGAGAAAAAGAGATCGAGGTCCGAGAGACTCGTTCAGAGCTTCAAGTGCTCAGCGAAGATTTGCAGCAGATCCTGTCAATCCAATCCGATTGCGACCGATCAGTCTTGATGTCTTCAACGTCAGTACAGGCTTAGAGCACGTACAAACCGGCGTCCGGCGTGGCGTACCGTCTGTAATTGACGAAGATGAGAACTTTGTGGATGACTCGGGAGAGATTGTTATGGCAGTCGACATCAAGGAGAAAGGCACAGTTGGATGTTGCTTCTACATTGCTCGTGAGGAGAGGCTCAGCATTCTCAGTGACGTTCAGTTTGGTTGGAAAGATTTCATTGATATGCGTGAGCTTGTATAGTCAAAGTATGTGTTAGTTTCTACTGATCGTTTGACCATATTAGTGAAACTCGAAATCAACCCAACCACCATATTGACCTCCACACGAGCGGAGGAAGCTACAATGAGTGATTTCCAGAGCTCAGGTGAGTAAGGTACTCACTTATACCTGCCACTGCTAATCCCCTTCAGATGATACGCTTCGTCTCCCTTATCGCATCGATGTACGGCCGATCCAAGAGTACAGTGTCAACGGTGCGAAGGCGAAGTTAGCCGAGTTGGAGATCTTTCAGCAGGAAGCAGACCTTGCTCAATTTCTCGTACCTGGAGATGGACTAACTCAACAAGCCGAGGAAATTATTGCAGAAAATGCAGGGTTCTCCTTCGAAAAGGGGAAACTCCTTCGACTTGGAGGAATAGTTGATATCGAGAACACAGTCTCGCTAGGATGTACAGGAGCAGTACTTACATATGTACAACGGCGAAGGACGACAGATTACAACAGTTTGGAGAACAATGCATCTGCTTGTGCTGTCAGATTAGTTGAGACATTCTTTCTCAAAGGGACAATGTAAGTTGCCTCAAAAATCGAATATGTATTAATACTGACGAGCCAAAGGCATATCAACCTGAACACTCTCTCTTCGCTACAAATCTTGCAAACCGAGTCACATCCGAACACTTTCAATCAGGGCCCCGGAAAGACTTCATCACGAGAAAAAGAAGACTTTTCTCTATACGGCTTGTTCCACCAACATCTTCTTACCCCTCAGGGCAAGAATCGATTGAGGCAATACTTTCTGCGTCCCAGCGTCGACCTTGATGTCATATCGGAAAGACACAAGATCTTAGATCTCCTTCTCCTGCCCGCTAATGCGATCATTCTCCAGAAAATGTACAGTTGCCTCAAGAAAGTCAAGAATATGCGTCCTATCATGACAAATCTCCATAAAGGCCTTAGTAGTGGAAAGGGCGCTTTTGGCAGCTTCAAAGGAACCATTTGGGGTATTTTGTTGAATGTATGTCACTGGCTTTTTTGATTCTCTGATTCACTATGCTAAATCATGACTCTAGTTTGCTACACACACCTTAGACCTCCAGGAGGCAGTTCGTGAGGCAAATTGGCAGGATATGATAGCGTTTCGTGAAAGGGTAAGCATCGATTAAATGGAACCCATATTCAATACGACTCACGATCTTCAAGATGCTCAGAACTTTAGATGTGACTAGCCTTCATGCAGTAAGAAGGCTGATATACCAGACGGTTGGTAGACAGGGCTCCAGTCTATTCTCAAAGCTGACCGAGATCAGGTAGACATTGAGGATTCGCAAGAGCAGCAGAGGACAGTCATCAAACAAGGCGTGGATCGTGATCTCGACCTCCTCAAAGACCGATACAATGGTCTAGATGGTCTGTTGAAACAAGTCGCCATCGATGTTGCTTCCACCATTCCCGCAAATCTCCAAATTGAGGTAAATGTAATCTACTTTCCGCAATTAGGCTTCAACAT
The DNA here is from genome assembly GCA_038993655.1 of Talaromyces verruculosus. Lineage (NCBI taxonomy): Eukaryota > Fungi > Ascomycota > Eurotiomycetes > Eurotiales > Trichocomaceae > Talaromyces > Talaromyces verruculosus. The sequence continues at coordinate 132,642 of JBBVQN010000007.1, read as the reverse complement.
TGCCATTCCTTTTGACGATACGGGGCGTGCTGCGTATACAGGAAGTGGTGGAACGTGGGAACAGGTTTTCACAACCGAAAATAGAGCATATTTCAAGGACGAAAGAATGAGAGAATTGGATGAAAAATTGGGTGATATCTATGGTCTCATCTGTGGTAAGACGCCAGTCATACTTTGTATAGGCTATGTTGCTAATGGTCGTGCTTCAGAAAGAGAAATAGAGATTGCCCACGAGATAGCCCAGAGTGTTCTAAAGTACGAAGAGATGCTTTCAGCGTGCTCAGATCTCTGTGGAGAGCTTGATTGGTGAGCAATTTATTGCTGCCCCGAGGTTATGCTATTTTAACATTGAACCAGTTACCTTGCGATGGCCAAAACTGCCGAAGTGTACAAATTTGCTCGACCTCAAATGTCCACAGAGAATGTGATTCGAGTCGAAGGTGGACGGTAAGAGCTGACTGATATGATACAAGAAGAATTGCTGATTAGGTCCTCAAGGCATCCTCTTCAGGAGCTGACAGTAGCTTCTTATATTCCTAACGATGTCAGTTTATGTGGCGGCGGTGGTGCACGACAGGCAGGTACTGCCTTTCATTCTTCTAATCACCGACACTCGAACGCCCCGAGCATGTTGCTGCTAACAGGGCCAAACTTTTCCGGAAAGAGTGTGTATATGAAGCAGGTAAGCTTTCTTAATCAACTGGGAAGTTGGGTCAGATATTGCTGACCCCGAGAAGGTTGCCTTGATAGTGTATCTGGCTCATATCGGAAGGTGAGAAAGCTTGCTATCTGTACTGGTCGGAGGAGATACTGACATACGTAGTTATGTTCCTGCTCAAGCCGCCGAAATAGGTATTACGGATAAGATCTTAACTCGTATTAGTACCCCAGAAACTGTGTCGAGGGTATGTTGATTCCGCTAGTGAAAAATCACATTGACTCAGACTGTGTCCAGATCCAGAGCACATTTATGTTGGACTTGCAGCAGATTTCACTGCTCCTGAAGTTCTCTACACGAAAAAGCTTGATCATTATCGACGAGTTCGGGAAAGGCACTAATCTGAATGGTGAGTCTAATGCATTCTAAGAAGAATAGGCTGACATTCAATCTTGCTTCTTTATTAGATGGGGCTGGTTTGGCCTGTGGTATTTTCGAATATCTCCTAAGCCTCAGTGACGAAAGACCCAAAGTTCTTGCTGCCACACACTTTCATGAGATCTTCGAAAATGGATTTCTGCCAGAGAGACAATCTCTAGCCTTTGGACACATGGAAGTCAGAGTTGATGAAGAAATCGCAAATGCCAAAGAGCAGGTCACCTATCTTTACAAGTAAGTAGGCTCGAATGTACCCAACGAATTGAATTTCAAGCTGACTCTGAGTAGTTTCAAGTCAGGACGCAGCAATCAGAGCTTCGGAACACTGTATGAAACCATTGCTTCAAGAAACCTAGACAAAAGCTAATTAGAATGCATTTCAGTTGCGCTGCCATGAATAGTGTCGATGAAGCTATCGTTGCAAGGGCAAACGAATTGGTCTCACTGTCAGCCCGAGGACAAGATCTCGTCGCAGCTTGTGCTAGGATGTCTAAGGCAGAGGAGGCAATTTTAGAGAAAGCGGTTGGTGCCATCCCTTTGCTGACCTTGTTATTATCGAGGAGTGGACAGCTGATTCTCCTCTCCGTTCATAGGAGTCGGTTGCCCGCAAATTTCTGAACATGGACCTATCGACAAACATAGGAAGAGATATCAAGCAGGATCTGGCTGAACTGTTAGCCAATGGAGCAGTTGTCGTATCTGATTGATGCTTTGATTTTCTGTCGAAATCACGCATTTACTACAACATATCGAAATTGAAGGAGAGAAAGGTGGCGTCATTTGATTGACAAAGTTGTCCATGTTATATAGGTATCTATAGACAAATGAGCCATGATGCAATATGTACAGGTATCCAAAACCGATGCTGATTGTATCGGACATACAACGCCACAAACAAATATTGACACAAAACACGCTTTTTGATCATAGCTTAACACTCTTGACAAGATTCTTCTTGATACCCGTAAGCTCACCGGCATAACCTCCACGACCCTCACCACCCTTGTACACTTGACGGATACTAGCAAGCTTCTTCTTCTTCTGTTCAAACTTCTTCCTCTTCTTGACACGCGGATTGCGCACGTCCTTGTTCCGCTTAGCAGCCAAACCTTTATTCTTCTCAATCTGGTATGTGATACGACGTTTACCGTCAGCTCCGACTTCTTCAACTTCTTCGTAGCGCTCTCCTTTCTGAGCGGCTTCGGCTTCCTCAGCGCGAGCCTTCTTGTCTGCTTTCTTTTGCTTGTTGCGAGCAGCGACCATATCATAGTACTCATCGTCGTCTGTTCCAGCGGCATCACCACGAACTTCGCGCGCAAGACGGTGATCCTCTTCGTCAGAATCACCGCCCAGCTGTTCGGTCTCGTTGGCTTGGGCACGACCACGCCTCTCGGCTTCCGCGTTGAGACGTGCTTGGCGATCCTTGAGACGTTCTCGGTATGGTAAATCTTCATCACCACCAGCATTTCGGCCAGCGGCGTTTCGTTTGTTGGCCTTTTGCGCAATTTGAGAAGTATAGAATCGGAGAGAGCGTTTCTTTCGGGCCTTTTCTTCGGCTTCGCGGGCTGTAAGTGCACCTTCGTCGCCGAGGTCGGAGTCGTCGTCTTCTTGAGGTTGGGATTTTGTTTTCGATAGTGATTTGGACTTCTTGCTTGAGGTCTTGACCAGATCAGCCAAATCGGCCAAGTTAGCTTCGGCTTTCTTGATCTTCTCGGCACGACGGGCTTCGGCTTCGGCGCGCGCTTTCTCCGCTGCTTGCTGTGATTTGTTAAGCTTCTTGTCTTTTTGAACCGATTTGGTGGATTTCTTTTCTTTCAGCTGCACGGCTGGTTCGAGTTCCACAGACTCTTCTGAGTCTTCGACCTCGAGGTCCTCTTCAATATCTTCCGATTCCTCGGGAACAGTCCAATCCTTGACAGTCTCCCATTGTTTCCTGGATTTGACTAGAGATACCATGATAGGGTGATCTCGCAATTCTGCCGGTGACAAAGCAACTGTTTTTCCATCACCATCTTCTGCCGGAGACGTAAGAAGAGCAAAGTACATGCTGATCGAGCCGAGGTATGATGCTAGAGCTCGGAACTTGATAATTGGTACTGGAACAGACGTCTCTGAGCCGTCCATAGCTTCTTCCGCTTTCTGGGCTTCGGCCAGAATGTTCGTGTACTCGGGCTGAAGGTCAACAAAATCTTTCGCGAGAGGCTCGAATTCGGGATACCTTGATTTCAAGACTTTGAGTTTTTCCTCGGGACTCATGTCGTCTGTGATCTCTAACTGAGGTAATACCTCAGTAACAATCCCATCCTGACCGTCTTTGCTATCTTCGGCACCCTTTCCGGATTCTACCCAGTCGAGTTCGTCGAAGCCGAAATCCGCTTCTTTCATCGCCTTCAAGTGTTTTTGTTGCAGCCTTTTCGCTTCATTTTCTTCCTCAAGGGCATCGGCCTCGGTCTCGATCATGTCGGCATTGTAATAGTCTTTCCTTGAGGAGCCCCAAGCCTCGAGGCCTTCTTCCTCTTCGTCCTCATCGTTGACGCCGTCTTCTGACTGGGAAACCGATCCACCTTTTCGCTTTCTGGACGTATAGTCGTTTTCATATTCGTCCTCCTCGTCTTCGTCAAGTTCATCTTCGTCGTATCCGAGGACTTCTTCGTCGGAGGGTTGAAAGTCGGCTTCTGTAAAAATATGTGAGTCTAAAGATTCCAATTTCTTATTGTGTTGGAAAAGGCATACCCTCTTCTTGTATCTTGCGCCTTCTCTTCGCTTCCGGACCTTCTTCTAATAAAACTTGATCGCGGCTGGCCATAAACTCATCTTCGGAGTTGTCAAAAGTCTCGTTGATGCTGTATTTTGTTCGCATTGCCGGGTCAGGTTTTTTGCCTGACGACTGTCGGCCGCTGGCCTTTCTCTTTTTGCCCGCCATATTGGATTTGATGATTCTATTAAAATTGGGAGATCCTCTGGCTCGGCGACAGGAACTTTTTTCTGGATACAAAAATTCAGATACGCCGCTCTCACCGCCTTGGGTGCCCCACACGACCGACTTGCTCAGCGGCTAGTCGTTCTGATTGGCTGACTGGATTGCATCTCTTGTAAACAATTTCTAGTGCTTACCGTTCAATAAGAGTGAGCTGAGCCTGTCTCTCCTTTTACGTACACAAGAGTATCTTCATGGATTCCTCCAGGGCGGTCATTGCTTTCATTGCTATCATAGTAGGAATCATCACTTATTCCGCATACAAAATGCTCGGTTTCGGCTCAAATCAGTTCCCCATCAATGGGAAGGTAAGCTCTCACACCCGACTAGTGGAATTGACACGGCTAACAATTACATTTTCGATAGACGATATTGATAACGGGCGCCTCAGAGGGCTTGGGGAGATCAATTGCTATTCAACTTGCACAGAAAGGCGCCAATGTGGTCATTGCCTCGAGATCGGCTCACAAACTCGAAGCAGCTATTGCGGATATCAAGGTGGGCTGTTCCGTACTCCTGAATTGTAGGAACAAGCATGCTGACGAGAACAGGACGCTGCAGTGAACCCATCGACACAACGCTTCCACTTCATAAGCGCCGACTTGACAGACCCCGAAGCTGCGGATCGCCTGTTGGAGGAGACTACAAGTTGGAATAACGGTGCTGCCCCTGATGTTGTCTGGTGTTGCGCCGGATACTGTCACCCAGGCCTCTTCATCGATGTGCCCATCAAAACACTGCGCGACCAAATGGACACCGTCTACTGGACTGCTGCGTACACTGCGCACGCCACGCTGAGGCGATGGTTGGTCCCAGTCTCAAAAACCAGCACCACAAAGGCAGAGCAACCACCTCCACGGCACCTCATTTTCACCGCATCGACTCTCGCCGTCTTCACTGTCTCCGGATACGGTCCGTACTCACCACCCAAAGCCGCCATGCGCAATTTATCCGATGTCCTCGTTCAAGAAATCGAAATGTACAATGGCGCTCGTCGCAATAAAGACGCCGATGCCCCCGCAACCGACGTTAAGGTTCACATCGTCTTTCCCATGGGAATGACCAGTCCTGGATTCGAGAATGAGCAGAAACTCAAGCCAGAAGTTACTCATATAATGGAAGAGGCCGATAAGCCACAACTCCCCGAAGAGGTGGCTACTATTGCCATCAAGGGGTTGGAAAGGGGCGATTTCCAGATTGTCACAAACACGATCGGTCAGATGATGCGGACGAGTGCGTTAGGCTCAAGTCCAAGGAATAATGTCTTCTTCGACACAGCGGCGAGTTGGTTGAGTAATATTGTGTGTCTTTTCGTCATTCCGGATTTGGCGAAGAAGGCTTTCAATTATGGGAAACAGAAGGGGATTCCGTCTGCGAAGTGATTGTTTTATGATCGTTTGGGCGCATGTATTGTTATGGCTATGACTTCTTCGTTTGATACTCTCTCTAGCATTAATGTATATTATTGACCCAAGACAGCCTCGTAACCTTTATTTCCATGCTACATATGTATAATGCGTTGTATTGCTACATACAATCTATCTTGACCATGACATCAAACTAAAGTGACATGGACTCAAACATCAAAAACCGGGGATATCTCTACACACAAACCAGGAACAATGTTGTACACAGAAAATACATACACAACGAGTAATAACAATGACCTCGATCTTCCAGGGGGAGTCAGGAATAGATAGATTTCAATTTCGACGTAAAAACACACGAGGTTAAAATAGACAGCGTAAGGAGAATAAGGAAACATTTTTTGGGTAGTGAATGGACATGTTGTTTTTGTACACAACACACGACAAGAAAGTGCTGAATAAAGTATTAACAGTGAATGTAGAGAAAGTTGTAACGATTTGGCAGCAGTGGTATCAAGACTTGAAGAGGAAAGATAAAAGGGAAATTAAATTATAAGAAAAGAAAATAGTAAAAAGAAAAGTAAAAGGGGGCGAGAGAAAGACATGGGCCATACAAAGAGATAACGCTATGCAGATGAGGAAACTCTAAATATGATTAAATATGAACAGTTTGGAATGAAATAGAGGAGAGAGGTTCGGCGAGACAATGCCTTTACTCGTCACGGGCAAAGAGGCCGTCGTCTCTGGCTCCGTCTGGGGAGTCTGCGGCTATCATGCTGTCCACGTCGTCCATCAAGGCACTACCGTCATAGCTGTTTTGCTCCGCATCATGATCATAGCTGGACCTTCGCAGGAGTGGTGGTGTCGTCGGCGGTTCAATCGGCTCCTGGTGGACAACTGGAAGTTTATCCATTTGTCGCGCAGATAGTGAACGCGGTTGATTGTATCCTCGTAGCGGACGACTCTCTGTTGCTGTTCGACGGCCTGCTAGACGCGCTGGTCCCGGCGGCGCGCTCATATTCTTGGGAGTATGCCTCACATTTGAGCTAGGAGGTGTGAGAAGCCCGGACAGAAAACCACCAGCGTTCGTTGACTTTGAAGGTGTCTGAGAAGCTCCGCTCTCTGATGTGAAAGAGTCACGTCCCTTGCGCCAGTTACCCCATGCTGCGGCTGCTGCGAGCGGTAGAGAACGCGGTGACGCAGCAATATCAGCCAATGAAGGGAACGCCTGTCCTGACATCGCCCTCTCTTTCTCCTGCTGCTGCATTTGGAGATTGGCCCGAAGTCGGATAGCAGCGTCCCGGACGGTGTTTTGGTCGAAAGAAGGCTGTGAAAGGCTGGTTATAATATCTTGAAGATCATCAACACGGACCCCGAGAAGCTCTCTAAGCCAGCTGATTTCAGTATCCCTTTCTTTGATCTTGTTGGGCGCCTCCTTGTCGACTTCGCTAAGCTCCTGTTCCAGCTCTTCAATACGGCTTTCGCGTTGTTGTAATTGATCCTGGAGCACAAGAATTGATTCGCGGAGAGCTTGAGGAGAAATCTTTTCAGGGGCCGACGAATCCTTGCTGTAAGACAAGGACGGTGAACTATGGTGCTGTACAGGAGGAACAACGACACCCTTGGCTTGCGCCGCCTGAGCAGCTGCGCGAGCTGCAGACTTGGCTATTTCAAGTTTCTCTTCCAAATGAGCGACGCGGTCTTGCAGATGAGCCAATTTCTCGTTGCTGAGGTCTAGCTTCTCGTTCATGTGAAATTCAATCCGTTGTCGATCCTCAGAAGCATTATGGAGTGCACGAGCGTGGCGTTCGCGGAGATCGTTGAGAACACGGTCATGCGTTTTGCGCTGTTCTTCCATTGCCATGTCCTTTGCTGCCGCCAACTCTACCATAGCCGAAGCTTTGTTCTCACGAGCTTCCTCCAAGAGAAGCTCGTATCGCTCTTTCATAGTGTCAGCATCCATGCGGACATTCTCAACTTGACTTTCCAAGCGGTTGATCTCGGCTTCGAGTCCTGCACGAATGTAATTGACTTGATTGTTCGCTGCATCAAGGTCGGCCTCCATCGAAGTTCTGGTGCGCTGGATTTCCATACGACTGCTTTCGCGGGCTTCATTGAATTCCCGCTCGAAACGCGAGGCAGTGTTCTGATGTTCTTGGCTTTCCTGGCGTAAAGATGCAACAAGCTCCTCTAATCTGTGGTTTTCTTGCTGAGATTGGGCGAAAATGAACTTCAATTTAGCAGTTTCTCGTTCAGATTTTTCTAGCTCGCCAATATCGATTTCGAGTTTTTCGCGCAGTTTCACTTCCCTGTCATACGCAGCACGGAGACTTTCATATTTGGCTGCGAGTTCTTCTTCCTTTCTTCGCGAATTGGCCTGGTCGCGGGTCACATCCTTAGTTACGTTCGCCATATCGTCCTGTAATTTATCGAACTTGCCACGCAGACTCTGTCTAGCGCGCATACTGTCTTCGATACGAGCAGTGAGATGTGTAATGTTGGTCCGCAAATCCTTGTTCTCTTCTTCCGTCGCTGCAACCTTCTTCTTCCAGAAATCATGCGAAACACGGTACTCGTCAAGTGTACCTTCTAGCGCAATATTCTTGGCGGAAAGTTCTGACAGGGTCATCTCCCACGATTCTTGTTGTTTCTCAAGTGCATCGCATCGTGTCTGGGCCTTCTCCAACTGAGGGATTCTCTCTTCCTTGAGCTCACGAACAGTTGCTTCTGCTTTCTCAGCGGCTTGGCGATAGCGAGCAACCTCACCTTCCGCGTGACCAAGCATCTTCTGGACTTCTGTCAAGGCTTCCTGAGCGTCACGACGTGCCTTGATTTCTTGTTCGGTACGTTCATCTGCCGTTCGAAGCATGCTCTTCACACCGTCTAATTGCAGTTTCAAGCTTTCCGCGCCGATTTCTTCAGCCTCCGAAAGGGGTGTCTTTCTGGCGTTAGCTTGGGCATGGACTGCTAGAGCCTCTTGAACCAAGGCCTTCATGTCCGGAAGCTCTGGTTGCTGACGTTGTTGAGTTAATGCCTTGAGCTCAGCCAGTGTTTCTTGAATGACATTGAAGTTTGCCGAAGCTGGAGGGACTTCTTGCCGACCCAAGCCATGAGCTGTGAGAGCTTCAAGTACTGCGCCCTTCATCTTCTCCAATTTCCTATCGCGTTTGCTCATTGGCGAGATTGAACGAGGAATGTTGACTTCGTCATCCTCGTCGTCGGCATCGCTATGTTCCACATCTGCTTGTCTACCGGTAACGGATTGGCGACCGGCTGATTGTGAGTGCAATGAGACCACAGAGTTTTGTATGATGCTTAATGCTTGCTCGAGAGGACCTAATCGTTCGGCCAAGACTTCACTGACAAGAGCATTGACATGGCGATCAAAGAACTTGCTTCTTTGTACTAGTTTTTCATCCTCCCCTGAGGAGATAACGTCATCCCAGTCACTGATATGCTCATTTGTGCTAAGTAATTGACGGACTGGCGACTGAGCACCTGAAGCAAAGCCTCGTTGTGGGAAAGAGTGATGAGATTGAGTAACATCCAAGTCAGATCCAATCTTTGGGGTACCTCGCAACAATTGATTGAAGTTTCTGGCGGGACTTGGGCTTGGCGCATCACTGCGGATGATGTGAGGTAGCTGTGTCTGTTCCATTGAGTGGCCCCCAGGAGTCTCAATAGTCATCTGAGGTGGCAAGGGCGTGCTGAGCCTCTCCACGCCCAAATCAGAATCATCGCCATTGAGCTGATCCATAATGGCGTTGAGTTCTGCTTCATCCGGCGAATCATGACCATTGGCGGTGACTTCATCATTTCCTTTGGCGATCTCGGGCTGTTTATTGATTGGTGCCAACTCGGTGACGTTCAACTCTTCTTCCTCAACAGCATATCGAGATGCAAATAGTCCCGTCTTGGGCTTCTCGGGTTGGGCCTTGACGGGTTCGGGGCTAGGAGTAGGTTCAGGGCCAGGCGACTTGGTCTCATTGCTAGGCGACTTTATGGGAACAAATTCTGATATGGAAGGGCGGAATGTGAATGATCTAAATGCCGAAAAGATTGACTTTCTTGGCTCTCGTTTGGGGACTTCTGCCTTTGGCTGTTCAGCAACAGGTTCGGGTGCGGCTTCAGATGCCGGGGGTGCGATGTCTTCCTCTTTGGATTCCTTGGGCGGGCTCTCGTCAACAACCGGCTCAGCAGTACTGGTAACTTCGTTAAGATCGGATACGGTGGGGAACGGCTCGGTGTCAACCGCAGGAGTGGCTTTCTCTTCCTGAATATCCTCAACAGCGTCTTCCACGGCGACAACCTCGTCTTCTACAAAACGACGTTTTGTATCAGGGCTATCCGATTTCACAGGAACCTCCAGTACATCCTGCTCAGGAACTTCGTTCTCTTTACCTTCAGCAGACTTGTGCGTTTGGCTTGCTGTAGCTGTAGCTTGGGCTTGAGCGGCCTCTGCCAATGGCGCAAATTCAACATCTTTATCTTCCTCACCAGCACCGCGGCGGGCACGCTTTTGGCGTGGTGGGGTTCCTGGTACACCACGCTCAATTGGCTGATCTTCTTCATGATCATCGTCAGGACGGACAATAGGAATAGCCTTAGATGATTTGCTAGGCTTGTTAATCTGGTTGAAGTCGATGTCCCCAAAGATACTGCCTTTGAGATGACTAGGTGCGTCCGAAGCATTAGAAGTAACGCTTGCTCCGGGATTGAAGGCGGGTGCATCGGCATTAAAGGATGCGGTCGAGAAAGTGAATCCCTTCGAGGCGCTGGGTACGAACGAAGCACTGCTAGCGTTGAAATCGTTGCTTGAAGGTGTAAATGAAGGAGCTGCCACATTAAAGCTGCCAATAGAACCGCTTGGTTTGAATACAGATGACGTAGGAGAGAACATCGACCCATTTCCGAATCCGTTCGATTGAAAAGGGGCTGCTCCTTGGAAAGCGAATGAATTGGTTGAGAATGAACCCGTAGGATTGAACTCCTGGGCTTCCACATTAAGGCCGGACAGAGATGCCTTTGACTTGTGCCCTGCGGCAAAGGAACCGGAACTTGGCTTTGCGCTGTGCCAGGGGTGATGGCTCATATCAAGTTTGGGTTCACGGGGGCTTGCGGCAAGGCTTGGATTGGTATCAATCTCATCAGCATCCTGAATTATGTCCATGGGCTGTTGCTGTTGCTCCCCAAAGAGGCGATGGTGGCCAGTAGAGAATGAGTCTGGAACTGAGAATGGTGCATGGGCCGGGGACGGCTGCACATCATCTGCACCAATAGCCCAGCGAGAGTTCTGCAAGTCACTCTCGTTGTCCTCCAACTGTCGCTGGATTGAGTGTTCTAGATGATAATCCGCCTGCGAATATCGATCCAGACCTTTCTGTAAAGTTTCACTGAGGTTATGGCTATGTCCCCGAGGTGTAGGATGGGCGATCTCGACATTTGATGTTTGGAAGTGTTCTGTCTCGAGCTGAGACTCGTCCAGAATGAGGGTTGCTGCCCGCGACTCACGAACTTGTCGTTTGTTGCTCGAATCTTGATATGATGTATCCCGAATCGAGTCCGAGCGATCACGTTGGCCATTCGAACTTTGATTGAACATGTCGTCGGCATTGAGAGGAGATACAGGTGAAAAGATCGAGTTCAAGTTTGGCATGCCTGCTCCTGCAAAGCTGGCTTGACGTGCGTTAAACAGACTCTGCGGAGTCAAGGTTCCTGCAACTGGAGGTGTTGGCTGGTAAGGATAAGGTAACCCTGGTACAAAATTTGCGTCAATGCCATAGAACGAATGCTGTCCTCCAAACTGAGGTGGCGGCGATGCCAGCGACTCAGCATGAGTACTCGGGTTGGTAGACTGATTGAAATGAGGAGAGAAAGTATGAGATCCAAACATAGGATTACTGGCCGCAGACGAAGTAGGAATTGGCGGGGAAGTGATATGGCCAGGGAAGATGCCCATTTGGGTCATTGCCCCCATTGATGCTGCAGGGGATTCCGAAGCTGGAGGATCATCATCAAGGAAGACTCCGAGTGCACGGAGTTTCTCTTCTTGCAGGTGTTGGACGTATGCATCCCATTCGCCAAGGTTTGGGAATCTTACAGAAAAATTCCTCGATACTTGGTCTTGATGGGATTCGGTCTCATCAGGAAAAGGTAGCCGACTGAAGCCACCAGTCTGGCTCGAAAAAGACTCCTGCTCGGGCGCAAAAACGTCGAATCCATCCACGTGGTATCCTTCATCCTGCCATCTTTGCAGACGTTTTTCGACATCCGCCTTTGTGAGTAATTGATAACCGGACTCCTCAGACCCTCTCTTGTCATCGGTGGGCACTGCAATCAAGCAGGTCTTGCCACGCCATGCTACCTTTTTTCTCCCACGTTGAGACGAGCTCTGGCTGACCAAAGGGGGCCTGGGAGTAGAATCAGCCCTTATGCTCTCATTATTGTCGACTGGTGTGGCATTCTCCGCAGGCGGTAAAGGCAGAGGCTTCTCCACCGGAGATTCAATAGTGGAGTCGTGCTCCGCTGGAGGTAGGGGTGTATCCGCTATATCAGACATCGCGGTCGACGGATGTTCGTCCCCGAAAGCGAACCCCCAAACGTCTTCTTGCCGTAAAGTGGCGGTGCTGAAAGTGGAAAGGTGTTTCTGGCGAGTCCGACTGAGTTGCTTACCAAGCCCCTTTCTCGATCTGACCGATAAAGAATTGGACGCAGTAGGCGTTCTCAAGAGGTCCTCCTCGTTAGGTTCGTCCAGTCCCAGCCAACCTTCAGTTGGATCGTCACCGAAGTTGTTGCGGGCAGTGAAGAAGGACGGTGCCTCGCTGCCTTCGTCGTCGCTTAACCAATTCGTCCGCTCGGTGCGTGGCTGACCAGATAGGTACCGGTCGATCCAGTCCTCAGTAAATTGTTTGAACGAAGAATTTGCTTGTATGCCCGAAAAGTCTCTGACAGAGGACCGTCCGATTGAGCCTTGTAATGGCCTGGGTACTTGACTGGACGTTGACGTCGTTCGGAATGATCCAGGACCACGTACGGAAGTGTAACCACGGCCTCTCGAAGGAGAATTATCGCGCGACGGGAGGTTCAAGCTAGGCTGGTTACTGAGTGTCCACGAGAGCCGACGTGGGCTAGGGGTTGCATATGGAGAGCCCCACGCAGCAGTAAAATATGCGCTGTTTGCCTTTCGATTCTCAGGGGATGACGATGACAGAGAATCCCACGCGCCAGGGTACTTGGGCAGTGACGGAAGGGATTCCGGAGACACAGGCGGACGGCGCTGGCTTGGAGATCCAAGTGCTATGACACTAGAAGCTGCGGGCGAGGTCGCTCGCGATGGCTCAACTGATGTCTGCACAGAGAATTCGTCTGCCAGTGTTATCTGCTCGTGCGGACGATTAGACGGCGAGGATGCCAATTCGAGGAATGCCGGCGAAGTGGTCTCTATAAGTGGAGGAGGGCCATTATTAGTATGATGTCGTAGCAAGGTCGTTGACTCAACATGAATATTGCCCGGAAGCGGTGACCAGTATAGGACTATTTCATTCCCACTCACCTTCCGTGTCGTCTATTGCAGCAAGCAATTGCTTGCCGCGCCCGTTATAGTCTGAAATGTTGGAGCATGGAAATCAAGAATTGCAGTTGGCTAGTAATCAGGGGAACCTTGGACGGCTCGTAGCACGTATGACCAAGGCGGGAGGTAATTTCTAGACACTACACAAATGTCTCTCGAAAATACCTAAACGCTAAAGGCTGCAATTGATGAAGCCTATAAGCGAATTTGTGGAGGGTTGAACGGTCGCGCACAAAAGTCGGGAATCGTTGTACCAGTGGACGGTTCCGCGAGGTATTTGGTGTGTCACGACGCCAGATTTACATAGACCCGGAGCATGCGGCAACTGGGATCATGGCGCATGCAACAAAGGAAGCAGTTCTGAGATAGACTTCTTCACAGAGTAGCAAGGTAAATGAGTTGGCGAATGAGGGCGAAAGAACGTCTAGGGAGGGTGGTCAAAGGTAGAGCGTTCGATGGTCGACGGAGAGCGAGAAAGGAGGTCAAGAGCGCACGTCACGAACGGGCTACGTCGAAAAAAAAGTTCCCAGTAACGTTTGGTGACACTAAGCGGTTAGTTAGGGAACCTTACTATGTAAGCCTCCACTCATGAAGCTCAGCGACCGCTGATTGGTTGCTTTGTCAGTTAGCAGCTGCCGTAGCGCCAAAATCAGATGGTTCCCAGAAGGGAAGTTGCCAGTTGGAAAGTCTGTCGCGGCTTCCCTCCGCCCACGCATGTTAATTACCGATACACGCGTCGATACAGCTTACGCATAAGAAACACGCTCTTCTCGCCGGCATTTGTATGATTACGCCGTATTGACTGGTATTGCTATGTGGGATGCCTTGATTGGCCTGTTTTCTAGAACATACCTACGCTTTCGCCTGAAATAACGGTGAAGTATGTAGTCTGCTGGCATCAATTGACTACAAGTTGCCAACGAGCACAATTACGAATTGTGTATCATCAGAGTCCATGATGGATCGATAAGTATTTATTGTTCATTTGGATAAGATCAAAAAGGAATAATAAAAACACTGGACTAATTTCAGGGGTCAAAACAACCGTCCCATCACTTTTTCGAGGTTCTGCCCACATTCACCCGTTCTGGATCCATGGTCCTTTTGCACTCATCCGTTTCTCACAGCGTGATTGGTCTGTTTGCCCTCTCCACAAGAAACCGAGGTGTACTTGCTTATGCCTCAGGCATGAACAAGGCATCAATCTACCGAAGACGAATACTATCGATGCTTTGTTTCATTACCAGACTCTTGAACGAGAAAGGAGCCCTTTCTGAAGAACTGATCAATCTGAAATGTATTCACATAGCAATGTCTTAGTCTATCTACCTTACCCTGAAAAGTGGAGCATCCTCTTGATGGTTTCTATGAGATATCCGAAATTCCACGTATCGACTGAGAAAAGCTATGTGTCTGATTAAAGGAAGTCTCTATCTGGCATATGACCCAAGGCCATTGTTTCCAATTCAATCCAACGAGAGCTGGATGTCGTCTTTACCATCGCCACAAGAGATATGAGCGGCGTGAGGGGCCCGTATAGGTGCATGGCTTCATGATATGGTGCAATGTTTGGACACGTTTGTTAGTTGTAAGCCGCCATTAGTGATAGGCTTAATGATCATCTGTATGTTCGTTTTCATGTTCGAGCGGCCATGTTTATGTAACAATTGGTGCCCTGGACTCTTCTGGGAGATCTCGTATTGAGGATGGGCTAGTAGAACAATTTCGAAGGGGACTGCTTTGTTGCTTAATGGTGGTCAGGTCCTGTATTTTCCCTATATTTTCAAAAAGTCTGAGTAGTAGAGAGCTGTAGAAGGAAGGATTCCGAAGGAATGTGCTCGCAAGGCCAGTTCGATAGACTGGAATCGGAGGTGGTCCGAGCGTCCGCATTACACACGCGGAACAACTTCAAGATGAATTGACACCTTGTCCGGTCCGCCAACCTACATTCAACACACTCGCTTCAATCTTCCACCACTTTTGTTTCTTCACTCGATCCGTTACAGTTGCGGAACTTTTTTTAGATAAATCTTGATATTCACAATGCGCTTCTCAACGTCCGCGGTCCTCGTGACCATGCTAGGCTGGATAGGGGCTGCCACAGCTCACAACATTCAACTCAAAGCTCACTCGCGCGAATGCTTCCACGAAAGGCTCCACAAAGATGACAAGATGACGGTTACATTTCAAGTTGGCGACCGAGAATTCGGCGGTAGCGGCAATCTAGAGATCGATTTCTGGGTATGATTTCCGTGTTTTTCCTTTCCAAATTCTCGATATTCATTCTAACTTTTTCTTTCGCATTTTAGGTCGAAGATCCTGCCGGAAACCGTCAATACTATAAGAACAGTGTCTCGTCAGAGGATTACTCCTTTATCGCACAAAGAGACGGAAAATTCACCTACTGCTTTAGCAACGAGGCCTGGACATCGAACTCCAAAGAAGTTTCCTTCAATGTGCATGGAATTGTTTACGTCCCAGAGTCAGAGATGGCACAAGATCCTCTAGAAGCTGAAGGTATGGAGATCGTCGATACATGTATCTATTATTTTTTTTTTTTTTTTCAGGCTGACTCCAAGCGATTGATAGTCCGCCGCCTTTCCGAATCCTTGGCTCAGGTCCGCGATGAGCAATCCTACATTGTCGTACGAGAACGAGTCCACCGAAACACAGCCGAAAGCACAAACGCGCGTGTGAAATGGTGGAGCATCTTCCAGCTTGCATTCCTTATCGGCGAGGGCATTTTCCAAGTGTGGTGGCTGAAGCGATTCTTCGAGGTATAAATGTTTCATTGATTCTACATGATCGATTGTCCTTAAAAGAGGGGACTAATTGGTTCTTGAACAGGTCAAGCGTGTTGTTTAGAATGTTTGAGAGTTTTCCTTGCGAATGCCTCGCCTTTGAGACATACGAATGATACTTGCGGTTTCCTCAGATCATATTGCGGCGTTCAAAATTTGGTTAGGAGCGAAGATGCTTTCGACTCGGATATCGAGGAGGATATACTTTCTTTATTGTAGTTTTATGTCACATGATAGCTCAGTTTATGCGAAATGAACGAACAATATAACCAAATTTACTGATCCGGGTCAAAACGAACTGATACGAAATGCCGAGCAAAGTAGGGTCAGTTCGAGTTATACCATCAATTGGTGTCTCAATGGTCGCTAATGCAGTCGACATAGGATATTGCACTGGCAGGGCACAATTGTCCAGCGTATAATGTACCCACGATCCAGGGCTAAGCATTCCCGGGCTAGGGCTACCCCGTTCCAAGTTGACGCCGAAGCGGGCGAACCGATGAGAACAGATCTCAAGCTGCGAGCTTACAGCAGAGTGCTTTGCTAATAGCTTTCTATTAACCGTGGACTGCAAACCGAAGCTACAGATAAGCTCTGCTTACAGCTTTAAGCCCCATACCGAGGATTCACATACCAGGGCCGGCTTCCTTATGTATCATGCGGCTAAAGCTACCTCGGGACTACTGTAAAGAATTATGAATGCTTAGCAAGGAAAAGGATGCCGAGCGGTCAACATGGCCAGATAGACAATTGAGCAGATTGCTAGGTAAGGTCCCCGCACGCGATGAAATTGAAGCAATTCATCCAGACCTCGGTCCAGTGGAGCTACCCCACAAAACAAGCAGCTTTAAGGTTGCCCCATAGGAGTGGCTACTTGAAGTATACATAGCTATCCATTCCTTCTCTACTCTGAAGGGCTGCAGTTCACCTATTCTTTTATCGACTGACTCAAGGTGAACGAGAAAATAATACCGACATCATGGCCACCAACTCACCCAACCCGCTCCCATTCGCCGAGCCACCTTACCTCCGCGGCCTTCCTTCCCCATACTATACCGCATCGCATCTCGCCTTCCAGAAGAAAGCCCGTGCATTCATCTATGAGAACCTCAACAAATATGCGCTCGACTACGAGCGTGATGGAATCGTCCCTCAACATGTCTTTGACACCTTTGCCAAGAAAAATATGCTCATTCCGAACTTGCCATCTCCGTTGCCCGTGCAGTGGCTGAAGAGATTGGGTATTCATGATATTTTGGGAGTTAAGGTTGAGGAGTGGGATTATTTGCATACTGGTATTTACCTTGATGAGGTATAAACTCTTGCGCTTTCTCTTTTGGTACTGCATATTTCGTTTTTTCTAATGAATACTGACAATGCATATGTAGATGAGTCGATCAGGTATTGTCGGTCCCTCCGCATCACTAACCGCTGGAATGGCCTACGGTATCCCACCTCTCATCAAATATGCATCCCCCGAGCTTCAAGAGAGAGTACTCCCAGATTTGTTGACGGGCAAGGCCAGATCTTGCATTGCTATTACAGAACCTGATGCCGGAAGTGATGTTGCCAATATCACTACCGTTGCCGAGAAGTCGGCAGATGGAAAGGAATATATCATCAATGGAACTAAAAAATGGTGATTCCTCTTATCCGTTTATGATTAGATTCGGTGCTAATACATTACAGGATCACAAACGGTATCTGGGCTGAATACAGCACCATGGCAGTCCGCACCGGGCCTCCTGGCTCCGGCGCAGCAGGCCTTTCCTTGCTCGTAGTCCCTCTGAAAAACTACCCCGGCGTCTCCATGCGCCCCATCAAAATCTGCGGCAGCGAGACCTCAGGCACAACCTACATCGAACTCGACGATGTGCACGTCCCCGTCTCCAACCTGGTCGGCACTGAAGGCGCGGGTATGAAATACATCATGACCAACTTTAACCACGAGCGACTCTCCATTGCCGTGGGCGCAACCCGTCAGGCACGAGTCGCACTATCAACTGCATTCGACTACGTGCTCAAGCGCGAGGCATTCTCAAAGCCACTCATCGCGCAGCCCGTCGTACGACACCGACTCGCCAAAGCAGGGGCTGAATTAGAGTCTCTATCCGCCTGGATCGAGCAATTCTTGTTCCAAATGACAAAACCGAAAAAGGAAGACGCTGACCGCGAACTGGGCGGTTTGACGGCTATGGCGAAAGCCAAGGCCGGTATGGTACTGAATGAATGTTCGCAGACGGCTATGCTGTTGTTCGGTGGTAATGGATTGACGCGTACCGGGCAGGGAGAGCTTATTGAGCGGATTTATAGGGATGTACCTACCGCCAGGATACCGGGTGGTTCGGAGGATGTGTTACTTGATTTGGCGGTGAGGCAGTTGGTGAAGATTTATGAGGCTGGTAGCAAGCGATTGGAACGGGATTCTCGTATTTAAGTCCTCGATTCTTGGATTTGTTCTAGATCTTTTTGCCTGTAGGTAGAAGAGCAGTGGTATCTTGTCAATATATGTTTGAATAGGTATGAATTGAATGTGAAATGAATGGTGACATCCCAAGGAACTATCTAAATCTATGGACAATATCAGACCAGTGTAAAAACAAAAAATCATGTACATAAACCGTCGCAGACATTTCAGGCGCAAATCATAACGCATATTAAGATCATTAGGGGTATTTCCGAACCAATAACGCCTCCGAGAGATACACATATAGTCAAAGAGTCAGAAAATATACCGGAATTGGGTTCTTTCAATAGAGCATGGGCATAAATAATAGCCCGGGCTTCGAAAAGTCTAGATTTGTTGGTCAGAACCACATAATCGCAACGACCAGACTGACCAGAATGGCCATGTAGCTGCCCTTGCTATCCACAGGGCTGGACGAATTGACATGCGCGCTTTTCTCGAGGTGGTCCGAAGGGCTATGTTCAGCGGAGGACTGTACCGAGTTACGTTTGCTCGCTATACGGGGTATGGATGCAAGCGATATTGTGATTGATCCTGGACCTCGTGTGATGGGATGAGGTTCACTTGAGTTATGGATTGGCTCTGGAAATTGTTGTGACGGGTAGTCGTGTGATAGTGGATGTTTGTACGAGGACAGAATTGAGACAGTAACCTGGCAGACCTGCTGCCACAATAGATCTATGTTGGTGAATGTGCTGATTATAGATGGCGTGGAGACAACGGTTGGTGGTGATACTGTCGGCGCAGATTCAAGTTGGTATATACTCGACTCAGCTTGATAACCGCAATAAGATAAAGGATTAGCAAGCTTCAAGATCAATCGCTTAGTGAAAAATGTACATACCGGTACTTGAACTGATTCCTGGCTTCGTCCAAGCTTCGCAAAGATTCGGCGTTATCGATAACAAGGCTGCGACCAGCACGGCCAACAATGGAACTGTGCAGGGAGTCTGAAGACCCGACCTCATACTTCCAGAATATATTTTGTGTTCTCGGGTCAATCCTCGTTTCCTCAAATATACAGAGTGTCAGAATTGACAGAATTCATAATAGCAGCATCCGAGATGTGTGTGTAATGGTGTCGCAGACAAAGCCGTATCTGGCGCAGGCTGATAACACCGGTATGTACTTTCTCAGCTGATAACGAGTGATCTGCGCGAGGGGCTTTTTCTATTTCCTTCTCTATTTTGCAGTGTCTTGTTCTCTGTCCTTCGGCCTTTTCCTCTGTTTATTTATTTTCTTCAACTTTTCTGGTTTTGTCTTGCCGTCAACAAGATAAGTAAACAAGTGTGGGTGATCTAAAAACGAGCCCATCCGAACTCGATGATTGGACGAACAGCATGCATGCGCATGACGCAAAGCCGAGACGAAGCAGATAGCAATAGGCTGTTGTTCTGCATAAGACGAACGAGGTGGGGAGTGTTTTGGTTCTTGCTGATTTATTCTTGCAGGATTATTGTTGCTGCAGCGATGATGGTGGGGTGTCTTTGAAGTTAGGGCAGATGACGACGGTTTTGCTGAAGGATTGCAGCGGTGCGACACATGCTTAAAACCAGGAATAGCGAATGAAAAAGCATAGTCGTGCCAAATCGACGATCAAACTGAGGCTTTCGCAAAGATATACTATGTACTCTCTCAGACTCGAGAGAGAGAAAAAGTTTGCGGGTTTCTTGTCCGACCGGGGGGATGACGTCAGATCCTGACATCAGTGCCAAGCTTTGTCTGAACTGCCAAATCCGGTAATTTTGAGTAGCATCCGATTCCTCGATGACCAGTTGACTGATTGACTGATTGTAGGTAGATTAGACGTTGAGAGTGCAATCCTCGTGCTGAATTGGAAAAACGTTAGACGCACCATGTAGTATCATACGAGAGATTCTCTTTTTGGATGCTACATGCATCGAGAGGCTCATGTCTCTTGTGATACTAACTACGTAGTACGAATACAACAGCTATAATTCTTAGTTCAAGCCATGAACGGCCCAAGGTTATTATTATTCGATCGTAGTTTGATTGACATACACGTGATCCGATAGTAGACATCTCTCTGCCGTGAAGGTGGAATCTTGGCATACCCTAAAGAGGAAGTCGCACTTGCCCTGTCGTTCATCGGTCGTCTTGTGTCCGACCATTTTCAGTCTCACTGTTTCTTATTACATTCCTCTTATCCTTTTCCTCTTCCTCTTCGGTGAATTCGTATATATGAATGCTATGCCAACTCGAAAAAGCTGACATCTTGTTCGCAATGGCCCATCAGGAACTATCGACCGGGATTGGCCACAGCAGGCGTCATGCCATGGAATTCATCTGTCTTTGCAAGGCCAATTCTTTCGAAGTTCCAACAGAGAGGGAACAGCCATACGCACATGGCATGTTTGCTGGTGCTATCTGTGTCAACTATGGTCTGCTTGGAGGCCAAAAAGTTCACAGTCTCTAAGTTCAGGCACGCTTGGAAGCTAACAAACAATGATGGCTCTTTCGGGGACTCTCAAAACCATAACTACTGCCAAGTGTTGGAGGTAAGTCGTACCCTATTTGGTATATCGCTCATTAGCACAGTATGATAACAAACGATCTCGCTCCAGAAGACTGAACCCGATTAACTGGTGGTCATTACATGAAATAGACAGACATACATTGTTCTTGATGATGAAAGCTGCCTTAGCCCCTACGATTGCGGTTGCTCTGTAGGACAACAGCCCGCCTTGAGCTTGCTCGACTGACGTTTTCGAAGGCTGTGACTAAGTCTGACCGTTGTAGAACACAGGTCACCATAGTATCTCGTGTCATGGGCATCACTGGCCATGTAGCTGCAATCATATCAATCACATCCCACTTTCTTATACCTCACGGGAAATTCGTCAAGATCATGCTTTTCAGTCTTCTAGCATTGACACTCGCCGTATGCGTATCCTGCCTGGCTCTTATCACTGCGGTCAAAGCAGGGCAGAACTATCCTCGCGTCGATGTGGACACTAAAACTGGGAAGGGATATAGCAGCGATGCCCATACAGTTTGAGCTATATGGCTCGTCGTCGTGATCTGGTAAGAAGTCCTTGACTAGCATCCGGTTGAAATCCTACATGCTGATCTACTCGTGCCATACCACAGGCTGGCAAATGCGTTGCGTTCCTGGCGTCCAATAGAGCTTCAAAGCCCCGTTATAGCGTTTTCCATATTTACAAGCGCCAACATCACCCTCTTTGGCAATTTTGCGACGTTTCATGTAGGGTTAAAATACACCTTGGACCTCCTGAAAAGCATACTGATCGGATTCGCTGTTGCTTCTGTGGTCTCTCTCCTTGTTTTGCCTATGACTAGCTGCACTTTCTTTCTCAAGAACGCGGGAGACTACGCCTTGCAGGTACAAGCGGTACTTCTGCAGCAAGCCGCATTTGTGCGAGATACAACAGAGAGTGGTTTGCTCACGGGCTTCCAAATCGATTTCGAAAGAAGCAAAAACAGGAGACTGGGGATGAGACGACTTTTCCATTCGAGTTACAGGAATCCAGAGAAAGTGTGCGCGCATCAATGATCCATTTGTCGTCTTTGTTCAGCAAGCTACAAACAGATGTGTTTTACTCTAAACAGGAGTTTACAATAGGTAAGCTGAGTACTGAGGATACTATCAGGATAGAGGAGTTATTAGGCTCCCGTTTATTACCAATTTCCGGTATCTCAATGCTTCCAAATATCCTCGACATGCATATCAGAAATGAAAGACACTATCAGTTGAAGATCCTAGAGAATGATCCCGACGAAGAGGTATTGCTAAAGCAATTCGAATTGCAAAGGGCGATAACCATACTACAAGAGCACTTGTCTGAGACGGCTGTGTTGGCCGCTACCGGCATCCAATACTTTCTCCTAGTGACCAAACTAATGTCTATACAACATTTCCTCAAACACCGAGAGCACGGGATTGAAACTACGGTCGCCAGGGACGAGGAATCTAGAGATATTGACCTAAACCCACTCGAGCCATATTCCGTTGTTCGGTTTGAACATATGATGCATGAGACGTTTCGCCGGCGCAGACACTTTCTTGGGAAATTGGCATCCTTGGCTTTCGATGAAGTCAAAGACAACCTAGCAACCATATATACTCAAAGACACGCCGTGACATTATTACATCAGGTTCTTTCGTCCGGAGTTCTTTCTGGTCTTATACACAAGCCACATGCAGGATATTCTGCTTCATACAGCCCATGAACTTATCAAATTTGCGGACAGTAAAGTCGCAGACGAGACTCTAAAGACTTACAGAGTGATTCTGCCAGGGTATGCTGTCCTTAAAAAATGGTTTTCGCCGGTGCAACCACAAAACAACGAGGTGTCCCAGTCAACGCCAAGGGGATGTAGAGCGGCAGAAGTTGTTCATTTCCAGACTCCGAACACATGCCTCCAGAGAACCTTTGGGAAGATTTTAATAACATATTTCGGGTGCTTCATCGTGCTTTTATCTCAGAGCACAGTCTTTTCGGCCTTCGTATTGCTGTAGTTTCCTTTTCTATCGGTATTCTAGCCTTTCTCCATAGTACCTACAAATTCTTTCATCGTCAGAGATTGGAGTGGATAATGGGTCTTATCGTTATTGGCATGAACCCAACCACAGGGGAGACTTTCTTTAGTCTTACGAGTCGAATTATCGGTTCAGCTATTTCAGGCGCGCTGTGTCTAGGGATATGGGATGCTGTGGATAAGAACACGGCGGGCATCATTATTCTCCTATACTTTGCAAATATGATTGAGGTAAGACTCTCATATCAGTCGTGATATATGATGGGGTCAACTGGTCCTTACCTGAAAACAGTACTGGTTCTACGTCAAGCGACCACGGCTTTTGGATTCCTCCGTGATTGCTATTGTAACGTTGAATGAAATAATTGCAGCTGCGTTGGAGGTAAGTTTGTTTTACCTGAATATGCCTCCGAGACCAAACACAGACTTACAGCTCCCGATCGTGGGCTTTTCTAGATACGTAAGGTAGGTGAGCATGCTGAATCGGCTGGAATACAAGTTCTTCCAGTATACATCCTGGGGCCTTACGGACTGGCCGCAGTCGCAGTGGCCTGTGTCATCATGGTCTTTTGGACGGCATTCCCATGGACCAACACAGCAAAGCATAAATTGCGAAGAATGCTTGGACATAGCATATTTGTGCTTGCGGAGTTCTACAGTGCAACTCACACAAACTTGGCGCTGTAGTTTAGCAGAGGTCTCGGAGATGGCCTGAGAGACCCTGAGGCTCTGCTGCGTCGGCTAGAAAGTGTGATGGGATGTTTATTCAGAAAAGAAATGATACTGCTAGACGAGCTGCGGACTTATAGCTATTTTAGCAGGTTCGAGCCCGTGATTGGTGGCAAATTTCCCAGGAAGATATACGACGACATTATCTCCGAAGTCCAGAGCTCATTGTCAGCCATGTCATTTATGGTCAAAACCACACAGTCTTTTGAGAAACTACTGCCATTCCCGGTACCTCAAGCATCCACCACCTCTGCCGACCCGACTACAAGTCATGAGCAGAAGGCAGAGCAGGAAACAGAACAACGTGAAGCACGACACGAAGAACATCAACGTGCAGAGGTTGAAAGTCAAGTAAAAGAAGAAGAGAAAGAGGAAGAATGGTTCACCCAACTAGGTAAAGTGGCCCTACAAACCGTTGATTTCAGGTCAGCCACTTATCAGCACCAGTCACCAATAACCTACCGCTGTCTCCATATCTACCCAAGCCAGGCTCATTCCCTCTGTCTCGGCGGATGCGCAGGATTAACAAGAACCTGCTTAATGTGCGGTACTTGGAAGATCCTGCATTTTCGGCATTCATCACCCTGGAGGTCTTGAGATCGATAGTTGCGTGGTGCATGAGGGATCTTCTAAGGTAAGAATGGATTCATTTCACTGCATTAATTTGGCATCTCACTGATTATACCTTTTTAACTCTAGCAACGTACGAAAACTAGTAGGCGAACTCAAATTCGAATATCATACATCTCCGCCTCAGAGTCCCGTGGAGAGGCATCACGTTTGGTTGCTGGAGAAGCTGAAGAAGGGGGCGAGAAAGAGGAGAGCGACGATAGTAGTACTGGTAGTAGTAGAAGTGGGAGTCAGGAAGCGGTGGAGTAGCCACTTATCATTATTATGATTGTCAAGGAAGCGGTAGAATAGAAAGAAACTGCAATATCAATGTTGGGTATATCGTATGTCTTGAGACGTGTACAAAAAAAAACCGCCCCTTACAGGCTGGCAGAACAAGATCATATATATCCAGTATAAACAACAAGCCACAAACCTAAACACCTCCAGATGTCCCTCCTCCCAATGCGTACCAGGTATATATCCATGGAAGAAAACCATATACAACAAACCAACTATAACTTATCTTCAATCTCCTCATAGGCAAGATATCCCACAAACGCCCGCTCAGCAAATGCTTTCCATGTTTTGTTCTTTTTGTAGCTTTTCTTCTTCTTGGTTGTGTTCTTCTTCTTGTTGTTGCCTGTCTTAGACGACTCTTCGACTTCGTTGGCATTGATCTCGTCAACATCGGTATGATCATCCTCTGTTTCTGTGGACAAGGAGGATGTTGTATCGCCTACTCCTATACGTGTGGCCAGGTTGTATATACTGCGCACGGTAAGGTCGTGTAATTGATAGATGTCATCTTCTTCCGTGTGATACTCCAATTCGTAGTTCACTCGGAGTCCCTTGGACGAACTTCCATCCTCAACTGCATCCTTTCCCTTCATTGTCTCTTCTTTGGTGATATTGGCATAGTACTGCGCAATGTTCAACAAAGTCAACGGCTGTCTCGAATAAGCAGGTCCCGGAGGAGCCTTTTTGGACGGCGGATCCGGAATAGGCGATTTCTTAGACTTCTTCTGAATCTCAATTTCACGGTCTACCCATTGTCCCTCTTTCTTCCCGGCCTTATTGTGTTGTACATCAGCCCATGTAGGGACCTTTTCCATTCCGGTAATATCGTATTCGATCACACGTAAACTCGGGTAGTAATTGGGGACCACACTGGGAGAGACAAGGGAAAGAGAGAAGCGTTCCGCATATTTGCCTCCTATTTTCTTGAAGAACTTTTTCTTCTTTTCTTTCTCTTTCTTCTTGTCGCTCTTCTTCTTCTTTTTCTTCTTCCCCTCTGCGTCGAGATCGTCGTCTGAATCTGAAATCGACCAGTCGCCTTCGAGGACAGATGCAGGTGGCGTTGGCAAGTCCGCCCAAATATCACGAAGGCTGCTTAGATAGCTACCCTTGGACTCGATGGTGAAATTCTCGTAGTTGTTCTCTGTGACGAATGGTTCCATGCGCTCCTCATTCATGAGACTATCCATATCGACATCCTTTGAATCTTGGAACATGAAATGATCAATGTTCATATGTCCATATAATCCGCCAACCACAACATCACGATATTGCTTTAACCACAGCGTGTACTTTTGCCAGCAACTTTCGTCCCAAGCTTGTTTGTCCGCGGACCTAGCAGGCGGGACATGGCCCATAAGAATAGCCTTCATGCCTCGTTCGCGAATGATTTGTAGTTGTACGCGCAACCATTCCATTTGATGATATCCTGGCTCCGACTTTTGGGCGCATCCATCAACCGCTTGATTGGAATCAAAAAAGTATAACGTATTGAGACTGAACACAGAAAGCTTGTTCGGAATGACCTCCGTATGAAAGTATCCGCCTTCCACAAAAGTATGGCGCTGTTCTTCCGGAATGAATGCTTCCCACAGGTGAGACAACTTCTCCGTCCAGCGATTCGGCCCCTTTTCGAAGATGTTGTGAGGCATAATATCGTTGTTGCCAATATTTGGAATTATGGGAATAATCAAAGTCTCATCGGGGTGTGCGCTGCGATGACTAAAAACTTCAATGAATTTGTCCGCAATGGCTTTATTGAACTCTTCGATTTGATTCTCCGTACGCGGGATACGCTCGTCGTTGTCGTGGCGGGCAGAGTCTCCAGTCCAAATGACAAAGTCGACCTTGTCTCTCAAGTTCTTATTTATCCACTCAAAGGTCTGGTCGATTAGCAGCTCGGGGGAGTCGCATTCGGAACCCGGCGCGCCTAGGTATCCTGCATTCCCTTTTCCGTGATGACAAGCCTCGTCATCGGTCAACGAGCCGGGGACGTAGAATCGGTCTAAATGCAGGTCTTTCAGACCGTTAGTACCTGTCTAACACAGTTCATGTATTCCCTTGGTACAGTATACCTGTAATATGTAGGAACTTCCCCGTCAACTTTCGAGACGCTGTTTCGCCGACATCGCTTGACTCTGGCCGCTGCGAATCCCCGATCAACGGTTTTTGCTCAAAGGGACCAAGTGGTGAAGCTGTTGCCGTTATTGCTGCAGCAACTGCAGCGACTAGCAGTCGTTGCAAGTTACGTAGCATCGTTGCGCCTGCGAACTGTTGTCGTCAATCGCTGAGTCGAAGTTTTGTGGCAGCCCGACTCGGCGGGAGCATGCAATCGAAGTTCTCAACACATCAAATAGCTGACAGGATGCGGATTGTTGAAGAATGCCGCTCTGACTTGCTATTTATGTGTATATTATTTGAAGGGTGTACGTGGTAAGCGAGTCAGGAATCTGAACCTGCTTGATGTCTGAAGGAAAACAAATCCTTACATCAACGGAGAGTCGACGTCAGCCTGCAGGAAGCGCGCTGTGATTGGTCGGAAAATAGACCAGACAGAAAAGGCGAATATTCGTTTTCTTGCTCAACAACACCAACATACAACACGTACTTGTTTCCTTTTAAACTCTTGCACTTCGTAGATGAAGAAGATGTTCTGTATTTGAACTTTTTGAGATCTACTCTAAGTGAGAGTGACAGGCTCCATCTGGAGAAGACGATCACACGACCCCGAATCCTTCTTGCTACCCACGTGCGCTCATGACTGGCTGTGAGAAAGTATGAGTACCTTTGTAGAAGAAGAAACCATCGCTTTGGCACGATTCTGTATACTAGTGACTACACTGACTAGGCAGCAAATACGAGGCAAGTTAGTGCGTATCTTTAGAGGTCAATGTGATTGTGTCTGGTGGACAGTTGCCCTCGACTGCCTGGTCCAGAATTGACAGTGACTGCGTGTGGTTGTACACATGATGATAACTTTAGAACACCTATAACGAGATCATCGGATAAGTAGACATATCACATATCAGTCATATCTTGTACATATGTACATACGTATTAGCAAGGTATCGGCATCGGAAGAATTCAGGGGTGGTGCAAAAAATTGCAAAGCCCTGCAAAAAATCCACTAGCGTTGCGGAAATTACGTATAGTTTGTATTCTTGTCTCGTAATAAACCATATTTACAGCCAGCTTTTATAGTTTTCAGCGTACGAAAATCACGTTCCGTTACGAAAGATTTTGCAACCGTATTTGACACCGGTGCTCTGTTCGCCCGATATGTCTATATCCGAGTGATGATAGGCATCGTTTCTACGATGCAAAATTAGGAGCAGGAGCTCTATAAAAAGAAGTGAATGTAAACATTAGACCCCTGGGAATGAAGTAAAGAATCCAGTCAATCATCGATTGTTATCAACGCCAATAACCAGACTACCTACATGTGTAGCATCAGCTCAATCTTGTATAGAAGTTCATAATCTGTCTGGGTGAACGGTCAAATTGTGACTTTCGTTTTCATCATTGCCTTAGAAAGGTCGAACAGACATTGATACCTACGAACTCGACAGAATGTTCAAAACGATCCTTCAACCAATCCACTCGGTGCGTCTGCCCCCATCAGACTCCTTTCACGGCCAAACGGTCCTGATAACGGGCTCGAATACCGGAATCGGGCTTGAAACAACTCGCCATGTAGTCTCCCTCGGTGCTTCGAAGATCATCATGGGGGTCCGAAAAGTCGAGAAGGGCGAAAAGGCTCGCGAGGACATAGTGTCCAAAATGCCTGCAAACAAATTTGCCAAGGTGGATATCGAAGTCTGGCAGCTCGATATGTCGAGCTTCAAAAGTGTAATGGCCTTTGTGCATAGAATGAGAGAGTACGTCTCTCGGCCAGGCAACAGACTTGATACTGCAATCTTGAATGCAGGCCTCGCCTCCGGAGTCTGGCAAATAACCCCTGACGGCTGGGAGAACCAAATTCAGGTGAATGGACTTTCGACAGCTCTACTCAGCCTCGAACTGCTGCCGATTTTGCTTTCTTCCGCTTCCTCTTCTCCCTCAAAGCCGCACCTGGTCATCGTTTCTAGTGACATGCACCAACAAGCCTTACTACCACAACGTTCCGCTCCAAACATTCTCGAAGCTCTAAACGACAAGGAACAGTGGCAGAAGATGCATGCAAAGAGTCCGGTGGAGAGATACGCCGTGAGCAAACTTTTCAATCAATGGACGGCTATTGAGGTGGCGAAGTTGATACCCCTTGATCGTGCAGGTAGAGAAAAAGTTATAGTGACCAGTGCGACGCCGGGCTTCTGCAAGAGTGAGCTATTGTCACGCGAAGAAGGGGCACCGTTCTTGCTGAAAGTGGTGCAGGCGGTTTGCGCGCGGACTCCGGCGGATGGTGCCAAGGCAATAGCTGATGCTGCGGTCAGGCAGGATGGACATGGGAAATGGTTGGAGAATCAGAGGTTAACCGAGTGAGTTGCTGTCGATCCAAGGAGTCTGTTAATTTGCGACATACTAACCTACTTCTTTTAGCCCGGGTTCTATTGTAAGCTCACCCGAAGGACAGAAGATACAGAAGAAAGCGTGGGCAGAAATACTGGATGTGCTAAAGAAAGTTGACCCAGACTTGAGGCTGGAGTTTTCTTAATTTGCATACCATTTGGTCGCCGTAAACTAATAATGATATGTCGTCGAACCCAGTAGATAAGGCATAGAGATATACATACTTAATTAATCAACATCCTAGCCTGCAAGAACCTGGCTGACCTTGTATTCAACAATGGTCTTTTCTCCTGTCTTGGTAACGAAGTGGCCCTGGCCAACAAATACTCCATTCTCGAGGTCCTTGTATCTCTCATCACCAGTCTATGTGAAATCAGTTTGGTCTACAATCATAACAATGAAATGAAACATACCTCAATATCGAAAGAAACAACTGGAAGTCACGATATGCGTCAGTATACTTGCAAATATCCCATGTTTTAATATTCATCCAAACGGTACCACGTACAGCTGTCGCCAAATGGCGTCTCCGCGTCGCCGGCCTGACCAGACAGAGCTTTAATAACGCCCTCAGTCATATTCACTGTTCCCTGATAGTGAAGGTAAATCAACTACGTAGCGTCAGCTGAGATGCTCGCACCACTGCTAGCCCATCGGATATTACTCACTGCATCATCATGGGTTTTAACCACGCCATGCGCATTCAAGCGCATTCTCTTCCCGTCCGGGTCGTTGCGAATATAGTCGTTGCCAGTGCCTTCGAATTTAGCATCCAGGGCTGGGGTAAATCCGGGCTCCGAAATAACGGTCCCTCCAGCCATTGGCTGTTTCATGTCAACCTTGGGACGTGCAAGTTTGTTTTTATAGCCACAACTTACCACGACAACGAGAGCAGTCTTGCGGTGATGGCTTCCTGTGTGTATGAAGACGCGTCAAAAGATGCATGTTTCTCACACTATCGATGAACTCTTGTGCAGCGCATTGGACCAGAGGAGCATACCAACAGGGAATGGCGCATCAACCGAGACCTAAGATAATGAGTTAGTACGGTCCTTCGTGAGTAAGTCAAGCTCAATTTTCAAGCATCGATAGATCGAAAGGAAGCTTACTGACCCGCACCGTAAACGCTGGTTTGAGAGTTGGGAAGCCCGCCATTATATGATGATCGAGGAGCGACGATGCGATGTCCAGATATAGACTTCACTTATGTCAAGGCCAATTGCAGACAGTTCTGACAATTCTGAAGTTCAATGAAGTGAATTGTATTGACGAAGAAGTTAGGGGTGATGGGTGGAATGGGGAAAAGGAAGGAGGAAACAAACAATGAGGGGAAGGAGCCTATCGGTCCGGTTACAAATGAGGCCCCGCTCCGAATTGATTGCATGGCAACATGTGCTCCGTGAGCTTACAATAAGCTGTGATACACACAATTTCTATTTGTTTTGTCCTACGCCGAGGGAAGATCAGGATGTTCAATATTGCTTTTGCAAAAGATCATCTCTCATTGATTGCTATGTACTTGAGGGGGAGTCAAATACGAACTCGGAAAAGAAAGGCGAAGTGATCCTGTATAAACATTGAGAGCCGATCTTGTTCTGCTGGGGCCTTGACAGCAACCAAGTCATTCGCATCATCATCATACAGCGATTTGCTGTTTCCGCCAAGGGTGGGAAACCTTGTTTGTCGGCTAGACAGTCATGCGGAATGTGCTAATCCTGACACCGGATCTGATCTTGATCTAGTGAGCTATCAGTAGGCAAAGACGAGGTTCAGCATTGAGCCGGCAAAAGAGGCCGTCATGTTTGCAGACGGGAGCATTGACCACACATCTGGCGTTCTTCGTACTTCGTTCACTGTTGGACATGTCGCCAATAATTCAGAATTTGTTGCTCGAGGCAAGACTCTCTCGCTTAAATTTTACGTCCTGGATGGTCTAACTTCAGACATCCTTGTTGGCCAGGGCATGCTGGAAACACTCAATGTGTTTGCTGAGCATACGACATCCTTCATTCCCGGTATACCGCGGTTAGGTGGATCGGAGATCAACATCATTCAGCTAATCAGTAACTTCGAAAGCTCTACTAGGGATAGGTTGAGAGATGCAGTACGCTGGGTTTCTAATGTTCTTGGAAGAAACACGGGTCTCACTCAGACATCAACCACCATGAGTCCGGAACAGAGACTTGACCTTGGGGATCAGCGGGAGAATGCACGAGCGGAAACACCGACGCTGGTTACGAATGGCTTTCAATGCACTTACCCGAATTGCAATGCACCACCTTTCGCTACGCAATATCTGCTCAATTCACACGCCAACGTTAATCCTGGGGTTCACCCTCATTATTGCTCTTTTTCGGGATGTCCTCATGGTCTGGGAGGGAAGGGCTTTAAGAGGCAAAATGGGATGATAAGGCATGGGATTGGTCCATGACAACCCAGGATACACCTGCGCATTCTGCACTGATCAGGAACACAAATATCCAAGGCCAGATAATCTTCTGAAGTAAGAATTTATCTTATCCTTACCTCTCTTAACTTGTTTTGCTTGTCTTCCTGACTAACTGGTTCCTTCCTCAGACACGTTCGTGTGCACCATGTAGATAAGGACAAAGATGATCCCCTCTTAAGACAAGCTTTCAGTCAGCATTCGGGCCGCAAGAGGAGGAGGTGGAGATGGTGATGAACGATATCTTATTACAAAATGTCCTAGAAATCATTAAACCAAGCTGGATGAAAATCAAGAAAGATAAATTTTTGGAATCACCCGACTAATTAGACATTGAGACCGTGGTTGTTTGCCCTCAGCAGCGGACTCGTCTCATCATGAGACACCCCTACTCGTCGATGTCCGGTTTCTTCTTCAATAATGTCGACTCTATCGCCATCCATACCTCTGTAAAAGATGATTCCTAGATGACTTCTCCCACCGCCTCTCCTTGTTCTGCTCCTACTTCTCCTTTCCATACACCACCCAATCGTTCTACTCAAAACGTGAAAAACCAACGCAATCAAGCCAATCAGCACAAAGGAATTGATAACAGCCACAACCACAGATAGAAAGTTGCGCGTGCTGACATTGCAACCCAAACCGCGAGCGCGCAGTTCCCAGCGCTCTTTTGCGCCGAGTGGGCATATGTCTGGGTAGTCGATGGGAGCTAAAAGGGGATATTTGGCGGATGGATTAGGAACGCAGGTTGATGACTGTATGTTTGTCAGTGGTAGAAACGATGTTTGCGATTGAAAGTTATGAGGTATTTAAATCGGAAACGAAGTGTACACAGACACCTAGACTTAGGGCTGGAATAACATGCAATGGGACAAAGGTGTACTAGGCAAAAAGCACAAAAAACATACAAATGGACACCAACTACAATCCAGATCATCTTTCATCGAGATACAGTCATCACACGACTGGCGAATCCAGCATCGGAATAGCTTGACGGGATCGTCGTCCTGTCCGAAGCTCGAGATGTTCGGAGACACGGAGGAGTCTAGCAACTCGGTCATGGCTATCTATGTCCTTGGGTTATCTTTGATAATCGTCTTGTTCCCTTTTTGACGAGTATTCCGAGATGGAAAAGCAACGAGGATGAAACCGAAATAGGTCTCGAGGTGGTGTTAGATGGCAATGCAAACTCGTGATGCGGCTTTGTACGATTATGGATAGTGGCAGCCTACGCTAGGCCCAAAGCGGAAGTGCATATAAACTTCTGAGATCAGCGAGATGAATCTCATTATTGTGTCTTTAACATCTATGGAGATCACCGCATAGACTTGGTCATTTACTGGACTGTAGTAACTGATGTATTGTCAGTAGTGTCAAATCAACAGAACCCTAATTCAGCCATGTCAACACGACCTGTATTTCATTCATGGGATCATATTGACCAATCTCATGTCTCCGGTCAATGTATTGAATATATGAACATGAAAGAGCCAATAATCCGGGGAGTAATGTACCAGACCTTAAAGAAGCAAGCACTCCAAGCATGCTGATGGGACTAAGCTGAGGCGGGCCGCATACTTCTAGACCCTGCACATAGATGCATCAATGTAGGGGCCAAGGTGTTAGCACATTCCAATTGTATGGGATTAATTAGCTGTCAAATAATACCTCAACAGAGTACTCCGTAGCTCCCAGCGTGCGTAATCTTGGAATCGAGGACAGTTTTGTACAAAGATTGTTGATGTAGAGATTGGAGTGGCATCGAGATGAACATAAGTTAGGTTGTAGCTGATGCCTTACGTGTCAGGCATCAGAGATTGTCTGGGTCAGCATCGGGCCGCGCCTTCCCTGTGGTCCCTTCGTCCCTTGCTCCATCCAGACGACTGCTCCAACATCATCTCCCTCTTTTCTCTTTCACACGCTCTGAGTCTCTGACAGACTCAGACTGTCTCTTTCCACTATCTTGCATGCTTAGCTTCTTGATACTCGGTACCTACATGACACGCACATTGACATCTCCAAATCCAAATTACCGGACAGCCAACCACAAGCGTTTCCCGGCTACTATTGCTCCTAGCCGTCCCTGGCTTAGCTGATAGCCACAGATACGGACAAACTGGCGGTGGGTATTGGTCATTACGCACTATGCCCGTTATCGTACCAGCTGCCTTGTGCTCTGCTTACTGCTCAGTGCTTACTGTCGTCAATAATGCCTACCCCTGGCGCGTTTCCGCCGAAAAACCTAACCGACAATACGAATCCGTACCAATACCGAATCTATCGATGCTGAAGTCACGATCTTCAAACCGCCACACTTTTGCTTGACAACTGTCGATATAGCCACATATTTCGTCATGATGGGGTTGCATCAATGACGATGATTTCCTATTACGAATGCGGAGTCCTGGAGTCCTGGGGTTATGTCCAGTGCGCTCAGGGAGCGAGAAACCGAAAGAACCACGGAGGAAAAACCACTGTGGGACCGCCCGCTGCCACGCTGGCAAGCGCCAGTCTAAAATTTCCCATGGCTGTAAATGCAAAAAAACGGACTTGTAACGGATTGGTATAGGCGTGTCGCGCTAACTTAAACACTGGCGATATCCGATCTGCGTGGGATTCACCTGTTCTGAATGGACTGTCTGACGATTGCTGATCCACTATCGCCGCGGCTTAATGCCCCCGGTCCAAGGCTAAAGGGCGTCGCGAAGAGCTCTGGCTCTGACACGTAGTTTCTGGATGCATACGGACTGTTGCGTTTTGCGCACCGCCAACCACCCTCTTGCCCCCCGATTTTTCCTTGCCAAGGATCGAGCAATTGCTTCCACCTTCGCCGTACCAGGGAGAAAGAGCGCGAAAGAATACAAGATTATGACGTGCATCATCGATTACAGTCTGTAGAATTTGTGCGGATTGAGGAAGGAACCAGTCACCGCTTGGCTTTCAAAGTTCCTTCTCGAATTTTTTTTTTTCGCTATTCCAACAGTTCGGCATTGATTTCACTGCTGACAGCTGTACCCGCCAACTGTCCTTGACCAGACACCTGGAAACTGGGCCATCGACCTTGGAAACCTTTTTTCGCGGTCAATGGGAACCAGTTGACCGCCTCACTGTGTTGTGCTGTCTGCCCCTGCGCTTTTTGTCTACTTACGTAGGCTGAATTTGGTGCGGCGGAACTGCACGTTTGTGCCTGATTTATTATATTCATAGATCCTGCCACCGCACCATGTCTTCCAGCCTAGCAGAGATATAGCCTTTTCTTGCCTGACAACTCACAATGAATTGCAACTTTCAGAGTTTGTACAGCCACATTTTCTCTGCTCCCTCACTCTCGCCTGGGGATTTACTGTGCCGAATACGATCACTTTGATTGGCGCGGAGACCTCTAGGAATCAAAATCTAATATAGAGAGAAGAACGAACGACGCCCCGGAAAACGAACAAAATCTATTGACTGAATCGACCTGGACCTCCAGGTATGTATCTCATTGGGCACAATCGCTCAGATTAGAAACAATCACATCCCAGATCTTTCACAGGAACTTACTTAGCCCTATCATTAGGTTTTATGACGGCCGCCTTCCAACCCTGATTGATTTATTAGCGTTGCGCCTGTATATTACTTGCTTCTGCCCACTTCGACCTCATACTGCCATTGGTTTTGCAGTTTTACTCTCAGCTCACTGTGATCACTGTTGAGTAATACTCTGTACAAATACTTGCGAAGTTGTCTATTTCCGCCAGGTCGTTTCGCTCTGATAAAGTCTCCCAAGCTGTTTTTTCGCAACGCATCGACTATCATTTGGATTTCACACCCAGCACATTCGAATCGGTTTTTTTTACGAAGCCCAAAACCCGCAGTCAACAATTCTCCGGTTATTCTTATATCATCCTGCGCTTCTTTATCGCCTACTTTGTGGAATTCTAACGGTGGGAGGGTATTAATAACGAGTTCGGGGCGTGTCGCGCTTCCTCCATCCACTCATCCCGTTTCGAACAGAAAATCATCGTTAAGCGCTGTCTATTGTTTGAGGAGTTCATCTTTATGAATTACAAAATACTGCTGATCATCATCTTCAGGGATTTAGGTAAGCGCTCATTTGCCATTTTCGTCCCCTTGCTCGTTTCACCAATTTGGTCCCTGATGGCCGCCGGGCGGCTACTCGGCGGTTAGATTTTTATACGATATAACCACCAACACATAAAAGCTCTGGATCGGCCACTGGCATATCACTTTATTCCTATTTGCTCTCTTTTTGCGCATTGAAATTTGTTGAAGAAAATGGGGACGGAAGACGCAAGCCATCCGATATGGCTATCCGAAGCAATGGACGACGACATGTCCGACGACACTGACCAGGAAATGGATAATTTCGCTAACATGGAACATTTCTCGCAGGATTTGGACGTTTCGCTGTTTGCTATTTGGATGGCCTCTCACGAAGTTGACCAGAAGTATCTGGGCCAACTGGCGGCTACTACTCGCCATGAAAATCCGTTTCTTTCGAGCATGCTTTACAAGATCCTTGGTCTATCTGTGATTCTATCCAAAAAGCTCGTTCGCGCTCGGAAGCTTCGCCGCTTGGATCCGACGCGCGAGACCAAGTCTCTGCAGTTATATTACCATATCGTCTGGCTTTCGCGCGAAGGGTTGGTGATTGTGGAGCAATACATATTACCCATGGTACAAGATTATATTCTGCTCAAAGTACTCGCATACAAATTGCGCGCATCTTTCTACCACATCTTTGTGCTCTTTCACAATCAGCCAGCCATTCATACTCCGGGGATCTCAAGTCTCCCAAGTTCAACCAACCTACCCAATGGTGTCCGTCATACACCATCAGATGATCAATCGGATCCCAAGCGAGAATCGATATCGCAAACTCCTCCGCCCAGTGAAGGTGGACCCGTTCGACGGCCTTCTGAAAGTAGCGTCAAAAAGGGTCCTCCAGGTCTAAACCCATATCCGCCGCCCAAACCGGCGGCATCTTTTCTATTACCAGCTCTCGACTATACGCAAACAGCAACTCCCTGCTTCAGCCATGCGGCTACTCTAGCTGATACATTGCTTCCTGGGTCGCATCCTCTCCGACTTTCCGTGAAACTTGAATACGCTGCATATCTCTTTGACTGTCTTCACGATTCTGACGCATGCCGTCGACTAGCCAAACAGACGATCGCAGATGTGTACAATGCGCAGGAAGGAATGGACGACGAAAGTTTTGAGGATGCAGCCGAACTGGTCGCTGTTCTCGGACGAATGGTGAAGCGTGGTGGTAAGACAAGCAGTGCCGGTGGAAGCAGTGTCGGCCGTGACCGTGATCGTTCTCGCAGCAACGACGGTCAAAGTACTACCAAAGGGACGCCGCCTCGACAAACACCACATACACCTGTACGACAGACAATTACCAATCACCAGAAGGCTCCTGGTCAGCAGTCAGCTTCACCAACTCCAAGTCGAACAAAACACTCTCCTCCAACGCCTGCGCAAATGAAAGGCAAACCGAAACAGTCTCCCTCCGCAGCGTCCGGGGGAAGCACCACGCCTAAAGCCCCTGTTCCAATCATCAATCCCATATGACACGACATGGCACGATACAACACGCGATTCTACCTTCATATCTTTCAATCTTCAATGCATTGGCGGTGGCGCACGGAGTCAGCCTTCTGTCATTTTTCTCAAACGCTCTCACGCGCATTGTAACTTCATTTTTTTTCTTTTGGCATTTTCCAGCTTTTTCAATGTTGCACTTCTTCAAAGATCGAGAAAGCATTTTCCACTTGCTCAGGAGTAACTGTATTTTTTGTGTCTATCTGTCTTCTTCGTGGGGACCATTGTATTCTCAACCATACCATTACTTGTTCGAATATTTATTTTTTGAGATAGGCTCGCAATGAGATTCCTTCAAATTTTCATACAATAAACGGTATGTCAGTAACAACGCATCCACTACCCCCGAATCTAAGATGGCGGGGCGTCAAGAGGACTCTGTGTCCTCGTGACTACTTCTATTTGAGTCTGTTCGGTGGCCGCCTTCCTAATCGGGCAACTCCCAACACACCGGGCAACCCAGGCAGGAGGGGTATAAATACCACATCTTCCCCCCTCAAATTGAGATTCCAATTCTCCTTCTCTTTTTGTTCTTCCTTCACCAGTTCTGATGTCTCTCACAGGATGTTGGGTATCCCGCCTCACTCTACCTGATCCCTTTGTCCTGCTATATCATACCATACTAGATCATCTAGTTGTACCACATAGAATGTGAGTACCAGTTTGCAATTTTCTTGGGACTCCCTGGCGTTATAGTCACGGCAAAAAGATACCATGATATGTACTCCTCCCGAACCTTGATTCGATGCAGACAATGATTAACATGTGGAGTTGTTAGGGTTGTGGGTTGACTATGGCATTGATTCAGAGATCATTAGCTCTATTGCGAGCAATCAGTTTCAGCATTTAGGAACGTTCTTTTTCATCGGCAACCAGTAACCAGTGTCGATATCGATCATAATCAATGACCGGGCTCGTTTGAAACAGTGACAAGAGTCAAAGAACAGATCAAGAACGTATGAGAGAAAACTCCTACCACAGACCGTCAAACCCGAAGCACGACACGTACATTGTCGAGAAAGCCACCTCAAACGTTCCAAACCCCATTTAAATAAGAATCTCGCATGGTGTAGACCGACGTCCAAGACGCCCACAAAACAACGTCCATCTTCTCGAGATAGACAAAGGGGACGCGTTAGCAATCCAAGCGGACAATCGTGGGATTCTAGTCATCAGTCTATATAGGGCCACATCCACCGTACGAGAACGGCATTATGAAGACCGAAAGGTACGTTACAGATTTAGTCGATGGAAAGTCTAACTCACAGTGCTAACAACTTCGAATCAGGCTCTATAAGTTTGACACGAATTGTCGAACAACGCAAACAAAAATCAACAAATCCTATTCAACAATGCTTCTGATGGCTACCACTCGGCAGCAGCTACAGGTGCATCCTTACTACCGACGTCAAGTTTCTTGCTTCGATCATCGTTCTTCAGCTTTGGCAATATTGCTTCCACCATAAGTAGACCACGCTGTGCTCTGCTGAGCATCACTCGGCAGCAGCTATTGTTCGTCCTCTTATTATTTCAAATATGCACGATCAACATCACTTTACTCGCTTTGATCTTGATTGGCAAGATTGCTGAGTACCCGCTCGGCAGCAGTTATTGTGTGTCCTCTTACTACGCCAAAACACCCAGGATTGGCCTCATTTGTTCGTATATTTGCGAACCACTCGGCAGCAGCTACGATGCGCACTGTTACGGTTGTCTCGTCGATTTTCCTCTCCGATGCCTGTGTCGACATATACCAGTAATACATAGTCTTACTCCGTAGCTCTACACACCACATGATCATCTTGTCTATCTTATTGTAGCTTTTATGTTTTATTCATGCGTCTGTACCTAATACATTAGGAAGAGATCTCCAGTGTTATCTATATGTACTCAAATTCGGGCTTAGTATCCTCTGGCGCAACTATACACGAGACCGCCATGTAATCGAACATTGAAATCATGTTGGCCGATTCAGCCTCAACTGCAAGTCCTAAAAGCCTGATTCTTAATCTATAATCATGCTATTGAAGTACAAAACTCTTTTATGCTGTGTATAATGTTTACATTATTGATGGTTATTCTCTACATATGTACATAGGGTTAACAGTGAACACAACTAGATATGCTATGACGTATGTGGTGACTGATCTATCATTAGGGTCAAAGAAGTAAGCACTAAAAAGGGAGTTGCTGCCCATGGAAAGTACCGCTGCAGTTCGGAAGATGTTATTCCTGTTCCGTGATTGTTTTGGCATGTATATAAAGCCCCCACGACGTTCTTTCCCACTCAAACATTCTTACCTGCGTACATTCACCTCCTTGTATCTACACTCCCTAGGCTGGATATCACAATATGGGAGACCTCACTCTTGATGGAAAAGTAGCCATAATAACTGGCTCATCTCGTGGCATAGGTGAAGGGCTTGCAGTTGAATTTGCTAGGCGTGGAGCAAAGGTATCGTTGAATGCCGTGTTGGAAGACAGGTCATGCTAACTACTACTATCCAGGTGGTGGTTACATATACCAGTGAGTCCAGCTCAGCCAAAGCTGACAATGTTCTATCACGTCTGGCAGACTACAAATATGGACGCTCTGCTATCAAAGTCCAAACCGATCTACGTACGTTGGAAGGACCGTCACAGGTCGTTGCCGCGACGCTGAAGGCCTTCCCTGATGACGGCATCACGATCCTCGTCAACAACGCCGGCTGCGAAGTGCAGAAGCGCTTGTCAGAAGCCACTGCAGAGGACTTGCAATATGTCTACGATCTCAACGTGCGAGGCACCATGTTGATGACGCAAGCTGTCCTTCCCCATCTCCGTCGACCAGGTCGCATCATCAACATCGGCAGTGTTGGTTCGCGAGCGGGATTTCCCGGCTACTCCCTTTATTCCTCAAGCAAGGCAGCCATGGAAGGTTTCACGCGGTGTTGGGCGGCTGAATTGGGCGTCGACGGACATACCGTCAATTGTGTCAACCCCGGTCCAGTGGACACGGACATGATCTATCAAATCAACCCGGCAATTGTCGAGGCACAAAAGAAATCTACTCCGGTCGAACAACGATTGGCTACGGTGGATGATATCGCGCAGATATGTGCCTTTCTAGCGGAGGAACGAAGCAGGTGGGTTACTGGACAGACGATATCGGCGAGCGGAGGCTGGACAATGTATTGAGGCCCCCGATTGTCATTATTTCATTTGCCCAGCCTCTCATAACGAGTCTCTCATTCCATTCGCCGACTATTTTCTCCTATCTCCACCACGGAATGAAGCCATTTTGGGTCACCGATCATGTTTTTGCTTGTCATAAGGACCTTGAAAATAATGAACAAATGCATCATATGACTGCAAAAAATGATACCATTCTCGATATATACCTGAAGTTACATCGTTCTTCGCTCTCTTCGAGGATTCTATTGGTGCAACAGGGGCAAGCAATTTCTTTATCTCATACCGTGTAACTTCGCCACCATCTCTGAGTTGCAAACATCTACAGTGGATCAATGAAATAAAAGCCTCAATTTCGGTCCAACGTCTCTCTTTGGGTACCGCCCTTTGTTTCTCGTAGAGATGCAATCATGTATCAATGAAAAATTTGATAATTGAGCGCTCTGGCTGTTGCACAAGCGATTTCCTGCTCCTTTTGGCGGCGATATCGGGCTCCAGAAAGTCTCTGGACCAGGTATAAATACAAGGGATCTCACCCTGTGACCCCTTTCTGCTTTTTCTCTTCTTCCTCCACCCCCTCCTCTTTCTCTATATATGACTATAACACCACTCAACTTGAGCCATTCTTCTTCGCTTCTTATATGAAAAGGATACTCTTGAGCCATATGGACAACAACATATCAACATTGAGGTGATCGACAAACATTGAAATATAAGATGCCCATGGTTTTTTATTGACCTTTCAGTGAGGCTAGATAACTGATATGGTAAGTCATTGAACAAGCTGGCCTAGTCTTGATAGGGATTCTGACATTCGAAACAGAACTATTACTGTATTTGGGGTGTCACTCTTGATCTATATCTCGGATCTCGTTGAAGCAATCCTTGCGATCCAACAACGGCACGAGTGCCACCTGCCATGAACTGGAGGCTCTCATCATCCGCCTCATTTCTTCTCGATTAGAGCAAAGGCCCATTCCATCGAGGATCAATACAACGATGACTATTCCCACAAGCTAAGCTATCCCTGCTATGTCAAGGAGCACGTCATCTATCACCGTTATCCTCTTCGAGCATGGCCCAGGAAATACCGAAGGCGCCTTCAACCAAAGATGTAAGTGCAAAAACTATGTGTTACTCGTGAGATCAAGATTTCGTGTGCTAATCAACAATTCAATAGAAGAACACATTTATCAATTGGAAGAACGTCTTGACTCCATTCCCCATTTTTTCTATACTTCAAGACACTTCCACATCACCAGCTACGGCCCCTATATCAAAACCAGAGTCAAGAAACGACATCCATAATGCGCGGGCCCACGGTGACTTCCCGGCTGTGTACACAGACAACTCGCAACCCAAACGCGAGACAGGCGCAACGACGGCGATAATGATGATTGAGTTAGTATAAGCCATCTATACAAGCCATCTATACCTTCTCCTCTTTGAGTCTGCGGGTCAAAGTATGGGAGCAAGACAGTCAATGAGAACGCTCGTTACCGACACGCCCTCCGATTTTCAAGAGCCGAAATATTCTTGCAGAGAAGGGCTCAGCAGACTTTTTCAGCAATTAAAAGCGAGATTATACCGAAAAAGGCCTATTATCGGAAGAAAGTAGAACGCCGACACATGGTACAACAGTTTGGTTTACAAACTACTATTCCTTCTGTATGACTTGCCCCTCGAAAAACTCTAGTAGCGGCTTTGACAATTACTAATGTAGTATTCTAGGTCCTTCAAGACAACAAACCGAAATCAAAATCGTCCTACTCGAACGGGTACGCAGACGCGAGACAAGCGCAACCAGTAGGTTTCCCATTATTGTTTTCCGTCATCAGGTTGCTAACTTGTTTTGTGCGCTGATAGTAAGTCGCCGTCTCAGCGAAATGACCCCGGAAGGTGAACACGCCGTCAAGAACTTCAAGCGAAAGCGAAGTGATGACGACGTGGAATCCGATTGGGAGGGTTTGAGCAGGCCCAAATATGCGCGGCGGATTCTCAATGGGAACGCCCGCTACCGAAACGAGCTCAGACTGTCAAGACCAGAGCCAGCACATCCTCACGGGGCTAAGCGACTCTCCGAGAACTTGAAGAGCGATATCATACCCAAAAGGCGTATTATCGCAACTGCGATGAAGCGCGTCCATGACGGAATGGTGAAAATCAGCACCCCATTCTCAATACCAATGGTGTGTTGGGTCGTCCTTCATATTCGCACATTCTTGGACTCTCATCCAACGAGAATCCCTAGGAGGCTGAATTCAGAATCTTGGGGTCAATTGGCATGTGATGTGACCTTTACCCAGAACGTGTTTGTCCGAGATATTCCGGAGCTCAATTGCACCGAGTTCAAGAATTCTCTAGCCGAAATGGGCAATGTTCTTCGGCCACTCTGGATGTACACATGTATCAAAACTCTAATGTTGTGCACCTTGAATTATGGATGGAAACGCTCGGGCGAGGTTAGCATCAAGGACAAAAAAATCCGAGTACTCCGCAGTAAGGTACAAACTCAAATGTCAGTCTATCTTAGATATATTACTAATATGTTTACAAGCCAGGTATGAATCTCGGACCGCTTTCATATGAAAATCTTTATTGGACTAGATACCAGGGTGTGAATCCGCTACCAGGGAGGAAAAAGCAGCCCGCGTTCGCTATCTACAAGACGAGCAGGCGTGCTACAATCAAGCCAGATTTGGCTCTCGATACTTCACCGAACGATCAGGGGGCTTGGATTCAACAAGCTCTAGCTCGGAGCTACAAGCGGAGACTCGAAGGAAGGACCTTTTATCTGGCCGTGATGAGGAGGCCCAGTACGCTAGCAAATGGCTTGACACCTGTGCTACAACGACACCCATTACTTCGCAAATTTCAGGAACACTGCTAGGTTGGGGCAACAACCTAGTGCTAGGGTTATAATGCCTTGGTCTATTCTATCTCAAACTAATTCGGCACAAGAGAGGACGTCTTCGGTTATGGGAGCACATTAGGATACTGCTCTTACATTCTGGTTGTTTATGCAGCCGTCGCTACTGCCAAAGGATATCTTCCATACATGATTATTAGTTTCAGCATCCTGTGGAAGACTACGACACAAGGCAGATGAAGATGAAGATGAAGAGCGAAAGAGGAAGCACATATGGGAAATACACTGTCTCACTTCAACGGCCACCGTACACGCTACGTGATCAGTTGGTCTTGCTCTCTGGCTCCTTTGTGGTTTTTGATACCGATACTGAGACCTCCCCAAGAGATCTCGAGAAATGTTTCATGACTATGATTTACGAACTGAGATCAACCAACCTTATCGCTTATCTGAGACTGATACGGCATCAGAAACTTAGAACTGGATTGGGATCACTGTGAACAAAGTGGATATGGGAAGCTATGCAGACATCTGACGATCATTTCAGCAAGATTCTGAGCGAGGTATGTCAACCATGACATAAAAATGTGCAGAGGATGAGTGATTCACAATCAACATGAATAGGACGATCTTTGACTTGCTGAAGCTGCTTTGGTACAGTATGCTAAATACTACGACAGAGCAATGGACCCTTCGTCGAGACATTAAGAAATATGAACAATTATCATCCACATGATCTGTCAAGCATGCCGACCATTATCAACACCCATGGGGTGCTGGGTCTCCCGACCAGCTCAAAAAATCTCCCGCTCTCGATAATGGAAATATCAGAGTACAACACACCGGTGTAGTTTAGTACTGGTTAATGATCGGCTTGGATTCTGGAAGGTGACGGCTTTCATCCCTCGAGGGGGTCACTGGCTGTTGAGCCTTACTGCTTTCGCTGATGGCACACATCTGCAGTCAGGCCGTGTCACTTTTTTCCACTCGCGCCGTGAAGAGCT
The DNA here is from genome assembly GCA_038993655.1 of Talaromyces verruculosus. Taxonomy (NCBI): domain Eukaryota; kingdom Fungi; phylum Ascomycota; class Eurotiomycetes; order Eurotiales; family Trichocomaceae; genus Talaromyces; species Talaromyces verruculosus. The sequence goes on along the minus strand of JBBVQN010000007.1, from coordinate 88,599 downwards.
AAGCCATCGTCTTCGCCAACAGCTTAGCCGTCATATTGAACCGGATTCTGGTTGTCGGCCGACGATCCCGAATATCCTTTTGGGAACACAAGAGTTTTGTTAATATTTTGTGGCATCATTTATTCTGCTAGAGTTCCCAGTGTTGAGTGGAGCATCGACTATGTCCGCTTCAACCTAAAGTTCGCCAAGAGAGATCCCAATGCATAGACAGATAGAGCCATGCGATAAATCTTGATCCACCAGATATTGACAATTTTGGCGGTCAAACGACGCCAGTTCAAGAATCACAACCATCCCTTTCCGAGGGAACTCATGATCGTGAAGAGTGGAGCTCTACGAAGCCCCGCGACTCCTTTCTGTCCTTGAAAAATAATTTCTCTGCCATGCAACCCAATCCTTCTCAAGGATTGTGGTATGTGTTCTCAGGCAGCAACAGACATTAAGGAACGTCAACCAGTCTCGGCCGCGTGATCTCTCTAGCATGCTGATCATCATCAACATGCATGGGGTGTAGGGTCTTCCATCTTATTTCAATAATTTCGGACTCTCCTCGAATGAGTGCTCAGGCACAAAAGATCAGGTCTCAACAGGAGATGATTGACCTCATGCAGCGGGACATCTTGACACGGTAATGTCCAAGTCGCAAATGTCATGAGACTAGTCGTCGCGCATCGCCATCTCCTTGCCTTTCTGTTTCACACCATCCAGAAATCGGACTGGGAATGAGAACCGCAAGGCAAGGAAAGCCAGAAAATCCGCACCCCGAAACAAAGTCTTGAACATCTACAAGTCTACCAAAGGCTTACTCCGTTGGATTGGTTATGATTCGTCATATAAGCTACACGTCTTGCAATCATATGTACCCATCATGCTCCGTGCGTCAAGCACGGAGAACGATGCCGGTATCGCGATGATTTTGCATATCATGAACAACGAGGACAAAGTCAGCTTGCGCGACGTCTGGCTCCGTGAGCATCTAGACTCCTATGGTAATTGAGATTCGGGGGGTTCTCCCCGTGTTTTTCTTCTTCAACCATCACCACCACCAATATCTTTGTAAGTCGCTCTTCTTCTTGAAACAACAAGATAACGCGGTTTCCAACACATCAATCGATCTTTCCAGGCTAAAGTCTTCTTCTCTTACTCTCGCTCCTCATTTCGGTCCTTACGACAATGTCTTCTTACCCAGATGAATTCCAAGACCTGAAGAGTCTCATCTATGGACCTGATACAGTTGGAATGAATGACTATTCTGCATCTGCAACACCTCAGCAGCTATTACTTATTTTAGGCCCTGTTCTACCTAAAATCGACCAAGTTTGCCTCTGACCCTATATATAACGCTCATTTGGCGTGAGCTCTCAGTCGAATATAATCATCAACCATTCTTGCTAGAAGATATCTGAACGGCTCAACGACGATTTTTTTTTCCCCGAAAATTCTGAGGATCCTTCGAAATGTGAGGGGAAAAGAGGCGTTGAAGCTGTCTTTGCGAAGAGAAGGATTTTCGTATTATTGCAAGTTGTATGGTTTCATGCTGAATGTGTATCTGTAATGTATATAAACCCGAGCAATGAATATAATATGTGAAAACTAAAGTATTCATGAACTTGAATAATAAGAAAACCAGAGTAGTGGCTCTAATGTACTCATCACGGATATAGGGCTTGATTGAGCACGTGAGGGGCTGTTCAATGATCTTCGAATTCTATGCCAAGCATCAACCACACCTCTTCTCCTTGAATTATCATATACTGATTCCAGTAAATTGTAATCTCCACGGAAAGAGCGACTTTCTCTGTTAAATACATTCATTGATACTCGATGACTATAGCAATCCTACCTTCAAAGCCGAAAATGATAAAAAAACTCCTTGTATGCCCCAGGATTATTGATCCCAACTGTAAACCCAAATTGTCTTTTCTTACTTTTATCAAAAGTTTGTCACTGTATACGCCTCCCCAAATCTGATCAATCCTAAGCAACACGACCAGCCTGTCCAATCTGAATTCGCTCTCCGGTCCATTTATCGTCGCTACGCAACACCGGCCAGCTCTGACCATCCTTCTTCGCTAATTTGAAGTCCATCTTGGTGCCAAAGATGTTATATGATGATGCCTCTGGGTCGATGGGACCGAACAGATTGAAAGTTTTTGTAAATCGTTTGTTGTCGGTGGTGGGAAGGTCGAACTCGACTGTGCTTTCTGTGAATGCGACCTTGGCTTTCTCCTTGTTGATCTTTTTCAGGTATAGCGATGCATTGACGGTGGTTGCGGTTTGATAGAAATCGGTTCTATTTGAGCTTGTTAGTGTGAAAAAGGCATACTCTAGATGAAACAGAACTTACCGAACATCTTCCACCTTCTCCTCTCCCGCGGGCTTTCCCTTGCCAACAAACAAATGTCTCTTCTTCTGCGTGCAGCCAGGAATCTTCATAAACTCGTCAAACTCCAGGACCCTCCTCTTGCAGCAAGACCATCCTTTGCTACCCTCGTGGAAAATCGGCACTCCTGGATGGTGCTCGCACGTTTCACTGTCCCGCGAAGCATCCGGGTTATAAGTAGCATTGCAACCCTTACGTCGGCAAGTGGCATTCACAGGAATCGAGAGAGAAGGATCATCAGAATCCGTCTCCGGTGCAGGCGCAGTTGCTGTGTTGGGTGTTGGTGTAGGAAGAGCAGCCGCAGCTGCGGAGATCGGCGTCGTCGTCTTGGGAGCCGGTTGCTCGGTGACAAGGTTGGCTAATGCGGCGCTATCAATTTCTTTGGGTGCTTCTTTCGGGGTATCGTCGACTGTAGAGTGTTTGCCGGTTGTGCAAGGTGGGATGGTCAGGAACTCGTCAAAGGTGAGAACGCGGGGTTTGCAGCATTTCCAGCCTGTATAACAGTGCGGTTTATGTTAGCGCCTATAATCATCCTTCAATTCTGCAGACTATGTATCAACTATACCCTTTTGACCCTCATGAAAGACTGGTGGACCAGGATGATAGACGCAGTCCTCCTCCGGGTCAGTAAAGACCTTTCCGCAGCCTTTGTGAACGCACTTGCTCGCCATCGGGGAGACTAGCACTATGAGTTATGGTGATAAAGACAGACTGAACCGCGTCGCACGTTGCTTCAGAGGCAGAAGATGGACGTCAAGACGGCGCAAAAAATATGGTCAAGAAGACAGATTGCTGAAGTCCGTCGAAAGTTGAGCTCACTTTCTGCATCTTTCGATCCGCGGGGATCGATGCGCTTAATCGGGTTAGTGCGGAGACTCGAAGGTTCCATAGCATGAGCTCCATCACTATCAACAACACTGTCAAGTTGCAACAACCACTACAGTCAATTCTTCCAATCATTGCGCCAGATTATCATCGGCAAAATGCGTTTTACCAAAGCGCTGCTTAACGCGCAACCGGCCCGGTTGACACTCTTTACTCGCGCGCAATGCGGTCTTTGCGACACCGCCAAGCTGACCCTTTCGAAGCTACAACAACGACGGAAATTCCGTTACACCGAAGTCGATATCATGGTGCCGGAGAACAAGAAATGGAAAGACGTCTATGAGTTTGACGTGCCTGTGCTGCATGTTCAGCCTGAAAGTTCAGACGAGGAGTCGAAGCTACGAAAGCTGTTTCATCGATTCTCGGAGGCTGAGGTCGAGAAGGTGGTAGATGAAGTGGAACGATGAGTAGGTATGATCAAGTGTTGCCTCTTTTTACCTGGTCAATGGACTCTGACTGCTTCATACAGTGTCGTATGACTATCGACCCATTCTTCCGAAGTCGAAGCTGCTCCGCTCCATACTTCCAATTCGTACCGGCGACGTTGAATCCCAATACATCCAATAATTCCATTATGGTGCATCGACCAGGAGCGTGAGAGCCATCTAAACGCTTCGTGTGAAGTTCTGATACTTCAGACGAAAAGCGATCAGCTTCTTCCATCAATGGCCTGCTGGCCCAATGGCAAGGCGTCCGCCTACGGAGCGGAAGATTGCAGGTTCGATCCCTGCGTAGGTCATGTGATTTCTTTTTTCATATTTTTTTTCTTTTACTCCGTGTCATTGTTCTCGAACTGCAGAAGTCCAGTTATCATCCTTGCTATACCAAATGTACAGAATACTCGCGGAGAGGCATGAATTGTTTCTTATCTCCGTCGCAGTATTTTAAGTGGTACAGTGGACACCTAGGGCTAGGAGAGCGAATCTCTGTTTTTTTCCGGGAGGGCTGGAAAGGTGGGCATGGCTTCCAGCCTGGAAATCTCAACGGGCGCCTCCTGTTTTACGTGGATGTGGACCCCTACAAGGTAGCCCCCACACGCTATCACGGATTCACAGTCTATTCAACCGCAACGCTTTCATGCTGATTCGTAGACGTATCGGTTCTTGGAGGATTTTGCATAACGATGCCATTCAGAATTTCAAATCAGATCGGGTTGAGTCATTCAATCAAATCCGATTGGCAGATTTCTTATACGATCGTGCGATCAGCCGCCTAGCATAATGTCGGGCTTGCAGGTATATACCTAGGTTACAGCTGGTATAAATACCGCCTCGCCGACTTCATGTCAGGCCGAGTACTTGATGTCAGACCTTGACCTGAAAGTTGTTTCACTCAACATCTCGAATCCATATAACAGTAATTGTACCGGACAACCATGGAGGCCGCACCTATGGCGAGTGAAGCCAGTGAGATGAACTTCGAGCTTCATAGGATGAGCAATGAACAACACCGCTCGCAACAGCACTCTGAGAACAATGCTATCTCGCATCAGTCGACGACCAGTATAGCATCACCATCGCAGCCAGCGCCAGAATCAACAGCACCCACACTGAAGACTTCTCGCATTGCAGTCATCATGCTATCCCTCAGTGCTAGCGTCTTCGTCTCAGCGCTCGACATCACAATCATCTCAACCGCTTCCCCTGCCATTGCAAGTCACTTCCTCTCAGCTTCTGGGTATACATGGATCGGTAGCGCATACACACTAGCTAATACGGCTACGATGCCTACATGGGGCAAGATATCGGACATTTGGGGCCGTAAGCCTTTGCTCTTGGCTGGGTTGGTGGTATTCTTTGTCGGCAGTATGATTTGTGCAGTAGCAAATTCGATTGGTCTCCTGCTTGCCGGACGAGCGATTCAGGGTGTCGGATCGGCCGGCTTGAATATTCTGGTGAATATTTGTGTGAGTGACCTGTTTGCACTTAAGGATCGAGGGCTATACTTTGGATTACTGTCCGTTGTATGGGCAATCGCGAGTGGTGTCGGACCCGTGCTTGGAGGCATCTTTTCGGAAAAGTTATCGTTAGTTGGTCTTAATCTCACCCAACCATGCTGTGACAGCTAACTTTTGTTTCAATCGCTACAGGTGGAGATGGTGCTTTTATATGAATTGTAAGTCTCGAGGATGTCTACCCTGCCGTCGAAGTATCGTCGCTAACAATGGAAGTGCCAATCACCGGAGCCGTCTTTGCCCTACTGTGGTTCGCGCTCAAGTTAAATACACCTCGAACACCCGTGTGGGAAGGTCTCAAAGCTGTCGACTGGACAGGCGGGTCACTTGTTATCGGAAGTACCCTGATGCTTCTCCTAGGTCTGGACTTTGGTGGTGTCACACGCCCATGGAGCTCCGCAACCGTGGTCTGTCTTCTTGTATTCTCCGTTGTCGTCGGAGCTCTATTCGTTGTCAACGAGAAAAAGATCGCGAGATACCCCGTCATTCCAATGGACCTTTTCAAATATAGATCTGGGATTGGATCGTTCGTCCTATGTTTCTGTCATGGGCTTGTCTTCATGGGACAAGCTTATTATCTGCCGTTGTATTTCCAGGCTGTCCTAGGAATCAGTCCGATCCTGTCTGGAGTTTATTTCCTGCCCTTCATTTTGGCGATTAGTATCTCGGGAGCATTGACCGGATTGTACATTCAAAAAACGGGACGCTACATGCCAACGACATACTTGGGGTTGGCTTTGATGGCGCTTGGCGTGGGGCTTTTGATCAATCTCGACGAATACCTCAACTGGCCAAAACTTATAGCATTTCAGATCATCTCAGGGACAGGAATTGGACTCAACTTTGAAGCACCTTTGCTCTCCCTGCAGGCAATCGTGGGTAACCGCAACGCTGCTACAGCCACATCTACCATTGGTTTTGTCCGGACCATAGCCTGCGCAATCTCCTTAGTCCTCGGGTCTGTGGTCTTTCAGAACCAGATGGTGAAGCAAGGTCCAACCTTGACAGCGGCTCTTGGACCTTCGCTCGGCGGCCTTCTTTCCAGCGGTGATGCGGCAGCGAATATCGACGTGGTCAATTCACTACCCTCAGCACAGCAGGCAGTTGCAAGACATGCATTGCATCATGCTCTAACAAGTATGTGGATTATGGTAAGTCCTCCGTCACCTGGTGACTTGATACATCATGATGAGGTTAACGGATCGTAGTATGTTGGCCTTGCGGGTGCTGGACTGGTTGGCGGTTGTCTCATGAGCTCTCATCCGCTGAGTCGAGAACATGAAGCTGTTGTCCTTGGGCTAGAACATGATAATGGCAGACATGGTGATGATAATGATATCTAATCTGATGTCATTCATTGCATGGTGCATGTTGATCGGTGTGCTTTGGTGGTAGAAGTTGATTCGAGAGAGAAGGTTGTTCACTGTCTGGGAACCATGACAACGACAGAGACGCTAGTCCCGAAACGGAAAGGTGTAGAGGTGTTGCTGAGGGAGCGGCAGCCGCAAGCTGCAGACCACGAGGCAGGAGCGGTCCTTCCCGGGGAGACGACAGGGGCCTGACGCCGCCTGAGGCATCTACCGTCTGCCAAGACTGTAACTGCGAGCGGTGAGCCAATCAGTGCTTATAGAAGTGCGGGACAAGTTTTCTTTGATTGGCTGGATAATGTCATATTATATCCACATTAAATCTCTTTTGACCAATGAAGTATGGTACTAGTAAGGACCGACCTCCTATTGGCTGCTCCGAGTTACCTCAGCTCCACTCTCAACTTATGGCGCCAGTCACTTGAGCAACCATCATCCCTTAGTCCAGTTTAAGATGCGCCTTCTTTCTTGGGCGATTATTGGCTTCTTCACGATTTGCGATAGACAGACCGAGCCCGCTCCACCGTCTGCTCCTATTATTTACCTGCTTTTCTTTGCCTCCAGCCAGACTCCCCATGATACAACTTACTGTCCCATCTGTTATATTTCCATCTGCTCTTTGATTTTTCTCATCTACATACCCCTACGTAGTACCCCCGATCCTCATTATTTTGATATTCTAGTCTCCATTCGTACAGAGTATCATTCCAATCTCCGCCGCATATCATCACACATACACTACGATCGCAACTTCAACAAACTCAAAGCCCGGTGCACGTGCAACCGTGGGCGGACGTCATTTTGACGACCTTGATCCCAAAAACATATGTATGCCATGTCCAGGACGACACGATATCGAGATCCGAACCAATGGTCCCGTCCGCGCGATCATCTTGACCCCGAAAAGGCTTCGTCGCCCATAGCTTACGATTCCTCCTTCAGCGACGACGAACCCGTATACTCCGATACCTCTCGAGTAACCTCAGGCTCGCTGAGCTCTCACATTCCCATGCTAGGCAGCCCGTCTCGGCGGCGGAGACCGCGGAGAAATGGGATTATGCCGCATCGATTGATGAGATGTGTCTGTCTGGCTGTCTTTGTCGCCCTCCTCCTCTTCGTCCTCAATCTCTTCCGATTCACACTCTTTGGCCGTGCTGAGCAGGTGCCAATTGATGTCGCCAAACCAGCGCCGAAACCGCACGCATGGGAAAGTTTTCCTTTCTTAAAACGCTACCATGGAGGTATTAGGACGTTGGTCCCACGAAACGAAAGCGTACCGGAATATCCAGGAGATGGCACCTTGGACGAATTGACGCTAGCAATGGAAGATGCTTTGCAAACTGATAAATCACCAGGGGAAGAAGAGCAAGCAAGGAAGACCGTGCAAAAGCGTTCGGACGGCTTACCTATGACCAGTTCCGCTTACAATCCATACCCGAACTACAACTCAGAGGATTACATCCAGAAGTATGGCGAGAAGGTCGAGTGCTTCCTTGACGAAGACGGTCAAGTGCGAATGCCTTACTTGCAATATTACCCCGGTGTGCCTCAAGGCTTCCCCGACGCAATCATGGGCTCGAATGAGATGTTGGGCATGCGCGACGATGTTTGTTTTGACCGCTTCGGACGTCTCGGTCCTTATGGTCTGGGATACGGTGCCAGAAAAGGCGGCAGTGGAGCTGGTATGGAAGGCGATCGCGAGGGCGCGGAGCGTGTATGGGATGACGTCCCACCTGTCGACTTTCGTGAGATCAACTGGGCTGCAGCGCAGAATCGCTGTGTGATTGCCAACAGTCACCGTTTTGCTAAACTCGGAGATTCTTATCTCGACCGTGCCTTTGCGATGCCGATTGGTGCTCCTCCCAAAGTACATGTGGAAACTTCGGCTCCCGAGAAGGAACACGCCAAAGGCACAGATCGTTTACCACGCACAGCAGTTTTGATTCGAACTTGGCACGACTTTCATTACACGGAAGAGGATATTATGTACTTGCGAGCTATCGTGACGGAATTGTCCTTGATGACCGGTGGAGAGTTTACAGTACAGTTCCTGATCCATGTCAAGGACGACAATTTGCAGATTTGGTCTGATGAAGAGACATACGACCGCGTGCTTCGAGATGCCCTTCCTGAAGAATTTCAAGGTATGGGAATCCTATGGTCAGAGAGGCAGATGAACCTCATCTACGGCGGCTTGGAAGAGAGTTTCGAGCGTGGCTTGCCAGTTCACGGGGTTTACCGCAGCACTTTCATGCCCGTCCAATACTTTTCACATCTTCACCCCGAATACGACTATGTGTGGAATTGGGAGATGGATGTTCGCCACACTGGTCATTGGTATCACTTTTTTGACAAGGCAGCTAGCTGGGCTCGCCAGCAGCCACGTAAGGGATTATGGGAGCGAAACTCTCGATTCTACGTTCCCAGCGTCCATGGTCCATGGGAAGACTTCATGCATACAGTCCGCGTGCAAACAGAATTGGGCACAAATAGTCCTAACAACATCTGGAGCGCCGTCAAGGATAGCGAAGACAAGTCTGATCCCAATCATAAAGACCATGGTCGACATGGTGAGGATTTTATTTGGGGTCCAGTTCGTCCTCATGAGAGCGATGTTATGGAGCTCGACACCGATGTAATCCCTCCTACAAGCATGGAAAAGGACAAGTACGAATGGGGCGTTGGTGAAGAAGCTGATCTCCTTGTTTTCAATCCACTATTCGATCCCGAGGGAACAACATGGCTCCTTAGAAACGACGTTACCGGATACAACCGTGAAGATGGAGTTCCCGAACGTCGTGCTGCTATTATTACGGCGTCTCGACTTTCTCGAAAACTGTTGATGACTATGCACCGCGAAACCAGCATGAAGCGACACTCCATGTTCTCAGAGATGTGGCCGGCAACAACAGCTCTTCACCATGGCTTGAAAGCTGTCTACGTACCTCACTCGGTGTACATTGATCGCAAGTGGCCAACACGATATGTGGAGGCTGTCTTCAATGCAGGCCGCAACGGTGCTTCTGGCGGAGCTCGTACATCGGTTTTTGGAGACCGAGAACACAACTTCCGCGGAACGACGTGGTTCTACTCTGCGGGTTTCTCGTCGAACTTGTACCGCCGCTGGCTGGGTTACAAAGTTGATAACGACGGCGGTGAAAAAGAAGAGCTTGCTGGCGAGGGTCGACTGTGTCTTCCTCCCATGTTGTTGCATCCTGTGAAGGAAGTACAACTGGTGATTGATAATGGGGATGTTCCCGACGAAGGGGAAGTGGCTGTGCCAGTCGCCGACGAAGAATCATAATCAAACGAGCCACGAATTTACGATGAGCCTTGATTTGTTGTTCCTTTTATCCTGCCAATTTTTGCATCAATTCTTGTTATAATTGTTTTTATTCGGTTGGGGCTTAGAATCTCTAGATGTACATCATATGCTCACCTTGTCACCCTGGCGGTTGGTAATTCTTATTTATCCTTTGGCTCTATATCATTTTGGTTTCTTTTCGTATCACACCTTTTGCTTCTCCGTTTTTTACTGGAGGTTTAGGCGAACAGGTGTTTGAGCGGGGGTTTTCTTTTAATTGTTATTATTTCCCCCTTTTTGTTTCTGTCTGAAGATTTGAGATACCTCTTACTCTTCATATTCTTATACTTATTTTTTGGTTGGACAAGCTTTTGTGTCTGTAATGGTTTGTTTCCTGACAGGATCGACGACGCAATGTATATAGACAACTATGGTCAGGAGTGATACCATCACGCGAGCAGCAGAGAGAATCAATCATTCTAATGAGGGTATGCTTATCGGCCGAATGCTGTGTACTATCTATGCAAACGTAAAAAATGAGGTCAAATGACTGTCCGTATACACGCAGAGAAACGGGCAATTGAGCCGATATCGCTCTCGGGATACTTTCCTCCAACTGCCCCGGCTTACTTTTCCCCGCACTTTATTCTCGCAGGGTTCTCTTCCTCTGTAGATCTTTTGATATTCACATGTCACGATGAACCTTGGAAGGAATTCTTCATAGCAATTGAATTGCAATCATCCTCAATCTGCTTGTATCACTTCTAAGAATGCATAGTCCTACCGAGTACGTTCCTGGTGTGTTGTACCTTGTGCGTGCGGGGAAAAGGAACAATGGCCTCATGAGTCGGCGATAACTCCGAGTCTAAACTTTGGAGCTGCATAGCTGCAATCCTCATTGTACGATTTATCGGTCGACTTGCCTGTTGAGTTGTGCTCACGGGGTCATGCACAATTATTTGTTTTTATGGCTGTGTTGATGGCTATATAAGTTGTAGCGTATCTCACGCTAGCTGTCATCATACCTGCTCCTAGGACAGACTACACACGCAGTCACAAAATGGCGACCCTCACAGAAACAGAGAGAAAAGTAAACCACGTCATCTTCCTGCCCAAGCCACCTCGTGCTTCCACGGAAAATATCGATCCCAAAGCAATTGCACAACAATGGCTCACCAATCTCGAGACAACCCTCTCTTCAAATAACGGCAACGTAACATTACACCAAATAAAACTGTTATTTCATGACGACTCATACTGGCGTGACCATATCGCTCTCCAATGGGATTTTCGTACCATCCACTCCGCTACAAACATCACCTCATTCCTGGAGGAATTCCAACCCGTTGCACAATTATCCAATTTCTCCTTACAGACAAGCGGGAAATATGTCCCTCACATTGATACCCCTGAAAATGGTGTCCCGGGAATCGATTTCGTGGCTTCCATGTTCCATTTTGAAACGAAAGGTGGACGCGGATCCGGTATTTTGAGGTTGACCTTGGATGATGCCGGAAAGGAGTGGAAGGCATACGCGGTTTATACGTCGTTGCAGGAGTTGAAGGATGCTGAGGAGCCGCTTGGTCCGAAGAGGTTGTATGGGACGTTGGATAGTTTGCCGGGTGGTTCGGCGGGGGGTACTTGGAAAGAGAGGAGAGAGAAGGCTGTCAAGTTTGAAGGTGACGAACCTACGGTTTTGATTGTTGGTGCTGGTATGTTCTTTTTCTCTCTAACACATGCAGTAAATATTGATTGTTTGCAGGACAAGCGGGATTGAATCTTGCTGCTCGTTTGCAGTCACTTGATGTATCGACTTTGCTCGTCGATCGTCATGAACGCATTGGAGACAATTGGCGAAAGAGATACCGCGTACGTTGCTTGATACATTGAAGATGGAATTGGCTCACTAATAGAGTACAGACACTGACCACCCACGACCCAGCTGAATTCACGCACATGGCCTACCTCCCTTTTCCCAAGAATTGGCCTCAGTTCACGCCTAAAGACAAACTGGGCGACTGGTTCGAGGCTTACGCCAGTCTCATGGAACTCAACGTTTGGACAAACACATCTGTCGTATCCGCCGCCTACGACGATGATAAATCAATCTGGACAGTCACTGTTCGAAAACCAGATGGCTTTGAGCGTACCCTCCATCCTAAACATGTAGTATTTGCTACGGGTCATTCAGGAGAGCCAAAAGTTCCGACTTTCCCGGGACAAGAGAAATTTAGAGGTACCGTGTATCATGGCTCCCAACACAAAGATGCAGCCGAGTACGGCGTGCGTGGGAAGAAAGTGATTGTTGTCGGAACTGGAAATTCAGGCCACGATATCGCTGAGAACTTTTATGAGAATGGGGCGGATGTAACTATGTTGCAGAGAAAGGGGACATATGTGATCTCTGTCGACAAGGGTGTCTTCATGCTGCATGAGGGCACACACGACGAATACGGGTAAGTACACCATCAACAATTCGTCCATCGGCAGTTTACTGACGTCCAAAAAGACCACCAACAGAACAAGCCGATATATGGGCCGAGTCCCTCCCATACCAGGTCGCCTTCGCCTTCAACGTGCACTTAACCCGCCGCGTCTCCGAAGTTGACAAAGAGGTTCTCGATGGCCTAGCCAAAGCAAACTTTGACGTCTACAAGGGCATCGACGAAAGTGGTATTGCGAGACTATACATGACTCGCGGGGGAGGCTACTACATTGACGTTGGATGCAGTCAACTCATAGCCGAGGGCAAGATCAAAGTCCACAAGTCGCCCGATGGTATCAAGGAATTTACGCCGCATACTTTGATTCTGGCGGATGGGAAAGAGCTAGAGGCTGATATGGTGGTTTTGGCGACTGGGTTTGATAATATGCGTACGACAGTGCGCAAGGTGCTGGGTGATAAGGTTGCGGATCGGTGTAAGGATGTTTGGGATTTGGATGAAGAGGGTGAAGTGCGGGCTGTAAGACTCTCCTTTTCCTATTTACTCGAATTGACTACTAACGATTTGATGTTTAGATGTGGCGTCCATCAGGACATCCCAATTTCTGGTATATGGGTGGTAATTTGGCATTGTGCCGGATTTATTCGAAATTCCTGGCATTGCAGATTAAAGCTGTCGAGGCAGGTCTCGCTCCTGTAAGTAAGTAATGTATAGATATAGAATGTGCAATCATAAAGATGCACTTACCTTGATATGTCATATTTACCTAGATGAAATCCCACTGTAGTTGTAGCCCTAAGTTGAAAGTCGTGTTGCATGTGACCTTTGAAAACTCAATTCACACTTCTCTGAATTCACGGTACTCAGGTACCTCGAAACCATCTCTCTGTAAAATGGCAAGTTTGACTTCATTACCTTTTGCGTTTGGTCTAGCCCTAATCATGCCGTCATGCCGTCAATTCTTGTAGATGAGTGTGCCGTATCCATTCGACATTAGAACCTTAGATTCAACATTTTCAATTCCAGCGGTCAGAGAATCAACATCCGGGGGTTGTCTTGTGTCCATGTATTTTACGTCAAGCATTGGCATGGAACTACGCAACGGGAGAAGGGAAAACTACAAGAGGGGTATCGACATAAAGGGTGCCGATCCATTAGATTAAGAATTAATTGTAACACTTTCGTAGCATGACCCGAGATAAACACTCAAGACATCAAGACATCCGGATGCGATTATCTTGGAGATGCCAGTACTATCTCTCAAAGGGCAGATTTCCCACAACAGCCAGTGACGATAGCATCTTCTGCCGCTCAGTGCACGGATCTGCTGCCGGTAAGGGGATGAGTGGTGAATATAGGGGACTATATCGGGATGGGTCGAGTGATCGTTGTCCTGGTGGTAATGTGGGTGGAGGTTGGACGGGTACTTGATGTCCTGGTAGAGGTTGATCGAGTACTTGATGTTCTTCTAGAGGTAGAGGTTGGGCGAGTACTAGACGTCCAAGTGGACGTATGAGTGCTGGATGTGCGAGTAGATGTGTGAGTTCCTAAAGAACTCGATCCCCCTTTCTGTGCGACATTCAATCGAGACACACCCGCCAGCTGTGCAACCGGTGCAAGCTGGAAGTTTCCACAGTTCAAGCGCGTACCAGTAGCATCATGGATGACGACGGACTTGTCGCCGACGAAAGCATTGCTGCTGGGATCGGTAGACAGATAGAAGTCTGTGTACTGGGCGAAGTAATCGGTTCCAATAGCAGTGCCATGCTTGCCGCTGAGATCACCAACTTGGCAAGTAGCAGGGTAATTTGGGTCGCAAGGAGGTTGTTCCCCGCGGTTGTAGGGATCCAAGTGCTCCCCAGCGGCAGTGCAATCGCCGTTTGTTGGCACAGGACTGACATGAACGTGATAAGCTGTTGAACACGTTAGTTCAGTGTATAATCTCGGATTGCAAGCCAAGAAAAGGTATCATACGGAAAGATCCAATATTAGCAGGTAGCCCGGTAAAATTAACACGGAAAGTCAAGCCCACGCCATCCGGAGCACCACTTGCGGTGATACCACCACGGACTGAAGTGGAAAGCTTGTCAAAAAGGATTGCAGTATAGGTCGTGGGCGGGTTGTTGGTGATGACAGGAGCAGAGATAAATCCCCGTCCCAGGGCAGAGAGCGCAAGGCTCGGAAGGAGCAACAATGAAAGGATCATTTTGATTGTTTGACAGATGGGATTCTAGCAAAGAGATAAGCAATGAAGTTTTGACTGATGTGTAGCGAGCAGGTGCCTGAGCGATGCAGAACGACCGATGAGAAAGAGAAGAAACAAAACTGCAAAGGAAGGAGGATAAATGTACGAGGTGGAGGAGATCATTAGCAAGGAAAGCGTCATGGATCTATAGACTCTGGGCTGCACACCCGAGTACATTGAGTTTCAAGAGTATGGAGTAGTTGTCATATTCACGAGTATGTTCCATATAGAACAAATACTTGCATAGTCGTCCCATCATGACAAGTCTGAAAATCGAGCGAAACACAGAATATTGAGCCCAAAGTTTTGGTAGTCCCAAAATCCTTCTTCTCGCCATGTCGGTAATCTAGGGCTAGCCTCAAATCTACTTCTCGGTCCAGTAGCAATCCAGAATTTCGGTCAACTCTCTGTCCCTAAATCTTTGGCAATATTCCAAAGCAGGCATCCTGTAGGGTCACTGTATAGGTACAAGTTTTGTCCTTTAGATGTGGAAACCTCTACCAAATTTGGAAGGATAAATTAGGGCTAGGTTGATTAAGCTTACTGTAACTACGTACTGCCAGTCTGCCACCGTCTATGGAATCCACTCGGAGAAAGAATAATGAATCAATGATGATGATGCTCATAGAAAAACTCGACCATCAATATTCCCACAGCGAGTTTCAGCTAGTCGTGGTAGTCACAGAATTTACGTGAAATCTTTTGGGCCGTCTCTGCGGCTGGTAAGACATGAGGATGTACGTAAATAGTTAAATAGAGCAATAATATAACTGCTGATTGACCTAATGCAAGCTTATATCTAGTGAGACAGAGCTAAACCGTTGTACGTAAAGGTTACCCGCACTTAACAAGCAACGTAAACCTCTTCACAGAATCACAGATCCTTGGTCCTAAATAATGACTTGCTCCAATCATGTAATTGACAAGATTTACCTTTTCGATCGAACCTCAATTGGCAGTTCAACCAAGCTTCCGTCAGGTACTCATGATTCATGAATATGCATGCTCGACAGATCCAAGACCTGCATTAACGGCATATGCAACTAAGTTTTGATGCAACCGCGGGATTGGCCCCCGAACCACTGGTTCCGACCATGACTCCATAATTCAGCCAACATGAGGTCGAACTATATGTACATTTCACTTCAGACCGCTCAATTAAGGACGAGTATTGAAGATTATTCAACAAGCAGTATCGGAGCTGAGAGACATCTTTGATTCCGCCCCCGAGGGTTCAACTGGGTGACAGCTCGGCGCACGGCAGGGATTTAGATTTCCAGCGAGATGGGTCACACCGGGTATAGACGATTCTGATTGGGTTTGAAAAAACTCAATTTAGAGACTTTTCTTCGTTATGGAATCTGATTGGCGGGCATGCAAGATAGGGTTACGGTGGTGACTAAAGCGGAAGAACGTGCTTGCAGGCGGCTCCACTCCGAGTTTGCTTGGCAACTGGGCGGTCTTCTGGGCGGCCTCTTTCTCGGAACTTAAAGACCTGGCTGAGGCGAGTTCAGTTCTACTATTTCTTCACGGTTTATATTTTCTTTCTTTGAGATATATCTCACTTGTATGACCCGTACCGCCTCAATTATGATTATTGGGGTTTTCGTGTTACTTTCCATAGATGGAGTCCCAACTGTCCGCGCCTAGAATCTTATATTCGCCATTCGCCGCTCAGACACTTAAGTCAAATCTCGACAGGCTATCGATCCATTCTTTAGCTGGGAATAAATACATATGTAGGTGATCGACGTCGACAATCTACCCACATCCACCTACATCTACGATATCGATGGGTCTTAGATCGTAGCCAGCAAATCTATCTAAGATGCAGGACGATTCCATTTCAGTTGCGCACAAACCCTCTCACAGCTCAACATCACTCGATGGCGAAGAGTCCCAGTTGAGTCTGTGGACTTCCCACATGTATCGGCTATACGCCATACTTGCATTGGGCTATCTTTGCATCGTGTTTCAGGGCTACGATGGCTCTTTGATGCCGTCGATAAACGCCATGGTGAGTTGCATTGCCTTTGATTACAAGGAAAGAACTTTCTATTGATTCCTCGTTAGCCTCAATATCAGCATTATTACGGACTGTAAGTACACTGTGAACGGTTACACGACCTGTCAGCTGACTGGTCAATGCTCAGAAAATCCGCCGGCTCTTCTACCGGCCTAGTCTTTGCCATCTACAACATCGGCAGTCTAGGATCTCTTCCCATCGCCGGTCCAGTCAACGATCTTCTGGGCAGACGAGCCGGTATCTTCTTTGGCTGCTGTTTTATCATCATCGGAACCTGTGTACAGGCACCCGCTACATCCAGACAAATGTTCCTCGGTGGTCGATTCTTATGTGGCTTTGGCCAGGGCTTCGTCAACGTTTCTGCCCCGGTCTTCGTGTCAGAGCTAGCTCATCCTCGCTGGCGAGGTCCTCTTTCGGGGCTCATGCAGACGAACTTCTTCGTCGGAAGTATCATTGCGTCGTGGGTTACATATGGAACCGCCTATCTAGATGGAGAAAAAGCTTTTCGCATTCCCATTTGGCTCCAACTCGTCACTGCCAGTATCGTTGCCATGGGAATATGGTTCGCCCCTGAAACACCAAGATGGCTCATGGCTCAGGGCCGGCGTCAAGAAGCCGAAAGAGTTCTAGCTGACCTGCATGGCGAGGGGTCTAAAGAGCATTGCTATGTTAAATTGCAGATTTCCGAAATGGAAAGCCAAATTCGCGAGACCGGATCTGACAAACGTTGGTGGGATTATAGCGACTTGTTCAACACTCGACCAGCACGCCGACGCATGATCTGCGTGATTGGAATGGCTTGGTTCGGGCAGTATTCCGGCAATGCTCTGGTCAGCTACTACTTCCCTGTCATTGTGCAGCAGGCCGGAATCGACGATCCGCACATGCAACTACTTTTGAATGCTTTGAACCCGGTCATTTCCTGGTTCATGGCCATTTTAGGAGCCATGCTACTCGATCGTGTGGGTCGCAGGCCCTTTCTACTGACAGGCGTGCTGGGCATGTCGATATGCCTGGCCATCGTCACCGGCTGCACAAAGCTATCCGTGGAATATGCCAACCGTGCGGCTAGCCATACAGGCATCTTCTTCATCTACCTTTTCAGTGTCATCTTTGCCCTTTGTATAGTACCACTTATCCCCTTCTACATTGCCGAAACCCTATCTACTGAAACCCGCGCAAAGGGTACAGCAGTCGGACAACTAATCGGCTCCGCAGCGTCCGTCCTGGGACAATACACAACTGCTACAGCCATTGAAGCAATTGGCTATCACTACTATCTCATCTTCATATTCTGGGATCTGGTGGAGTTTGTCATTATATACTTCTTCTTTGTCGAGACGAAAGAGCGCACACTGGAAGAGATGACGGAGATTTTCGAGGCGCCAAATCCTGTGAAGAAGTCACTAGAAAAGAGGTCTCCGCAGACGGTGGAGCATACGATCTATTATGAGAAATGATTTTATCATCTAGGGCGGGTTATTATGGCGTTACATGTATTATAGTAGATTCTACTCCAGGGACGATGTGTATCACGCAATGCGTTTTTACTTTCAGCTATATGTTGACTAACTTAAGTACTACATTTTTCTATTTGCATTGGCCATGTAACCTCAAGTAATCCATATGCGCAGGCGACTCTACGAGTGGCTGAAAGGGTGATAACGGCCGACGACGGACATGACATACATAGCGCGAATTGTTATGAGTCATATTTTAGCTCAATCTGATAAGCTTAAACCAGGATTATTGATCGATTATGAGAAATGATTGGCTCTCTCTGTTTTCTTCGACTTTAGTGAAGGATGATCCTTCCAAAATGATGCCGGAGATAATCGTTAGGGCTCGGATTTTCGGAGCCGACTGCCCTAATGATGGAAGGTCTTTCAAGGTACATACTATATAGATATAAAATACTCCGTATTCTTCTATGGATAAGTTTTGCATAATTGGTAACATTACACGCATTTGTTCATCTCTAGACATTCAATATGGAGGACAATCAGAAAGAGCAACCCGCACCTATCACCTCATACACAGGCAACACTGAATCAGCCATCAACGATGCAGAAAAAGGGAAGAACAGCAGCGCCACCCAGCCTACCTCCATTGAAACTCCTGTCGAGGTTAGTACTTGGAACCACTGCCCTAAAAATCTGTATTTTGACATCCAACTGACATCTCCCTACATGTAGTTGTGCTGGAATGGCCCTGACGACCCCAACGATCCATACAACTGGCCAACAGCACGCAAAGTCACAATCTCTATCATAATCTCCCTATCCCAACTAGTCTGCCTCATGACCACAAGCGTCGTTGCCCCTGCCCTCCCTCAAATAGCTGCAGATCTCAACTTATCAGCCTCCAAAGCGCAGCTAGCGTTTTCCATCTTTGTGCTCGGACAGGCACTCGGTCCCTTTGTCATTGCGCCTATGAGTGAGGTCTTTGGTCGAAAGCCGGTTTGGGTTGTGTGTGTGGTGTTTTTTATCTTTTGGAACTCGATTTGTCCTGTTGGGAAGTCGCAGGCTGTGTTGATTGTAGGGAGGTCTTTGTCTGGGGCTGGAGGGTCTTGTGGCGTTATTGTATGATATGTCCCCGTTCGCCGTCATTCTCTCCATGTACACTTAGGTATTGATATTGACACAGTCTACAGTTAGCAGGACCTATAGCGGCGGACATGTTTCGCCAAGAAGATCGAGGCAAATCACTTGCTCTTGCTTCCATGTTCCCCTATCTGGGACCGGCTCTAGGTCCCATAGTAGGCGGTCTGGTCAGTCAGTATGTTAGCTGGCCGTGGTTATTCTGGGTTATGTCAATTTTCAGTTCCGTTGTTTTTGTTGCTGGCGTGCTGTTTGTGAGGGAGACATGCAAGCCAGTCTTACTTCGACGCAAAGCTCAGCGAGCTGGCAATGGAGACGGCACAATCGCAGTAGCAAAGCCATCGTCACCAGAGGAACGCCTCCTCTCCAGAATACTCGTGAGCCTGCAACGGCCCATCAAGTTACTTGTGACGCGGCCAATCATCCAAGTCCTGTGTCTAATCAACGGCATCGGATTCGGAATCTACATCCTCGTCCTCTCCTTCTATGCAAGAGTGTTCATAGATCAATACCACCAGTCAGCCACAACGAGCAGTCTGCAATACATCGCCATTGCACTCGGATGTACCATTTCAACCCAAACGGGCGGCCATCTCATGGACATCATCTTCGCTCGTCTCCGTGCTCGTCTCCCAGAGGGCTCGCCTTTGCGTGACTCTCCGCCCCCTGAATTTCGCGTCCCATTGATGATCGTCGCTGTCATGATGTTACCCATTGGCCTCTTCTGGCTTGGATGGTCCGCCCAAGCCCATACAACCTGGATAATGGTGGACATCGGCGCCTTCATCTTCGTCGCCGGTGATTTCCTAGGCAGTCAAGCCTCCGCTGCATACCTGTACGACGAGTTCACGACTCATTCCGCGTCGGCGAATGCCGCGAATAGATTACTGTCTAATATTATGGGGTTTGTATTTCCGTTGTTTGCGCCGCAGCTGTATGAGAGGTTGGATTATGGGTGGGGAAATAGTCTGTTGGCTTTTATATGGATTGTTACTGTCGTGCCTATTCCGTTTGTGCTTTGGTTTTGGGGGGATAGGTTGAGGGCGAAGGGGAGGAAGTAGTTGGTTATGCTGTATGTACCTGGATATACGATTTGTGAACGAGTAGATAGAAAGAGGGGTATAGAAAGGGAAGTTCATCTAGGGGATATGATCATATCATATACCCTTACCAAAAGAGATTGTCTCGAAATAGGTAGAAATTTAGAAACACAAGCTGGCATTGAATAGCATGCTAATCGGATTATTAAATATTGCTAAGAAAAGTGTAAATAGCAGATTTTGTCTTCATCACTATACCGCCAAAGTATCCTTCCTTGCCATCTATCTCGACGAGACACAACCATTATGCACCCCAAGATCAAAAGTCAAAAGAGATATCCGGTATTGTGAAAAAAGAAAAAAGGAAGTAGATCTATCTGTGCATTGCATTTTCTGACGAGGGTCGTAGTCTAGGCTTCCTGCGCCCATCTGCGTTCTCGTAGTGGCTTCTCTTCGTCGGCAGTGGTAGACTTGCTACCATCCTGTTCTCGGCGCCATGCCCAGTACTCGCCTAGACGAACTTCGGCGTAGGAAGCGTAGTCGAAGTCGATCTGGGAAATGGTTGCTTGGATGAGAGCCCATACACCCCTATTGTGCGATTGTTAGCTATCATCAGTGTTATAAAGGGTTGGTGAATCCTTACCAGTAGAAGCCGGGAATTCCTCTAAATCTATCGACATCTTGAAATAGCTTTTCGACAACCTTTTCTTGCTGATCAGCGTCAACGCCCTTGCCACCGTGCTGCGCAAAACTTTTGATGTATTCTGTCAAAAACTCTCTTCGTACGGAACGTGTGGGAAGCATGTTGTAGTCGCAGTCATATCCACCCCATTCGGCGAAATGGTTGGCAATATCAAACGCAGCTGGCGACGGCGTCGCATATTCGTAGTCGATAAAGTGGACATCTTGGGAGTCTGAATGGTTGTTGGTTACGCCGTTTGTTTCTGCATGAGGTATCACAATGACGTTCGCGCTGAGTAGGTCGCAGTGAGCAAAGATTAACTATCGATTCAGCTCGTTAGTTTGTACTTGTACAACTTTAAGGACGAGATCAAGCATACTCCGTTTTCACCGATTCCGCTTCCATCGTCAAGCTCGTTTAATGTACGCTCCAATTCGGTTTGAAGTAACTTCTGCCGGGATCGCTGCTCCTCTGTCTGGACAGGCAGGGCAAGGATCCATTTTTGCATAACCGTCCACATATTGGGTCCTGCTTGCCTTGGTTGGATAGGAGTTATGGTGAGTGCTTTAGGCGTTCCATCTGGCTTGTTTATATCGTAATCTTCCTGCGCAGATGACGAGGGAGTCTGGCTATCTTCTCCCGAACTAGTAATCGGAAGAACAGCATGCCATTGACCCAGTCGACGGGCAACCCCTCTCCAGACAGAAGGCTGAATCAGATCCGAAGGTGACGTGACATGACCGCGAATGAAGCAGTACAGCAGCCCATTCTTGAAGCGAGCCAGCAACGGAGGAGCGAGGCCGTGTTGGGCGAGCAAACTATGAGATCTAGTCTCCCCTATGGAGATTGAAAAAGTAATATTTACTTAGCATTTTGTAGTCGCATTGGGGCACAAAGTCGCAAACAATGATATGTCATGGTACATACTTTCACGGTCTATGAGGATCTCGGTGTGGTTACCATAGGCGCGCATGAGCACTGCCTCATTGTCAATCTGTTCATCGGTCAAGCCGGGTTTGCGATTGACAATCTTGAGTAACTACGTATTGAGTCCGATTAGTACGAGGATTACTATTCCTCAAACTGGCCTCTTTCGTGAGAAGGAAAGAGGCCTTTGGAGAAAGATAATCAGTCACACACAGTATTCGTTATTCCGTCCGTAAATCGCACGAATTCAATTTTGTTGCCTGGACCTTCCCATTCCGGCTTGATTGTGAGTACGAGTCTGAGGGCGGAGGTTTGTGAATCGGCATGGTCGTAGGCTAGGGGTATGTATCTCAGGGTGTCGTTCGGCATTGTAGAAGCGTTATTGAGTGTATCTGGTTTTGGATAAGTGATATTCAAGTCTGCAAACGAGAGTCATTGTTAGCTGAGGCACGTCGAAGAGAGAATTTCCGCCACAATGACGAAGATCTGTCTCTGTGGGCAGCATGTGTCGAAGCGGGGAACGTACTTTAACGGAATGCCAACACCATCAATCCGTGTCTGGGTGTCTGTCCGATTGAGATCAATGGTCAAAGAAACGAAAAGAGTCGCTCAATAGTGGCCTAGAAGATTAGCAGTCGAGCTCGACGTAAATAGTGATAACCGCCAGAGCCGCCTGTTGCTTGTCTGAACCAACTGCACACTGCAGAGTACAGAGTATGCACGTAGCACAAGCAGAACTCAGAAATGAGAGGCCAGAATTAAAAGGGGATGTGGTCTCGTGCCCCGCCAGCACCAGCGAACAACAAGGGGTAAGGTCGGAATTTCTTAAGGAGTAAGAGGGGCTTTCGGTTCGCCAGTGACGCCGTGTACTCTGTAATTAAGGGTCCGCCACCACCGGGATACGGAGTAGTCACCTGACTCTTTGACTTGATAATCGACCCTTCCTTGGCTTTTGTCTACCTTAGAGTTTATTGAGGATAGACACAATTGAGTCACCTCATTTGACGTGCTAAACGTCAGATATCACTTGGTCTTCGTCTAAATTCAAGTGACTTAATTGTGCTTCTCGTGACATGTGATTTTGCCACTATTCCGAAACGGCTAGCGCAGCTTAAGAGTGGTCAGCTAGTGCTAAAATGGTATAGTCGTTAATGACTTGTGAACCAATCATGTGGCAGTTACAGGCTCCACCCAGTCTGTCTGAGCTTTCTTAAAAAGAAGCCCACGTGCCTAAGCCAGCCCTAGCCCTATCGATTTTTTCCTGAGTTTGTTTGTCTGTTTGTCCACACTAATCCCACAACAGCCTAGCGCCCATCACCATGCCCAGTCCTTTAAAACGGCTCCTCTCCCGCCTCCTCTCCCGCCTTTCCTTTCTCTCTCTTCTTTTCTTCTTTTTTTTCTTCATCTATCATCAGTAGTGGTTTACTTACTTATGTAAATAAATCATTATAATCGGAGCTCCGCTACGGCGGCTTGCTGAGAGTTATCCTTACTTGAGAATTATGCTCTTTGGGTTTCTTTCCGTTCCCGGCTCTGTAGAGCAATTTCATCTCGCGTCCTCCTTTTTCCCAATCATATTATGGCTAGGCTAGGGCTACGTTTCGACGAGGCTCCATGCGCTTCAGCTGTGGAGGAGACGTGATATCTTTTTCTTCTTTTCGTTTTTGTTTCTTGCGTACTGGCACGAAGATGTTTCAAGGACACAAATAAATTTTTATATTCGGTTTATCCTCGATTCCGTAGACAGACGATATAAGTTTTCAAGGCTGCAGTTAGTGTTCCTGTTTGGAGGCCTCCACAGTACCAAAAGGTCAACATCATCTTGTATCAATCATCAGCCGTCTCCGAAAAACCCAACAGCGTCCGCATGCTGGGCTTTGAATCTATATGCGTCTACAAGTTAGCATGAACACAATCTACTCAAAAGGACGATGGCATAATTACTTCTTCCGTCGTAGCCTGAGTTTGTTCACAAGAATCTTCAGCTTGGACTCTTTCTCTGAGATTATTATCAGTTGTGTAGCTCACTTCAGTCTATTTCCAGTAGGTCACGCATTGACTTGGATGGATAGACTTACTTTGATCCGAGTCAGATTGAGCTGACGTAGAATGTTGTTGATTATTTTCTATCCAGCCTTCAGTAGGTATATTTTCAAATGGCATCGCTATGGGTTCCGTTTTTGACATGCCAAGTTAACACCAGGCATGCAGGAGAGAGGTATCGTGGTTATGCTTCGAAATTGTCTATTTGATGTCCACGTTTTGATGTCTTCGATACTCGTACTCGGCGGTACTTATACCTACCTGATGTGCAGTCATTCCTTGTTGACATCCTTTATATCGACTGTCTCGAGGTCAGTCGCGGATCTTAACACTTTTCATACCCAGTGTCTTAACATGTTGGTCATTCCCTCAATCCTACATAAAGGAACAATGCATTGTCCCGAGGTCTATCTCCTTTGTCTGATTCACTCTAGACTTACAAAAGGAACAAGAAACTTATAAGAATGGATAGTTATCGATCTGAGGGGCGGCAAGAAAGAAACAAGAAAGAAGAAAAGAAAACGGGAACAAAAGGACAAGGAAAACAAGAGATAAAAAAATTACAAAGAGTCGTCTTATAGAAGAGAACACGAATATGGACCCTAGCAAAGAAGTCTTTTGTAATTCTGCCAAATCCATCACAGAACTGACCGACTCTTTCGCCTTTGCTGTCCGGTTTGTTGGAGGGCGGCGGATCATGAACCATTTTCCAGATTGAGAGTAATATTTATTTTCAACAGCTCGTCCCTTTCCCTAAGACACAACACACAGCCACACTAGAGAGAGAAACAGATGCAAAGGGCCACCGGAATCTCACCCTCATCCCATCATTATTTAATCACGTCCAGTCTTTCGCAGAGTCTCGGCGAGCCATTCCAAACCTTCGTACAGACCGTCACCAGTGGTAGCGCAAGTGGATTGGATGTACTAGAGACATGTTAGCGTCATCTTCAAAATTCAATCGAGTATAATAGGGAACATACCCAGGCACGGCGGGTCAAGCTCTGGAGGCCAAGTTGTTGGGTGATCTCGGAAATGCTCATTGCATTCTGCATCCGTCAGTTGGGTCCTTATTTATTTCGACTTGATATATGATATACGTACCGGCAAGTCCTGCTTGTTGGCGAAAACAAGGAGAAGAGCGTCGCGGAGTTCATCTTCGTTGAGCATACGCTGCAATTCCTCACGGGCCTCGACGATACGATCGCGATCGTTGCTGTCGACGACGAAGATGATACCTTGGGTGTTCTGGAAGTAGTGTCGCCACAAAGGACGGATCTTGTCCTGACCGCCGACATCCCACACGGTAAATTGAATGTTCTTGTATTCGACGGTCTCAACGTTGAATCCTGTCGATGTGAAAAAGTCCCCATCAGCAATTGTTCTTATCCTTCCTTTGTATGCAGAGTATCTCAAAACATATCGATAACCGGCAGGACAAGAAATCTGAAAAAGATAAGGAGAGTAGGTCCGACTAACCGATCGTAGGGATAGTGGTGACGATTTCACCGAGCTTCAACTTATAAAGAATGGTGGTCTTTCCGGCAGCGTCGAGACCGACCATCAGAATACGCATCTCCTTCTTACCCCATAGTCGGTCGAGCAATTTCGAAACCACCAAACCCATCTTGGCGGTATTGAGGGGTAGACAGACTGTTAGGCCGAAAGGAAAAAATGTTAGTTGATTGTAAAAAGTGATGACCACGAGGGGTAGTTGGATTGCGGTGAGGTGGTGGTGTTATCTGAGACAACAAAAACACGGCGGAAAACACAACTCAGGAGGCGCAAGGGGTCAGGCGTAATCAATAGATAGAGAACAAGATAAGGAGAATAAAGAGTAGCCAAAAAATTCTAACACGACAAGTATGATCTCCCAGGGTCGGTGATCGAGTTGTACAATTGTGGGGGTAGGTGGTTTGATATTTCGCCTTGGGTTTTGAACCTCGTGTCCACTTGTGGCTGCTGCAGACGGCGAGCGGGCAAGGACACACGAGGCGAAAATAAAGCGGGCAGCAGGGAAGGAGGAAGAAGACGAAGAAGAAAAAGAGAGTACTCACATTAACAAGAGGATAGAGGTAGGGTGGAGGGTCGATTTGTCGCGGATGAAAGCGAGGAGTCTAGATGGGAGGAGAGAGAAGGCGATAGTGAGAGTAGAGTGGTGTAGTGTGTAGAGTTAGGCTCTCAGCTCACTGTTAGTGCCGTATGGCGGAGTCGGTCTATCGCAGGCAAAGGCGAACAGGGGAGAATTTCTGCCCAGGTCAGGAACTGCTGTGCGCTGCGTAGTCTTGGTCACTAGGAAATAGGATGGCCACCACGTGATTTCAGCCTCGTCTGACGCCTCAGCACGTGTGATCAGGAGATGACAGGTACTGTCTAGCTACACAAATGAGCAGTTCAGAGCCGCCTTTTATGCTACAATAAGTCCTATATGGCGTCTGCCTACTGTGAAAGGACACGGTGTTGGGTTGATTCTTCGAATGCTGTGTTCTTTTGCTCAATATCAAGAGTCGTGTTGCCTCGACGACGATATCTTCAGTTCAGGCACCAGCATTTTTGAGGACTTTAACCACTGAGATACGTGTGGTCAGATGGAAAACACTATTTCAATTATAATAGTTCCCGCTGATTCCTTGGTTATGTTCTCAATTGCATGGCATGATGTGTACTTTGCGTCGATGGCGATACACTGGCTCGAATGTTCTAACCGATCAGCGTCTCTTCGAAAACTTCTTGCATAGCCATGACCGCATTCATATCATCAGCTGGTGCACCTCGTTTGGAATTGATAGCTATCATTGACCTCATGTCATCTCATCGCCGCACACGCCTCTGAGACATGAGCTCCATCGACTTTTGCTTCGAAGAACTGAATAGTGTCCTCGTAACAGATCGATAGATCGTTTTTCCTTCAACGGTATCACTAGCGTAGCCAAATAGCGTCAAAATGCTAATCGACAGGACCATCAAAACTGCAAATGAGATCCAGTATGCACGCAAGGACAGAGGGTCTCCAATATCTGGAATTTGAATACTGAAGTATTGGGACATTAGGCTGACGGGAAGAAACATAATCGTTGCTTTTGCCAGCAAAATCGTAATGCGTGTCAGTTTCTCCACTGCTTGAGAGTCTTTCAGAGCGATTAAATTGAAGTTCTCTCAATTGTCAGCAAATCCTCTCTGACGTTTGATCATGGGGAGGGAGCTCTTACCATGAATGTTAGCGTTTCTTTCTCTGTCAAGCAGGTCTCAATCTCGCTCAAACAGTATAGTCTGATACGGTCTGCTAAGCGCTCGAAGCGGCCAACTGCAGCTGAAGTAAGTCGTACCCCTGCAGTAAAGTCATAAGGTCGAGAGACATCTGCCAGGCTCAAAGACATATGGGCCGGATCGGGATATTCTGGGTCATTGAACACGTTCGTATTGCGAGGGGTTTCACGTCGAATTTGAGCGTCTTCATCACGCAAAAGGCGCTGACGTTGCAGAATGCGTATGATGACTAACTCGTAGCTCTGGTAGAGATGCTTCAAGATTGCAAGACGCCGTCCAAGCCAATGCAGATCATCCACCAGGTCAACATTAGGTTTTGTCAACATATTTTGCCTCTGTATTTCAGTTAGCATCCAATATGCACGTCATTACCTGTCGTCTGGAAACCCACCAGTTCGTCGAGCAATGCGCCATACTTGTGTTCTCTGCGAGCCACCAAACGATAGCTCGATACCCAGTCGTCGAACATATAGTACAGTATCAATCCAGGACCATCTTCCTGCTTGATGCTAGCCTCGCCAGGCTCAATACTGGAAAAATGGCGAACGCGCACGGAAACCAGTGACTCGTTATCAGAGACCAGTGGATGTTGTTTGGATGCACCAGACAAAATCGAAACAACGTTCCGCCGAGTGGCAGCTATTAAGACTTTTTCCTCTTCAATAGAGGGCATGTATGGACCGGGATATGGATTTTCCTGCATGGAGATGACGGTTCCTACGGTAGGTAAGCCACGTTAGAGAAGTACACAGCTATTTAAATGGCAAAGCATGAACGTACCGTCATCACATAGTATAATCCAACACCATAATCTTTTCCCCTCAGGTAGACCCTTTCCATTCTCCAGGATTCTGCCATTGATCTTGACCGTATAAAGGGAGTTGTATCCGATACATGTGTCTATAAATATCGATCACTATCATCCTTGACAGCAGAGAAACGAGGCTTACATTTAGGACCGTAATCCACCGAGCAGAAATGCCAGATCTGATTGATGATATTGGCAAACGACAAATAGCCAAGAGAAGAAACTTCAGCACTCGCAGCCACAGGGTCCAATTGGTCAAGATGATAAGCTCCTTCTAGATCTCCAGATGACACATTTTGTTGAGCCTCCTCCTCGGATTTATTAGAAGTTCCTGACATCTCGAGTATGTTTGGCTCTGCTACAGCGGTCTCCATCTGCATCACGGGATCTGTACACATCATTTTGACTAAGCGGTAAGACAGTCCATATTGGTTTGCAAGAGCCTGCAAGACTCTGTCAGCTTCGATAACATAAAGAGGGGCTGTAAGACGCACTTTGACGGACTCTTTCTGCGTTTCTGGAGCCCATAGGTGACTTTGCAAAATCAGAATCTTATTTTCAGAGCATTCAGTTGTCCATCATACTCACATCCACCTCGTCCCAAACATCTTTGGTCTCTAGTTTGCTTGTTAGCGTGTGCGCATCTCATTTATAGCAGCCTAGGTCATACCTGATCCTTCATCAACGACACAAACTCCTCCTTTTCCAAGTCGAATCCACACCAAGCATCTTGATCGCCAAAGTCGAGAACAAAGTTGCGCGTGTTGCTATTTAGGAGCTTTTCTTGGCACTGGCGAAAATTGTGAGCATCATCAATGTCACTGAATTTTTCTGCAAGAGCAGGTTGTGACGACAAGCTCTTGTAGTAGTCGGCAGCTGTCTGATGAGCAGACATGATAGGTGAAGTCGAAATGAAATCTCAGAAACTCTTATCTGATCGTCTAGCCCCTGATTATGTACAGTACCTATACATAGGTACTGCGAGGATTAAATAAGGGGAAAGAGAGGAAGAAGAAAGTATTGTTGCTTTTTATTCCAGGAAGCTTTTGCTCTGGCATACTCAGGGAAGGAAAGGTACGTAGCAAGCATTTAACAGTGGATGGATGACCTCTGACTTGAGAGGTCAGATGAGGCTTAAGGTGCACGAGGCAGGAAGGGAGCTGCTAGGCTGCTGCAGCCGCCCGCGCCTTCCCTGGATGCACAAGCCACTAATAGTCGATCATGGGAGACACCCCGTTGGCAATCGTTATACATCATGTTGCCCAGCATCAGTCTTAGACTGAATTCGAATTATTTCCATGTTTGTCGCTTGTCGCAGTCATGGCGATGTGATAAGTCCAACAATATGGAAGCTGTGAGACTGCTCTGCACTGATTAAGAGGCTGTATGGTTCAGAATAGGGAAGATCAAGAGAGCGTAAACATGGAACAACCGTGAACATTCTTTGTTCTTGAGTCTGAAATCATGTCGATCTCTCTTCTGATCTATCTATTGTAGATTCAGCAAACGGGTCAGCATTAAATGTTCAGAGAATGTTTACATGCCAATGTCGCCAGCCAATCACAATGCCTGTGATGCATGGAGTCACGGGACTTGTTGACGAAAGAAAAGTCTTGGCAACCGCGAAATTTAGGGCATGCTAGTCCGACTTAGGTCTAGAGGCAGCCTCTTCCCACAAGCGGGGAAAATCTCTTCGATATTCAAAGAGCCGAGAGCTTCTTTTTCTGTTGAAATCTCGAACCTGAAAGACATTTAACGCAGAGCCACACCATAAGAACTCATCATTCTTCTGGAAGACTGTCGCCATCATGTCTAAGATCACAGTCGGTAAGCTTCTTCTTACTCGGTTAAGCGATCGAGAAATTGTCGTTGTGTGTACAAGAATTCGCCATCTAACATGATTTTCAACAACAGCCGGAGTGCGTCAAAATGTCCAACAGCTTCTGGACTACTCTCAGAACACCAAGAAGCGTAACTTCCTCGAGACCGTCGAGCTCCAGATCGGCTTGAAGAACTATGACCCCCAGCGTGACAAGCGTTTCTCCGGCACCATCCGCCTCCCCAACGTTCCTCGCCCTGGTATGACCGTCTGGTATGTTCGACCGTCCTGTCCTATATGAATGAGATTGGAAAACGAGGTGCGCGAAACTGTGGTTACAAGTTGCTGACTGGAGCACAGCATCATTGGTGACCAGCACGATCTCGACCGTGCCAAGCACTTGGGATTGGAGTCTGCTTCCGTCGATGACTTGAAGAAGCTCAACAAGAACAAGAAGCTCATCAAGAAGCTCGCCCGCAAGTACGATGCTTTCGTTGCTTCCGACACCTTGATCAAGCAGATTCCCCGTATCTTGGGACCCGGTCTTTCCAGGGGTCAGTATTCTCTATCCTAATCTTTTTTTTAACTTGATGCTGACATGATCACAGCTGGTAAATTCCCTACTCCTCTCTCCCACGCTGAGGACATGGACGCCAAGGTCACCGAAGTCAAGTCCACCATCAAGTTCCAGCTTAAGAAGGTTCTCTGCTTGGGTGTCGCCGTCGGCAACGTTGGCATGACCGAGGAGGAATTGATCTCCAACATCATGCTTGCTATCAACTACCTTGTCTCTCTTCTTAAGAAGGGCTGGCAGAACGTTGGAAGTCTTGTCATCAAGGCTTCCATGTCTCCTCCTAAGCGCCTGTACTAAGTTCTGTGCTTAATTGCATTGAATCGCATGTTTGAGTGTCATGGTCTGATTGACTGAAAAATACATAAAATTAAATAGGCTTAGTTAGGTCAAATTAAACGACTCTTCACAACCTTGAAGTCTGTTGCCTGAATTTGCAAACACGGATAAATTACTTATACATGATATCAGATATATCAATAGCCTATTTACATACTCCGACTATTGCATACCCTCCATCAACTCCGTCCTGTCTAGAATCATTCCTCTCATACCGATAAACTCGCGAAGACTCTCCCACTCCTCACCCTCTTCTTCGCCTCTCCTGTACGGATCCTTAAACCCCCAAGCCATAGCCACTCTGTCAAGTGCGCCTCGCTCCTCCTCCCTGAGCCATCTGTGTCTTAAAGGAATACCAGGTGCCCACGATACCCGCTCCATTTGATCGTTACTTGTAGCAACAGCAATAATTCCCACGGATGATGTAAATCCTATGTATGCAAGTGTTGCGGTAAATGTGATACCCGTTGCCAGTGATTCATCCATGGTATTTTGCATATTCGCAGCCCATGTTGCAACAACGTACGATGCCAAAGGTGCAGTCGCTAAACCCGCAAGAGGAACGGCGGCATTCTTCAACAATTTGGCTCTAGTGAATGCTGGCGCGCAAAAGGTCGTGTCAATGATGGCAAGCGCCAGCGATAGATTCTTCTGCTCCAAAGCAATCTCCAAAGCTTCATTTGCAAGCTTTGACGAAATGGCATTCTTCAAGCCATTGGGGTTTTGTTGGCGAAATCTAATGGGTGATGTGTTGGCTTCGGGAATGGGTTTATTGGCATATAGTGAGAAGATCTGAGGAAGGTAGTCGGCCCGCTTGAGGAGGACGTGGATCTTGGTGTATAGTTCGAGGACTTCAGGAGAAATGAAGACCTTTTCATCCAGTAAGAGCTCGGTGGAGAGGTGAGATATACTGTCCTCGATCCTAGGCTCCGTCTTCTTAGGTATTCTAGATTTTCCCGGCGTAGCGTGCTTTTCGTCAAGGCCAAGTAGAGAGGAGGCCGCAGTCGATTTCTTCGCTGTAACCGCCGGCGTCGGATTTGAGTTTTCCTTCTCGTTTAGCTCCTGGGTTTTCAAAAACGATTCCACAGTATGTAGACATTGCTGTAGTAGCGCAACTACCGCTTCTTCCGGTGCTGCTTTGTCCGAACGGCGCAAGGCTTCGGACTTCTTTTTGATTTCAATAAGAGATGCTTCAACGTCGGGGGTTGACGACAACAGTCTTCTAGAAAACTGCAATGGCTTGACGGCCGACGGTCTGGATGCTAACAATTGAGCATAGTCGTGTTGCAATTGCGTGTTGCTGGCATGAGGAGTGGGTTGTTGAAGAGCGTTCCTGAGCGGTGCGCGCTGTAACGTGGAATATGACACAGTCTCTGTTCGTTTCGAGTGTTCGCAGAATTGACACACTGCTCTCCGCAGCTTAGGCGCCCCTTGCGGGCGTATAAAGACGCTACCCATTGTGTCTTTATTACCGTGATACCCTTGACAAATCGAAAGAAAGAAGATACGTGCCTGAACTTTCTGGCGCTAACGGAAGGGCAGGCGGAAATGTGACCGCCTAACTAATATGGGTCCAGGCAGGCCCGCGGGAGCCCAAGCCTTACTCATTTACGCTTAGAGCACCGCCACGCGAGCCCTCAACGACCCCAAGTTCATCATTGGCGATAGAACTGCTTGACTAACTAAACTAACCGACAAACAGGCTTCATTCCATCTGCCTTCGCGACTCCCATCTCATGTCGGCCCTCCCTACATCGCCAATCTCACGGCCCGCCGACCTCATTATATCGACTACTTCTTACCCAGCATACCTGCCTTGCGGGTATCTGGGGTCTTGTTCTGCCATTCAGTACATCTTACGTTCAGTTCAGCTATAGACGAACACGATGCCTCCTCCGCCGCCTCCTCCCCCTCCCCCTCCTCCAGGCATGGGAGGTCCTCCACCACCTCCTCCGCCGCCGCCTGGAGGAAGTATGCCTGCTAGGCCAGCTAAAGGCGCTGGTGGTGGGGACAGAGTACGTTCTCCCTCACAATGAACATGAACTCATACGTCGACGTCATACACAAACATTCATTGCCGATTTACTAACTGTTCGTATAGAGCGCTCTTTTCGCAGATATCAACAAAGGTGCGCCCAAATTAAGGAAAGCGGTTACCAATGATCGGTCGGCGCCTATTGTTGGGAAAGAGAACAAATCCGGAGGGCCACCAATTGGAGGCGCACCACCGGTACTGCGTATGCCCAAGGCACCCGGCGGATTAGCACCTCCTATTCCTTCAGCAAACAGATTACGAAGCAGTAGTGATGCGGGACCAGCGAGAGATGACAGTGGTAGTTCAGGCGCGGCCAGCGGCGCACCTCAATTGGGAGGCTTGTTCGCTGGCGGCATGCCTAAGCTACGCAGTCGAGGCGGCGTTGATACTGGTGCGAATAGAGACTCTTCATATCTGTCAGACTCAGAATCAAGTCGTCCACGAGCCACAACCGGATCAGCACCAAGACCGCCAGTGGGTGCAGCGCCGAAACCACCAGGAGGACGACCACCTCCAGTACCTCCCTCAGCACCAGAGTCTCCTGCGCCTAATCCATTAGTCGCGAATTTGCGAAGGCCACCACCAAAGCCTGCATCGCGGCCCTCGTCAACCTTGGAAATACCACCGCGAGCTCCTCCTCTTCCTGGGCCAGGAAAGACTCCTCCACCCCCTCCTCCATTGGCATCTCGAAAGCCGTCTGGCACGGCACCCTCAGCACCACCGCCGCCTCCTCCTCCTCCTCCTGTATCGGTGAGCCCAGCACCACCCAGTGCACCACCACCGCCGCCGTCTATATCCGCTCCTAGACTTCCTGTTTCGGCTCCTCCTCCGCCTCCCCAAGCACCATCTTCAGCTCCTCCTCTACCCAATGGAGCTTCTCCTGCTATTGCATCGATTGCAATGCAAGCCGCCCGAAATGCTTTTGGAAACTCACATAACCCTCCAGCTCCTCCAGCGCCACCTCCACCTCCCCCTCCAGGCTCAGCACCATCACTGCCAGTATCTAGTCCTCCGCCACCTCCGCCTACATCACCGCCCTCATTAGCACCTCCAGGGCGTCCCTCCGCATCTTCTACTCCCGTATCATCACGACCTACCTCATACGATGACCATTCTCTCCGCAGTCAGGGACGGTCAACTCTAGATCCAAGCGCCTATACACTTAGCAACGGAACATCAACACCAGTTTCGCATCCATCATCACCAGGACCGACTCGAGGCGCGGTACAAGACCCTCGCTTCAAATTCCAGGATGAGAGCTTACTACCCAAACCTCGACCTTTTACCGGTGGAGTACGGAGATATCGTGCGGGCAGAGGAAGTAGTGTTCCACTTGATCTTAGCTCGATAGGATAGATTGAACGCGTTGTTTTACTGTCGATTCATATGATGATATTAAAAGTTGATCTCATCAGATATTATTGCCGCTTTTATACCATTGCTTTACCGTTTACTATGATTTTAGCGGTATATTAACGTTGTAGTATTTGATTAGCATTTCGCTCAGCAATCCTAAGTAAATTTACTTCCGATTATTGCCATGTAATGCACGAAGAGACGAGAAAGGCTACTTATTCTGCGTTCTATAATTCAAAGATTTTGCGCTGTCACGTAGTCTTGCGGCCTCGGATTCGGTTCCAATTCGTTCATTCGTCCATATTCGTTGGGCGTTAGTATCGAAGTGGTATGCTGTAAAAGGGCTTTCGTTGCCCATGCGAGGAAGGTGCCGTAACTTCCTCGTTTTGAATTCTTCCCTCCCATCCGAAATTCGTTTTCTCCCATCTCTCAAGTCGTGCGAATATTAATCGTCCATTCGTACAGCGACATGGTCATACATTCTTCGTCCCCCGAATGACCTCCCCTTTCACTTTACTCCAATCAATATCATTATCAATCCCCTCATCCACTTCGCCGCAAACAACCACATTATCGCCTCTAATCAGGTACAAGCCATGCTCAATTTCGGAGCTGGGCTCGGGGTCTTCGGGTGTGCGGATTATGCGTTCAACGGTTTGGGTGAGGACCAGGTTGGTGAGTTGGTCGGTTGAGAGGAGAGTGCCGAGGAGAGTGCGGCCGTCGACGGTAATGACGAGGACTTTTTCTGGGACGTGTTAGCATGTCTATCGCTTTTCGATTTTGTTTTGAGGCGGGGTAGGATGCTGTTAAGAGAGAGGGGAGTGGAGGCTTACTATTGATATATGCGCTCAGAGACATGGCGACTGATTATTATTGATTGGCTAATGTCAATCCGTAAGGTATCTGACAGGCGATTGTTCTGCTGAGGTAGTTACTTGGTAGCTATCCAACTACGGCGCACGCCAAACTTCCAGGACTGACGGATGGTGGCACTCAATGCATCACATGGGACGAAGCTTATAGCGGAAACCTTATGCGATCGAAGGGTCAGGTCGAATCAAGACTAAAGCATGCTCTGGGTCAAATGCTTGTCATGATGCTTGAGGTCGAGGTTGAGATGGATCGCAGCTCTCAAATCTTGAAGGTTAACTAGCTCCACCTTTACCTTTGTTTAAGTCTTGGCGCTTTCGTGAGGCCCGCCTTATCCTTGATTCCTTAGTTTATCTTCGACTCATTTTAGCATATACAACATTTAAGATGATTTAAACGTCTTGACCAAGAACACTTTTACATTTGGCATGTTCAATATTGTTGTTTGATTTCTTGCAACGCTACAACCACCAGCCAGGCTCAGGGCTGACCACATCCACACCGTCTTGGCGGATCCCTCATCGAACCATCGCATTATTCAGCCTCGTCGGTTGCTGACATGACATCTCTCTCGTGAGCCTGGCTAATAGCAAGCTGGGGGTTCATGCTTGCCTAATCATGCATTTGCCTGTCTACGCAACCAATTACGCATGCTCGCCGCATCACGCTAAACCGTCAACACGACCCCGACGATCTTCAGCCCACTTCCCCAGCTTTGTACAGACGTCTTGGATTTATTTTCGATGAAGTTTTGGGCTGGACATGGTCTTGCAAACATATACGGACAATTCGGACGTGAGACATCTTTGATCCGACTGTGCTTGTTCTGGAGCGGCTGATGAAATGATCCATTTTCGCTTGAGCGACACGAACTGCAAGCCGTGCGGCCTTATATAAGCCGGTCATCAACGCCATTATATATAGACTGATTCATTTCAAAGCCGACGCCTGAATGACTATGCTCAATGCCGGAATTGATTGACTTACTCTTCCCCTGGCCCGTGGTCTCGACACTGGCATCTCATCTGGGAGTCGGAGATCTACTCCACCTTTCTCGAGTAAATAGCGAGGTCAGGGCTGTTCTACACGGCTTTCCACGCCCCAGACAGTCGACTCAGCCAAATCAAAAGGATGAAGGCGATGCAGAAGTACGACAGGATATATTCGTCGGGTGGCACCAGAATCCATATTGGAAACATCTAAAAAGTCTTGCGCAAATGGGTTGTGCGGAGTCGGATCATCGAAAGGGATATCACTTCGGGTTATGTCGATATTGCTCTAGCCCTGTTTGCGATGCTTGTATTGTGCGAGTAGGTTTTCCTTTCTGTTCTGTTCCTCGGTCCGCTGAAGATCTCCAACTAACAACAGAGGAATAGGAATCATTTGCGCAAAAGACCAGTGCTTGGCGCACTCGAACGCGCCATCTCTGCACAGACTGCTGGGCAGTAGGCAATCCGCATAGAAGTCGCAATTTCACGAAACCGCCTTCAACCTCGACATCATACAACTTCCTACCTGGCGATGGAGATTTCTGCCGCTGCACTGTGCACGACGGATGGCTTTGCTCGGGTTGTCGCAAGAAACAGTGTGTGGATGCGGATATGCAAAGGATACATTGTTTCGGCGAGGGATGTGCGAATGTTGCCGGTAGCGATCGAGAGCGACGAAGTGTTTGTCTTTGGTGTGATTTGCCTTTGTAATAACTCCAAGGTGTATTGTCAGAAAAGAGTACCTACCTGGTGAGGTATAGCCAGATGCCATGCTTGGCTGTGATTGGAAGCCATCGCCAGTGTAGTGTACGTGCCTATGTACCCGGATCACGTACTGACTCGTGGAAAGGTTGCAAGCACCGCGGAGGGGTATAGCTATATACTACATACAGCCTGACCTCGGAAAAACACATGGCTTCTTTTGCAGATCACAAAGATGATTGACTTGTAATGCAATACTTACTACGTAGGCACTCAGTCTTTCGATCTGGCCATCCTGGGTCGTAACAAAGAGATTCGATGTATTTCAGTTACCTGACATGACATGCTTCCCACGTGGGGAAACATTGAACGAACGATTGGTAACTTACGGAGACGGAGTACGGAGTACGGAGTTACTTCATACTCTATCTAGCTTGTAATACACAGTCGACATCATGGGCACAGATTGACGTAGGATCTACTCTACGTAACTGCCATACTACGTACATACTCATGCGTATATCATCAATTCCGGGGCCAATGATTCCATCACACGGAGCACTGTATCCACAGTTGGACGTGCGTATCAGAGTTGCGCCCCATGTGGCGGTGTAAACGGCGCCCCACGGGCGGAGTCGAAGGATCTCCGACTCACGTTCTGTTGTCTGCAATTGTCTTCCAAGAGTACGTTGTTAGGTAGAGATGTCTGTCATTAGTTATATCTGTAGTATCACAGAGTCATCACAATATGTACTTCGTATCGTACATACCAGCCAATACGACGTTACGAAACAGTAGACATACGCGTGCTAGTCCGCAAACGGACTGGTGACACCTTAGCGGCGGCAGGGTGCTCAGCAGCAAACCAATGAGACACTGCCAATCGGTACACTGCGATGGGGCAGCCGTCTTAGTCAGGCCCACTAAGCAATGCCCCCCTCCCTCGTTGGACCAACAGCAAGTGCGCCAGAGAGTGTCTGAGGACCGCCGACTTCCCCTTGTTCGCTTGCATCTGCCACTGCTTGCTTGCTTCAAGTCAGACTCTTTGTTTCGTTTCGCTCTCTCGTCACCTCTTTAGATTGCATGAGGTTTTCTTTGTGTGTTTCATTTTTCAAAAATACGTCGCTGTTTTCTGTTCTCTTTTTTCACCGTTTCTTAGCGAGGCAGATACGTTCGCCGGCAGATACTCAATTCATACAACAACAACACCAACCAGCAGACAACCTCTTACTCTGACTTGGACGGGAGACCGAAGGCGTGCAGATCTTTCTCGTAAATCGACTTGTATCACGGCCACCTCTTCGGACATCATCGCCCACCGGGCTAATTGCCGCCGTCCTCCATGCGCTCCGTATCCCGTGCAAGTCGTTGCGTGCAACGCCCGAAACTGTCCTAAGTGACACTACCTACCTACCATAAGTGCCAGCGCCATGTGGCTGGCCCGCGGCGTACAGTCCGCCATATTCTACTATGCCACATGCACTCCCTGTGCCGAAGCAGAGAATCGTCGTCGCCGTAAGAAGGATGCTATACGGACTCAGCGAGAACAGGCAAAGTCCGCCGTGATAGTGACCGATCAACCACAACTGTTTCCTCAGCCGACGCCTTTTAGTACGAATGCAGGATGGATGGAGGAGATCGCTTTAGGGCCGGGCCCACCGGCTCGTCGACATCGATCGAAGAATTGCCCGAGCGAGGGATTGCCAAGGTTGTCGTCGACGTCGAGTATGACGGTTGAGGGGTCGGTATTGTCGGGAGGGAAGGAGAAGGCAACCTTAAGCGAGAAATTCCATTGGTCGCGCTTCCAGCGAGAGGATGAGATACTCTGGGGTGAAGAGGAGGAGGAAGACACCATTCAGGGCTCATCGGTCGGTATTTCCGGTCGTGCCAGAGCGGGGACTGGCCATTCAAACAAATACTATATTGCAAGAGCACCTCCCGTGAACGATTTGCATCCGCCCATAGTGAGCGGTCCGACGAGTCGGGCAGAGACACGATGGATGTTACAGCCGCCTCCTAGTGCCAAAGTCATGGCCGGGAAAGCCAGGCATGATGTAATGCATGAAAGTCGAGACTCGAGCGTACGAAGACGAAGTCGTATTGACATGAAGATCAAGGAGTCCGAGGAAGAAGAAGAGATGATCCAGGAGGGACAATTGAGTTTCATCACAGATCGGCCGGGCTGGTTGATTAACAAGGCGACAAATTCGTACCGTCGAACGTATGACAACTACAAGAAGCATCGACCTGCAATGCTTGATATTGACACGCCATTAGCGTCGCCGGAAACAGGCAACGGAAACTGCGACACTGTACAAGCACCGCCCGCAGCAGCCACTACAGTAGAGACACCACGATCGGCATCCATGACCAACGTTCGTGCATACGACGAGTGGCATCTGCAACTGTCACCATCCTTCCATTCCCGATCCAATTCGCCATCGAGCATGGGGTCGCCGGACGACTCGCTCCATTGGCCGGACACGCCGTATTCACGACCAGATTCCAAACGCACAGCAGCAGATAGCGGCAAGGGGTTTCATCCGTCGTATCTCAATCTAGCCGTTTCCTCTCGAGAAGTAGACAAAAGCATTGAAGCTATACATCTTGAAATGAACGAGCCGAGATCGAGAGAACAGATGCAGCCATTGAAATGGCGCTGGAGTTTTGACATTTAGTCTCTCCCTTGCCATTGACCCTACAATATACCTCTAATGTACATTACACTACCATCCATCCTTATTACCTCTTTTTATCTTTCTTTTCAGCATCATTGCATACGTCCTTCGACTTCCCTTCGTTCAATCACTTTTTTTGTCTTCTTCGCAACACATACAACGGCGTACATTCTATTCTATGCATGCATGCTTCTCAAAAGTGAGAGGGGGACTGTGTCCCTCCACAACTTCACTGTTCCGTTTGTTTTTTCTTTTTGGTCTGCTTATCATTAACCATGAAGAAATGGTTGGATGTCGCTTTTTTTTCGCATTCTTGTACAGAGTTTTGATAAATGAAATGAATAAAAGCTGCATTTTGCATAGTCAATTGTAATACGTTCGTATGTTCATGGTATTCATATCATAAAAAAAACAAGTCTATCGTAAAAGTAACTATCAAACATGAAGATGAATCACGACGTAAGTAGATCCCGCACACTCATACCCATCCTCCTATCTTGGGACGCGGAAGACGAAGGAGAGTTTTTATCTTCTTTCCCTCCACCAGGAACACTATTTCCGCTACCTTCACTTATCGACGCCCCGCGCCGATCCATATTCAGCATTAACAAAGCCGCGCTGGCCTCTTGGTCGATGATACTATCATGTGCCACGAACACAGGACTGGCCATGGTATGCGTCGACGATATACTTTGTCTATGCTGCTGCTGTTGATGATGAGGATGGTGTTGTTGAGGCAGAATAGCAGGTGACGGTGTTGCGGATGCAATCTGTTGCGGGACACGGTATGAGGTCGTGTTTCCCATTTGAGGTATTTCGGTTTGTTGCTGTTGGGCCCGGATTTGTGGAGAGTATAAAGGCCTCAGAGCCGGGGAGGGGAGGATGGGATGATTGACCCCGTCGAGGGATTGGATCTGTTGTTGCGAGTTGCTGATTGGACCTGTGTAGGGCGAGAAGGATGGGGAGGAGTAGTATGTCGATGTGTTTATTCTGTTGTCGGTGTTGTTGCTGCTGTTGGTCTGAGGAAAAGGTTCGGGTGATGAAGAAGACTCTGATGCTGAGCCAGAGTCTTCGCTTGCCACGGTTGGCGGGACAATCATTTCTGGAGACGTTGGTGATGGCGGTGCGAGGGGAGGACCGTCCAGTTTCGGCTTTTTGGAGACGGAGTTTGTGCGTCCGGCTGCTGAGGAGGCGTTGTTTTTGAGTTCGGTGATGCATTCTTCGAGGTAGTTCATGTAATCGATGCTTGCCTAAAAATACCAGTTAGCATATACCATGACATATGATTGAATAGGGCTGACCTGAAGAATAGCAAGCTTGTGCATCTCCTGGCCCCGGCAAGCAGGAATCATATCCTTCAACGTCGCAAACTCTTCATTCATCTTGGACCGTCTCCGGCGCTCAATCAGACTATGAGCAGTCTTGCGCGCAATTTTGCGTCCTGCCGCGGACGTAGCGCTGGGTTGTTTTCTTTTGGATTGTTGCTGTGGAGGTGAAGTAGCTTCATTAATGGGTGCGGCTTCTACTGGAGAAGCAGCTGTAGCACTATTTCCGTTTTTGGATGAAGTGCCGGTTGAGCCGGAGCTTGGTTTGGATGTTGAAGCCTTCCTTTGCGGAGATTGCTTGGTTGCTGGTGCTGTTGCTGGTGTTGATGCGCTGCGACTTGATGATGATGGGGTAGTCTTGGGTTTCATCTGGATAATCTTTCTAGATCTTGTCGGCGGCGGCGGCAGATTGAATTCATCCAGCGCCGTTGTTGAAGATGCGGCCGATGCTGTCGCTGCCGCTGTACGTTTCGTTCCCGCACGAGCAGCAGAGCTTGCACTGTTCTTGCGCTCAGGAGAAGCGGGCGATATGGGAGACTGCGATATCAATGATCCCTTGCGACTGTTTGCGATTCCACTGTCCGCAGCGACAGGGCTCAATGCCGCGGGGGGCAAGGCAAATGAATGCTCAGACATGGCGTCTATGGCCTGGAAAGAGGACTCCTTGATGATAAACTCACCAGATGCGGCGGGTGTCGGAGGGAGATGGGCTGGCATGTCTGTTCAGAAAGGCCGAGATAGATGTATTCGGCAGACAGCGTCACACAGATAAGTCTGAGACGTCGAGTTATACAGCAT
This sequence comes from Talaromyces verruculosus, assembly GCA_038993655.1. Classification (NCBI taxonomy): domain Eukaryota; kingdom Fungi; phylum Ascomycota; class Eurotiomycetes; order Eurotiales; family Trichocomaceae; genus Talaromyces; species Talaromyces verruculosus. The sequence goes on along the minus strand of JBBVQN010000007.1, from coordinate 47,142 downwards.
GGTCAGTGTCAGACAAGGGATGTTATAGACAGACAAGATATAGAAGAGCGATGTCGACATCACATGGGCTATCTCCTCCCATACTGTCCAGTGTCGCGTGCCTTGTGCTCCAACAATAGCCGCTGATAGGCTGAGCAAGCTGGCCTGTAAAAACGGCCGTGCTGAGCACGCGACAGGGATTTGCTTGGGCTATTTGTGCCGCGCTGCGTATTTACGATACACCTTACACCCTATGCACCTTAATATGGGTCTGGTAACGTGAGTAAAAGTGGTATGGTAATGGTATTAAATAAAATCACATTTTCTGAAGATCAAATGGAATATCCTGCCCTGATTGGTTCAACTAAAACAGCGCAAAGCACAGACTCACGTGCTCTTACACTTGCTCCTCTAGCCAATCACGAGTCGACGTGCTCCTTGATGCACAGGTCTTGGCATGTGGGATAGTTCTCCCAGCTACAACACTTAGTATCAACCTTGGAACACAATATTCATCAACACGGAGGGAAAGACTTACCAGAAATCATTGTCATTCGGCAGCAACTCAGCACATTGGTTGGCCAAATCCTGGCATCGCAGCGAGCAGCTATCCTTGTCGTCAACCCGCGTATCGGGAGCTTCGCTGAAATCCGGGGCATTGGGGTGGGGCTTGGTATCGGAAATGGGTCTGCTCCAGAACGGCTTTTTTGCGTCCTTGTTGGCGGTGGCATCTGCTTGGCTCGCGAGCTCCTGGACTGGGATGCTCACGTCGTGCTCATCGTGACCTGAGCCCGGTTTCTGGGCGGCGTGGGTGCCTTGAGCAGGGCGATGAGCGGCTGAGGATGTCGGTGCGACTGACTTTGATGGTTTGGCCGAAGATTTGAATTTAGTTGCGGATGCATGTTTTGATGATGACGGTACTGCTGAAGATGTTGCTTTGGCGACTGAGGACATGGACACCATGACTTTACTGGCATCAGCTGCAGCGGATGAGCTGGGGGTAGCAGCCGCGACAGGGGTCACGATGACCACTTGTGCAGATGAAGAGCCGGAAATGAAGTCGGCCGCACGCAACTTGGACCGACTCTTTCGCAGGTTTGAAGGTATTTCGCCGCCGTTGTATTCTGCGGCGATTGATGTGCCTGCCAGCAAGACCACAGAAAAGACGAGAATGTTTTGAAAGTACATTTTGTCGGTCTCAAAGGAGTGTGGAGAAAAGAGGAACAGTTCAACCCTAAATGAAACGAGGGACAGGGAGAAAAAAGGTATGACAGTGAGAAAAGAAGCAGCAACTGATCTAATGACCCAAGGAGAGATGCCATTCTCTTATACCGACGACCACTGACTTCTGGCAGACATGTCATGCAGCGGAGATGCTAACAAAACGCGACTCAAACCAACCTCCCTGGCATGGATCTGCCGCGTAAAATATTTTCAACTATTTTGTGATTCGTGTCCAGCGGAATAAGCTCCAGCCTATCGCGCGATAGGCTTGATGTTTGGGCGGGATGGCTTCACATTCCATACTACCCACGATGCATTCCGGGAACGTAGTACGTATTTACCCAGCTCTAACTGCATTAGTAGGTACTTACATACACAATAGTGATACGTTTATCTTTAGTTAAAGAGGCTTCGAGCCAGAATTTACTATATTCTTGGGAAAGACTCAACAATTACTTCGTTCAAGGTATCGACAAGATTCCTTCGGTGGTAGTCGCGAAGCTTCTCGTAGTAGAGTACATCAATCGAAACACAGTCTTGATTTGACTGCAAATTCATGTCAACTGGTTATCCTCGGAGACTCATGTCACTCATCTGCAAGGTGACATATGAAGATCAGCACACGGCATACCTAAATACATGGTACACATACCAACCCAACAACACACAACATCCAACACCTTGGATATAGGATCATTCGAAAGTCAAATCCAACAGATCTACATGGAAGCTCCGAATCAACCCTCACGTTCAGACCAATGTCTTGTATCAACAGTTGTGATCCTTTCTAGGTCTTGGGTAAAGTCTAAGCAACAGTATCCAATTGCAGTCTATTTCCTGATATGCCCCGTCTATTCAATGATCCTCCGGATAGAAAGAAAAAGTAGAAAACTATTCAAAAATCTTCTTCATCAACAACATACCAAAAGTCTCCCCACCAGGCGAACTCCCCATCCTAATAATCCTATTCCCAGCTCTCGAACTCAACCACAACCCATGATCACTATGACTCTCCACATCATCTTCAACTTTATGTCTATTGCGTCTATCAACGACACACATGCCCCTCGTCCACTGTCCCACCGTCTCAATTCGGATATCTTCCGGTGATGTCACAGTAGGTTTCCATCTAGGATCATCCGCTGTCATGGCGTACCATACGCAGACGGGGTCGTGTAAGGTAAGACTGGCCTTTGCACCTTCGTGGCCTGGATGAAGACGCTCGAGGGTTTGGAAGACGTGCGCCATGAAGGCGTCGACCCATTCGGCGAGCGGGCTGCCTGACTGTAGGAGTGGTGTGATGGTGCGGTCAAAGTCGCCGCGGATGAGATCGTGTTGACTTGTGATATCCAGTGGGAAGAGTTTGAGTGTTAGTGTTTTGCTGAGTTTGGCGGGATAGGTGGGTAGGCGTTTGCTGGGTGGGAGTGTGCTTTGGGGGTTGGGTGAGGTTAGGGCAAATACGCGTGCTGCGGCAACTGCGTCGGCGTAGGAGTTGAATTCGCCTACGGGAGTGACCTATCCAAATATTAGTCCAGACGCTTTCGATATGTTCGTCGGAAGCAGTGGTGCATACATTTCCCGGCTTATCGATCGTTCCTCCCATAACAACCACTTCCTTTACTCGGAGGAAAGTTTCTGGATCTTGGGCTGCAGCCAATGCGAGATTCGTCAAAGGTCCCACGGCAACAATAGTCACGGAATTTTCTTCATTCTCCTTTAGAACTCGTAGGATTTCGTCCGCTGCAGGCAGTTTAGACGGAATGAATGACTGGTGAGATTCCGACGGAGATGGGCCGACGTTCGGCAGGACCTCTGGGTCTGAGATTGGATCAAAGAGATGCTCCCACGACTCGCCGGGGGTGAGATGAGGGTGCTATGTAAACATTAGATGATGTGTAGCTATCGGAGAAATCAGACTTACAGTGAAATGAATTCCGCCTAGACCATCCTTTCCATCTGGTAGCCGTTAGCGTCGAGATTGGATCATCAGATTGTTACATACGGAAATAATCTGCGAGCATTTTCTGGTCGTCTAGTGGCTGTTGAGCGCCGACTGCAATGACGGGTTTGTGTGCTCGTAGCGTAGCGAAGCCTTCTGGTCTGCCATGTTTCTTGCGCCATTCCATTTCGCGTTCGAGGATGTGTAGCATTGAGACGACATTTCGTAGGCAGCTGTTGTAGCAAAATTAGTTTGATCGTATATTATGTATAAGTATACATGTATGTTGGGCAAATCTGGAGACTCAACCTCTCGGGCGAGGAAACATTGAAGGATCCGGAGCTATATATATACACACCTCTGCACTTCAATATTGCCAAACGTCAACGAGATGAGCGCCACCTCAACTTCTTCCGGAGACGCTGCAAAAGCGAGCAGCATTGCAAGAATATCATCGATACCCTAGAATTTGCAGCCCATCAGTCCCCTGATTGGTCTCGTGGTCGATAGATAGCTTACCGGATCGGTATCAATGATGATTTTGTTCTTGGCCATCTTGAGGTGTCTTGTCAATGTCTGAATGTGGGATGGTCTAATCTCAACCTGAATTTGAATGTATGCTTGTCTGGTGTCTATGAGGATATAATTTCTTTTTGTGCAATGGGATCATGCGGAGATTGGCTGGCAGTTGAAAATGAAGCGGAGAGAGCTCAAGCCTCAAAGAAGTTTATGTGCAGCAGCCCCTCCCCCGCTATCAATTGATCCGCCAGTCCGCCATTGGCTGTCCAATAATTTACTTTGTTTGGGATTGTTTGCTTATTCTCATTGTGTATGCAAGACATTAGATCTAGCCCAACTCTCATGTAGGTCATTCTATGTTGAAAGTCTTGTACTATGTAGATATACCGGCTATTGGATGTTGATATATACCCACTCTTCCACAGAGTAGATGCTACCGGAATAGTACCGCGTTTCCTCTTGTAGCGACCACGAGCATCACAAGGGTCGGGTAAAACCGACAGTTTTCAAGCGAGGAAAGTGTATACGTGGCTCAGGAAAATATTGCATCTGGTTGGCCCGAATGACACCTACTAAATCTTTTAGTAAGTGTTAGCGACCGACTATCGAAGCTTGTTGCAACGGTAGAATAGGAGAGCGTTTGCATCTAAGTCAAACAGAGGCATTGACTGACAATGGATTGAGTCTGACGTTTATTTAGCTCATAGAAACAATTACACACGGCAAACACAGCAACTCCATTAAGCGATATAAGAGACAAAGGAGGATAGTGTTGTAGGGTAAAGTAAGACAACAACAATAATAAGCGGTGTTATAACTTATCGGAGTGTTGATGGGGAAGGAGAAAAGGAAGGAGGGCCCCTGAAGCTCCGAGTCTGTGACGTCCCTCCCAGCCAACCAGACCGCCGCAAAGAGACCACCTCAACCGTCTTCCTCACAACATCTCCTCCTCCCCAACCTGTCCTCCCGACCTGTAAACAATCAGGTCTTTCATCGTGAACCACCTCCTGTGCACACTCCCTTTTTTTCTTTTCATCTCTGTCGTCGCTCTGCAAGCACAGCCTGAAATCTGACACTCTGTCTTCTTGAAGCTTCTGTTCGCTCCTTTCAAAGCGCTGACGACTCGCCGACACTCTGATCTCACAATCAGCCAACAGTCTCTCTCCCCTTGCTAAAAGACACGTCTCACACGCTGACCTACACATCACTGCTACACACAACCAGGCTGTCGTCCTACTGTGGCACACTCTATTTCGACTGTGCCTGTCTAACCCGACCTCGATCCAAAAGGACATCTGGCATTCCCGCTTGCGACAAGCCCATCTCGCCTGCGGAAGAATAACCCCTGCATCTCGAGCCACGCGGCCCCGCAACTTCGGCTCTTGAAGGCCGATCTCAACATCGACATAAAAACGTATCGTGAACTCGTCCTCATGAACTGAATCCATCATCACTTGGTCCTGATCACGCTACTACGAGGGTGGTAGCATCGCGCTCTCGACTTTCTGGGGATAGTGCTACTGTTAGAAACATCTGTGGTAAGACTAACCTAACTTCGTGTTTTGAAATGTTTGAAATGAATGATGCTAATATGTTCTTTTGTAGATCGACAACATGAATCCTTACGTGAGCTGGGCGATTATGCTGGTGGTGGCTGGCGGATTGGGATACTACTACTCAAACGGATCGAAGCCCAAGAACAAGGCACCAATCAAAGTCGTACCTGAAAAAGTCGAACCCATCGTCCAGGTGCCCAAGCCAAAGAAGCAAAAGGCACGCAAACAACCCGAGCCGACAACTAAAAAGTCGGAAGAGAAACCTGTTGCTGTAACCACTCAGGTAGAAGACACGAACGAACCAGAGGAAGATATCGATAACAAAGAGTTCGCTAGACGTCTGGCTGCCGCTAGATCGGGAGTCTCCGTCGGTGAAACAAAGGCAAAGGCCCCTAAGGAGAAGCGTAACAAGCCGTTGCCTCTTACTCAGGAAAGCGCCAGCAGCGATTTCTCCAACCGTGCGCCATCGAGCAACGGAGCAGACGCCGATGATGACTTGTCTTCGACTGACTTTGTCTCTCCCTCGGGTCGCGATGTTTCCGACATGCTCGAAAAGCCAGTCCCAGGGCCCTCTGTTATCCGCTTGACTGGATCCATGGAGACCAAGGAGAAGAAGGCCAAGGCCCAGGCATTCAAGCAAGTTGAAACAAAGAAGCAGCGCCAGAACCGACAGAAGAACGAGGCGCGTAAGCAGGCCAACCAGGAAGCCGAAGCTGAACGACGCAAGAATCTCGAGAAGCAACTCCACACAGCCCGCGAAGCAGAGCGCCAGGAAGCGAGCCGCAAGAAGTCTGCAACCTCCGTCCCAAGCAATGCCTGGACCAGCACTAACGACAACCGTGCGGCGGCTACTCCCGCTCCTGCAGTCAACGCTGCTCTGCCACTACTTGATACTTTCGAGCCAACCGCTTCAGCGGCTGCTAGTGGAAGCTCCTCAGGCGCCTGGTCCAACAACCTCCCTACAGAGGATGAACAGATGCGTATTCTCGGTGTCGCTGCCCCGGCTGCTGACGACTGGACCACTGTGTCTTCAAAGAAGGACAAGACAAAGAAGAAGGCCAAGGCAGATGAGAGTGCCAACGAAGCCAGTGCCTCTGAGTCTGGCGCATCGTTTGAGCCCGAGACCACACCCCAGGCATCCGAATGGGTCGCTCCCAAAGTCACACAGGTTCCCATTCCACGCGGAAAGAACCACCCTCTTGACTCGGATTGGGCTGCTTGATCGGCGACGAAGCAGATGAGATCAACGTATCTACATCTGCTAACTCCATCTACTCTTTGATGTACACTTTGGGAAAACAAAACTTCAGGCGTTTATATCATTGGGAGGCATGTTCTTATCAGTTCGTTGACTTGCTCAAAAGGAAAAAGGTAAAAAAAGGTTGGAGCATCTGGCCATATTGCTTGTTGTGCATGGCCTCGATTGAACAAGTTGACATGAGCCTGTTTGTACTTTTTCTTCTTCTATTGTATTGTATTGTCTTTTTTTTTTTTCGTGTGTGAGAGTACAAGCTGGTTTCTTCTTAAGTTACAATTAACAATACCCTGAAATGAAGTGAATTCCCATCTATGTGCAGATGTTAATAGATATTTACCTCAAAGCCCGGACCTCTGCTAATAATAGATCTGAGATTCCTTGCAGATACGTATCAGATCTGATCAATCTGACCCACTTCTCCACGATCATCCGTAAGTCATGGGTCTATACAGCTCCGGAATCATGATCACAATGTACATCATCCATCAACTGTCCAGAGCTTTAAAACCCCTCCACAACAGTCCCCAACCCCTGCTCCCTCGCCATCTCCAACAAACTCCTCGCAATAACAAGATCCATAATCCCCATCCCAACACATTTGAAAACCACATTCCCATCCCCTTCAAGGGTACCGGTAGTAGTAGAAGAATCAAGCTCACCCAACTCAATCAACTGTTTCTCGTCTACTTTCGCCATGATCAGTTCGCCGGCTTCTTGCATGCATGCTTCCACTGAATCAACGTATATCAACCCGTTATTCCCTGACAAAAGTGTTTTGGAATCGACCTCTTGCATATGCGGTTTATACGAGCCAATCAACGAGATATATCTCCTCTTCGGCGTGAGGTCATCGTATATAAATAATGGTTCCGTCGACGGAGTGCAGCAGAATATCGCATCGCTCGATACCAGGTCAGCACGTAGACGTGTCTTATACGCATATTTCCCTCCTTGTTGTCGTTCAAGCTCTTCACGCGAGTAAGCGTTGATCTCAAGATGAGGATATCGCGCCCTCAAATCTGGAACCAGAGTAGAAGAAATGCTCTCCTCCAGCCGTCGCTGACTTCGATTGACGAATGTTATCCCCTCAATATCAGTAGGATTTGGAACAGTCAACAACGCCAATCGCGCATGCCATTCCGCCTGTTTCCCCGATCCAAAAATCAAAACCCTCTTCTTCTCCCTTCCTTCCGAAAGAGCACTAGCACAGAACCTTGTAAAAGGAATCATACTAGCAAGCGCAGTCCGAAAAGCAGTGATCTCCGCCGCACTCATGACACCCTCCAACCGCCCCTCTGGAGAAAGAAGGTTGATTACGCCTCTAATCCCGTTTGTGGGCGTACTCACTTTAGGGACTGTGACTACCTTAAAGCCTGTCGATGCATGGTCAGATACGGGCATAAACAAAGTTGTGGAGGACCATTTTTCGCTGACGATGCTGGTTCGGGGTGGTTGGTGGATGTTAATATCAGATGTCTTGCGCTGTGCGGAGAAAGCGGCCAAGCTGGTTGACAGGGTTTGCAAGAGGCGGTGGCATTTGGTGTGGTTAAGGCTGTGGAGGAGCTTGGTGAGGTCTTTTTCGGAGACAGCTAGCATTTTGTTTGTTTCTTTAGACTAGTAATAGAAATATATTGTCGAAAGACGTGGTCGATATACCGATGGAGGTTGCTATTTATATCAAGCTACTGATGTTATCTGATCGTCGGAAGAACACCGATCTGCAGATAACTAAATCCGGTATCGGAGCTATCAACCGATTATTTTATCAACTTTTCTATTTATTTAGATAGTTGTATGGATATTCCAATATACGTTAATGATCTAACAACCCATGGTATCAATATCTGCGCCACTCTTATAAGAAATAATCATAAACCATCAAGAACGGTAATATATAGTGGTGTCGCTCATCAGCATCGATGACACGTCCGGTATGTTATCCACCAAAGAGTCCATTAGTTCTATCTGCTCCTCTTGACTCAATGTCCGGCCGCGCCAAGGTCCTGGCTGATTCGAGTATTGGGAGTACTGGTCCCCGAACGGACCCATCCAATACGCCGAGTCCGCGTTCATGTCAACATACCCGCCGCTCGTGGTGACGGGTACGGCTGCATAGTTAGGATCCCACCCAGGAAGACCAGGAACAACAGATGGAAAAGTATTGAAAGGTGTAGAAGGATCAAAGTTCGGATCGCCGTACGCGGCATACATCTGTGTATTAGAATGCTGATGGTGATGTATGTTTCGCCTGTGAGGTTGTTTGTTGGCGAGATGAGTATTAGGAAGGTTATAGGCTTGTGAAGGCATGTATATCGGAGATGATGAAGGATGAGAAGCCGGTGTGTTGGGCTGCTCCTGGATAGAGGTGTGGTTTGGAAGAGGCTCCGTTGATGGTCCTCTTGAATGTGGAAGGTATGCATCTGATGTCGTCGTTGTCGCAGTTACAACTGTTTGTACAGATTGCTGCGATTTGGCTGAAGGACTTGAAATGGAAGGCGGTGTCGTCATATCTTGCACAGACACCGGTGACGGTTGGGTCGACGGTGTATGCACAACGAAAGATTCTGCAGTATCATATGCTTTGAGACATGCTGTTATGAGGCTCTTGTATAGCTGTAATGCCGACTCACACCCAGGCCAACGTTGCGCCGAAATAGCAAGCGCCTCGAGGGCAATCTGAAGATAGGATTTGACCTCCTCAATATCGTGCTCTATGCGAATGTCAGGATATGACAGCGTCCACAGCATGGTGCTGATGACCATAAATAGAGACTGGGTAGATGCCCATGTCAAGTCAACAGAGCCAGTGGACATCTGGTCCATGTGCATCCTCACATTAAAGGCAGAGGCGTTGTAGCATTTTCGAGCAGCATCAACTGAGGGTTCCGGTATTTGCGGCGACGGACGATATAGCATAACAATCATGGTATTCTTTCGGCCAACGAACCTGTAGGAATATTAGTCGACTGAGCGCACACAGCTGGATGAAAGGCGTACCAAGTTTTACTCAGACCACTACCGCCATCCTCTTTAGGACATGATTCTACCCAGTCGTCTATTTTGGCCAGAATTCGTTCAAACCAAGGATCTTGATCATTAACGGGAGCTTCCCGCTTGTTCAGATATAACGTCCGTCGAATCTCTGCCTGCAGTAAGCGCATCTTGAAGAAATGTATAGCAATACACTTGGCCCAAATTGGCTTGGCCCCTGGAAGTATCCCCTGAGCAGTAATGAAACGGTCATCCACGAGTTCAGGAAATTTGATATCCAGATGATCGTGACTGATGCAGAATGCATTTGTACGACCTAAACTATGAGCCAGTCCAAATTCCATGGTGATGACAACCCAAGCCACACGTCGACGCACGTCCACTTCCAGAACATTCAGCGGTCCACCCGTTGCGGACTTTGTGATGCTGGCCTCTTCAAGAAGGCCTAATTCCTGAGCGAGTTTCGCGGCTGCCCCAACTACCCAATATGAGGCCGTCCTAGTTGGCGTTACTAACGAGTACTGCGCAATGAGGGCCAGACATTGGAGTGATCGCGTGTCCATTCGTTGCAGTGAAGGTTGAAGAAAGGGTAAAGCTGCCAGATAGTAACTATCGGCCAACCCAGCGTACTCGGGACTTAATTTCTGCATACTGATTGCAATGACCATCCGCAGTTGAAAGTTCTGAACAGGGTCTTGAGATGCCCTAAAGACGTCCTCGGCATCCTGACGGAACGTGGGTTCGTGTAGCATAGGAAGCATAGCCTGTCCTTTGACCATGTAGAGATCAATTAGCTTGTTCGTTAGATCTTGTGGAGGTAGGCTCTCTTGAGGTACAGAGCTAATCATCGGGTAGACTTTGGATGTCGGCTTGGAGCTTTCCTTGGCAAACATGTCACGAATCTCTTGCGCAGTCATTTCTGGTACGACGTCTTTGATACTTTTCGAGTCGGTGTTTTGCTTCGCCAATTCCATCACCAATCTCGTTATGGCAATACCACTGGACGGGCCCAAATATCTCGGCTCGTCATTTGCTGCGAACCTTATACGGCCGGCGCCCCGAACCATCAACTCCGCATCGGCGGCGTGCCTGACCTCTTTTTCTGCCGCCTCTATTTCTCTTTCGAGCGCTCGAGCTCGTTCTCGTAGTTGAACTATGTAGGAGCGGGAGATAGTCTGGTTTCTTGTCGAGTCGTAGTAGACGCATCGCGCATTGCTTCGTTCACATGGCTCGCATCTCGGTATGCCTGGATCGCATCGGGATTTTCTCTGTGGAAAATGAAGGGTCAGCATTGCGGAGCTATAAGTAAGATCGAGTACCCTACTTGTCGACATCTCGTACAAGCCGTTAATGTATGGGCTATCTTTCCATCTGGCACATCTTGTAAAGTTCTGGACGGCGGGTCATGTTTCCATGGGTTGGTGAACTGCGGTCGAGAAGTCTGGGCCCGGTGCTCTGCCATGTTGATTTTTTTTGGTATGCTCAAAAGCGCGTGCTCATGAAAAGTGTCTGAATAGCAGATAATCTGAATTGGCTTCAATCATGGTCTGTGACTCGGGTGTGCAGTGCTGCAATTGCTGCTCGGGGTATTTGGTGCGTGGGCGGAATGCCGTATCATTTGTTTTCACTGATCGGATTCTCAATTTTCAGGATTTTGCTCTTTTTGACGCAGTATACTCTTTGCCGTTGACTGGGGAAGTAATCGTGGTGAAAGATATGGTAGAATCGCAAGCAGTCAGACTGACAAGAGCCTCGAAACAATGGAAGGTAAGGTTGACGAGCATTCCTGCCAGTGTAGATCCACCAATCGGCATGTAATGCTAGGGCTGTTTTGCATGAGAAAAGCTTCACTCGGCCAGGGGCTTTTGGCAGCCTTTCAGGCTGGCTACTATGCCGGATGTAGTCCGTAGTACGTACTGATAGTCGTAGGGGTGTACGAACGAGATTGCTATATATAGATTCGGAAATTGGACGAGAGCACAAGCGCACTAGGAACGTGTAGAGATGGTGCCCGTAGTGGAGGGGCAGGCCGCAGAACAGAACATGAATCGATCGGTGCCCACAATAGCTGATCGAAGGAGCATCAGATGTATGACCTGCTTAATGTACACAATGTAGTGCACTGCATAACAAATGTACTATGCACCTTGGACATTCGACGTCGCCTGCAATAAGCGCATTAGGTCAATAGTATGAAGTCGAATGATGAGGAAAGATTAGTTGAAGACGGAAGAAGAGGAAGAAAGAAAGAAGGCCTTCAGCCAGGTACCAGACGACCAAGGTTCAAGGCAGGAGCGACCGCTGCAAGTCCCGCTGTCCCAAAGGAAGGTGCGGCCTAACCTTGTTCACTCTAGCCGATCTTGACTCTTACGCTAGAGTCTACTTTGCTACCGAAATCCTTTTCAATTCACTCCATTCCTACGTACTATCTGATATTCTCATGTCAGACTAATTCATGGTTTTGTGTCACACAGTGTCACAGGGAAGGTTGATTTCCCCGACTTGTTCGGATAACGGGCCAAGTGCCGACACGTCCGTAACCAAAGGCCAAAGTTATCCAATCCACACACATAACTGACTCGCTATGACTAGCGCCCCATAAATCACTCAATTCAGACTCCATATTGCACGGCTAAGTGTTCACGACCAAAGATTCAAAGAGACTCAACCCACGAAAGCGTCGAAGGCATGGCTTGACCCTTGTGCGACTCTGACTAGCGAGTCGTAGGCGAAGTTGGCGTGAATCCCTACCCCTTTTGCATCATCATATCATCGAATATTTGCCGATGGCCCCCAACTACATGCCAGGTGGAATCTATGTCGCAAGTTAGACACAGTCACATGCAATGAAATCGAAGAATTGGTGTTGTTAAGTTACCTTTTGCGTGTTACATTCACTGAAAGTTTGCGGGCATTGGCCTTACAAGCCTACAGGAGAGCTTGTCTGTCCTGAGACTAATCAATAGAGTCATGGATCTATGAATCTTAAGGTCATTTCTATAACCCTAAGGCTGTGGTATGTCTCCACTGAGTTCGATCCCAGATAATTCAGCTGAGTTCTTTCTCCTCAACATATATGTCGCTTGGCGGACAATCTTGAATGGCAATACAATACGTACCCATGTCTATCGCAATTGAAGAGCCAATGTCGATTTATTCACCTCAATGATTTCTGGTCAACCCATGATCCCCGCCCCGGAACAAGCCTGAATAGTAGCAAATTTACTGGCACACGGAGGAATGATCTGAATGATAGAAGGTAGAAGGACATGAAAAGAATTGATCAATTGCGTATACGATCAATTCCGAGTAAACACCCTGCTCCGCATGATATAGATCTATGTGTATGGTTGCCGATCATGTGACAATATACGCAGAACTTCCTTTCTGAGAAATCGAGTGAAAGCTACAAATATGACAACGAATAAGAAAGTTGAGCCCGCTGAGAGTATGTCTTGATCTCAAAATTTGAGCCCCAAAGAATGGTCCGGTAGCTGATTAATCTTAGGGGAAGCAGCGTGTATAACCCGACAGTCCTCATAATAGGTGCAGGCCCAGTTGGGCATGATGCACACCGTGCATCGAAATTGTCTCGTGCAGGAATCAGTGTGACAGTGATCGAAAGGGTATGTCGAAATGACTTGCGACTGTGTAAATGATACGTCCCACTGATACATCAACGAATGGCATTAGGATGAATTCGTCCTCCCGCTTCCGACAGATTTGACATATTCGTAAGTTTCTATCTGCCTTATGAAAACATGAAACATGACGTACATTTGACAGCGCCCTGGTCCTGGCTGATCCCAAGAAAGCGGGAATACTCGAAGAAGTCCAAAAGATCAGTTTCGCAGATGAACGAGCAATCTGGCGGTGGAGGTATTTGAATGGTGATCTTTTGACAGAAATGCACTGGAGTCTGCTTGGAGGTACGGCCGACGAGCGTCTGGTAAAGACATCCACTTTGCAATGTGGCCAACCTCTTCTAGCAAAAGTCTTGACGGAATATTGTGGTCGTTTCCCGACCACCAACGTTTTGTTTGACCATGCTCTCGTGTATCGGAAGTATTATCGGTTCAATTGTCGATGACTACACATCTACTAGTCTAGATCTGTCGGTATATCATATTCCATGTGGATGTCTGTTCATCATCACGACTTTCCTCGCATTCGTCTTACTCTTCCTTCCGGAGACGCCACGATGGCTCGTCGCTCACGGAAGACACGACGATGCTCGACAAGCCCTCAAGAGATTACGACCATCGACTACAGATCACCAATTACTAGAGGAGGAACTACACGAGTGTGTGGTAATCATATCACTGCTGTGATTCGTTATCGACTCCCAAGGGAAGGTCTACATATGTAGTCTACGTTGAGCCAAACTTTTATGCTACATCCGTGAGCGTATACAATCCAGTGAGATTCTTTCCTACTTGATATGCCTCTTCCATAAGCCAGGTAATTCGATAACTTTGGTCTTTAGGAACATTTGGAGCCTATGGGAGCAGACGGGAATAACCCTGAGCCTGGAGGCAATCCGTTGATTCGGCATCAACGACGACAATATGCCTAGGTAACGACCAGTTCCAGAACAAGAAGAAACGAAATCGCACCCGTCCCGTATAAATTATCATTCAGCAACAAACAGATAAAAATTATCTTTTAATAAAAAAGAAAAAACCGTCCCCGGGCGGGATCGAACCGCCGATATCTCGGTAGCCAGTCATACGCTGAAGCGTATGTCATAACAGCCGAACGTCGTAACCACTGGACCACGGAGACTCGTTGAAGATCGGATGCCAGATTATGACATTATGAGCAAGACCCTAATTGTGGCTCGGAAGAAGCACTTTTAAACTGCCGCTCTTGCTGCGATCATCTTTTTATTTATCGTATTCTATGGTGTTGACATATAACAATTTCTATGAAACTGTTTGCAAGGAGTACATATCTCTGTTTACTTAGCTCTAAGATCTTTCAGACTCAGAAATTACCGGAAAGGAGCAGATCAGACAAGTGAAGGCTTTGAAGACAGCTAGCAGACACGGCAGATTGATTGGCTAACTTCACGGGAGCTAGTGAATCTGATCTTGAAAGTCGACGGTAGCCGAAAATGGAATGACCAATCAGTACAGGGATAGTCTACACATTTGAACCTGCATATCCCACACTGCAACAACTTCGCAAAAAAGTTCATAGAGGTCCTGTTGGATTTGTAGGCAAAAAAACACGTCCCCGGGCGGGATCGAACCGCCGATATCTCGGTAGTCTGCATACACACCTAGATGTGTATGTCGTAACAGCCGAACGTCGTAACCACTGGACCACGGAGACTTGTCGACCTCGGCAGAAAAATTGCATAGAAGAACGGACGAGTTTGTGACTGGAGAAATCAGAGATCTCGATTTGGATGGACATGGATAAGAGGTGTCACAGAAGCGAATTGGTCATGGAATAGAGGTCTGATGGTATCGAGAGCTCCAAGATTTGTGCACTCCAAAGTAACCATGCACTAGCCTACTTTAGGTGATTGGTGTGCCCAAGGCGGAATAGCCGAAGCTATCTTTTGCTTTCGATTTCAACCCCCACATGCCGCCCCGACATCTCGACCTTTCGTGGGTTCTAGACTACATAGTACTCACATCTCTTCGCTGTGCCAGGGTACCTGGCTACTACTCAGTCATCTCTATAACCAAACGCCTCTTATTGGCGCGGTCACTATCTTAAAGGGGTCCCGCAGAGCACTGAAACGTACCCCGGTGGACTGGCTAGTTGCAAGAAGACAAGACGCAAACAAAGAAGGGCATTGGCAAATCTTGTGCCCTGCAACATCGCAGATCGATCAGGCTGAATAGCTACTCACCCCGCTGATAAGGCTGGGCAGACTACTAAAATCCTCTCTCTGCGACGGAACACCGTACCGTATTGTTACGGCCTTAATCTATAGTCTTTGGCGACGGCAAACCTCCACACTTCTGGTTACCCACAGACGAGACTGCGTGGCTTTCACCCCAGGACCGAATTCTGCTCAACTCTTTCGAGTTGCCTAATCCTTTGGTGTCCATTTATCATGCAATAATTCATGTGTTGCTTGCCTTGTCGTTGCTGTGTATATTGGTCCATACTAGGCAAAGAACCAACGGAACTTCTAGCTGGCTCAGAAGAATGTGACACGACTAGCCATGCCTTCCTCAACCTTTCTCGATCACCCGGTCCTGAAAGTAAGCCGTCCCGTTGCGGCCTGCTTAAGATGTCGCACTGCCAAGATCAAATGTGATGGGAAGCTGCCAGCCTGTTCGGCATGCGAAAAGGCTGGCAAGGCCAGTACTTGTTCGGGTGCGACAGATGAGTTCGCTAAAGGAAAGGAAAGAAGCTATGTTGCATCCTTGGAAGGCTATTGCGAGAAACTAGAGAAACGCCTTGCCGAAATACGGCGTCGAAAGGAAGCGCAAGAGTCGAATATCAACAGCGGACAAGAGGTGCCGCAAAGTTCTATTACTGCATTTGCAGCCGAAAATAGCAGCTCAAGGGCTCATCGAAAAGAAGTCAGAGATATAGACGACCTAGTGGGAGACTTTGGCTTTCTGTACGTGTGAAATCACGCAAGATGTCTACTGCTAGATGCTAATACCAGATAACAGATCAGTCAATGCAACGTCGCGAGACTTCCATGGTATCACGTCGAATGTGTCTTTTGCACAGCTACTATTGACGTTATCAACCGTGAAACCGCTTCCTCAACTAGCTCCTCAGCCGCTACCTTCTAGGCAAGAAGCGACAAGGCTTATTCAATACTATTTCGACAACATATTGATGCAATTACCACTCTTTACCGAGACTACTTTCTGGACTTCTGTAGAAGCCGTTTACCAAGATGGAGGCCGGTTCGCAAAGCCGATTGACCAATGGATGGTATATATGGTTCTTGCAATCGCATCTGCCTCACTATGGCACCAGCAACCGAGTGTCAATCAGCAGTTCGCTCTGTCAATGGTCTCGGCAGCAATGCCACTTGCAGGAGAAGTTTTACAACCTGGTTCAAGTCTCGGTATCCAGGCCATCCTTCTACTGGCGCAATACTCACTGTTCAATCCTGAACACTATCGTCCTCGTTTCCTAATTTTCTTCGCGTCTCGAGTCATGATAGACTTAGGACTCCATCAAGATCCTCCAACAGAAGTGGTCGCCGACAGAGAGCGTCTGGAGCAGCGACGACGGCTCTTTTACGCGCTATATACGTTGGATCGGTATGTCATTTGTACCATACTTGCGGCAGGAAGAGCACTTACTGACATTCGTTTTACTAGGGTTGTGTGTACGTCTTTAGGTCATACTTTTTCATTCTCCGATCTCTCAGTCGATGTTGGCCTTCCAATCGTTCGCATGCTTCCTGGGGATCTACCTAATGAAAATGTATTCATGAAGAAATCGGACTGTGCAACCCATATGATCAAGATTCGGCGAATTCTATCGAAGGGCTATCAGCAGATGTACTTTGACGGGCGAGATCCTGTGCCTCACGCGCTAGCTCGAACGTGGAAACTTTGCGCAGATGCGCGAGCATGGTATGCCGATGCACCGGCAGCAACGACAAGTTCATACGGTCTCCTGTACCGGCTTGAGCTATTGTATTGTACAATTGTTTTCTTGTCGCCCTCATTTGGCGATCCCGAAATCTGTGATTTTAGCCGAGTTGTGCTTTTCGACCGATGCATTGACTACGTCAGCCAACTGCATCAAGTATTGGAACAGCCAGACAGTCTTCCATTCCTGACATTTGTGGAGATTCGACGAACTTATCAGGTTGGAGATCGGTTGGTCAATATCTTGGATGAAAGTTACGATTTACTTTTGAGCAACCAACTGCCTGAGCCACCGGCGGTTCCTCCTGGTACACCAGAACCTCCTTATCTTGCGGTGGAAGATCGGATTAATTGCCGCTCACGCGCTGCAAGATGTTTGCAATATATAATCGATATTCTACATTATGGCTGTACCAGATGGAATATGCGAGACGAGTTGGACAATTTCGTGCGGGAGTCAATGACAATCAGGCAACGCTTGTCTCCAAATGAAGGATCGTCTTCTCAAGCGGGCTCGCAAATATCGTCGTATACTTACGCTTCACAAGGTGTATTGCCTCCCAGTGACCATCCGGCACCTCAAAAATACCCAGATTCCGGTCCAAACTACCGTTATCAATGATGATTTGTGATCGAATGGAAAGAATATACCTCTTTGATAGCGTTTGTTGACGTGACATCGGGGGTGGCGAAATAGACACAATTGAACTGTCTGATGCCGTCCTTTCGATTAATATCTATATTATGAAAAGGAGTTGATCTATAAACAACGACATAATAGCCCGAGTCTATGTTGGTTTATATCACATGATAAGCGAATGGGATGGTCGCTCCTTCCTCATGCTCATCCCGGCCACACGTGACTTCCTCTTCTCCAAGGAGTAGGAAGTCAACACTTTCATCTTATAAACATAACACCTACGTTGGAGCATTGTATAGCTTTCTTTTTGGCGGTCTGCTTAAGCCATATACCATCGTCACCGCAGTCGATATCTATTGCATGCTGTATTCATTTCGGTTTCAAAATTTCATCGCACATCAAGCCCCTTGCGGATCACCATGCGTTACTACTCGTTTCTTGTATGCCTCGTGGCAGTTTCTCTGTGCTTCACACCCCATCGAAGAAATGACGAATCTCCACCGGGTCAAGAAATGCCACTTATCCATACGGACAACGTTCGCATAAACCAAGTTCAAGGCAATCGAGATCGCCTCATCGAGGATATTAGGATTTGTGGGCAGTTTCTCAATGGTCTCCATGCGCTTTCCGGAGAATTCAGCAATGACACCGCTTCATTCGACTTTGTCAAAGCTTGTGAGAGAGTCGTTGCTATATTAGACCAAGCTGTCGATGGATCATTGCATCGCCACGTACAATCCCGCGATCGGCGATACCTCCTGGATTCAATTCGAAGGGATCGACTATATTCGGAGGAACGCGAAATAGCAAGAACAATCTCAAGTGACTTCAGTGAAGAGAACTTGGCTCGTGATGCAATTGCTTCCGAACGAACCTTTTTCGATACAGCCGGACACCGCTCAGAAAAGTACCGCCGGGAGGAGATATGTGAGGACAAAGTCTGTGAGGCTGAACGTCTTGACGAGCTTTGCAACTCCGAAAAGATTGATCCAAGCGTAGCTCAGACTTGCAAGATGTGCTACCCCGTAAGGAACGCTCAACTCATCAACGCACATTGCCAAGCGAAATGGAGACGAGAGCGAAAAGCATTTTATGTTATTTCCTTTGTCCTTATTGCAGTCACATTGGTCAGCGGGCTCATACTTTATCTACGACGACGATATCTTCGTGCCAAGAATCCTCACGCGGACGAATTGGCCGAATCAGGAATCAACCCCCCAGGAGAACTCTATTACTACGATGGACCGAGGTCAATCTTGCCTTCTGAAAGAGGTAGCTCGCTAGCAGTCAACTGCTCCACGGAGTCTCGCCGACGCGAAGAGTCAAAGGAGTATCGCAATTCATGGGACGACGACGAAGGAGACGTGATCAGTACGTCTTTTGCTCAGCGGAGACTTAGACAACTGGGAGTTCTCTCGAGGACAGGGCGCAAAAGGATCCACGATTTGTTCGATTTGGAAGCTCTGCACTCAAGGCGTGGAACTGTAAAGGCTCCTCAGCAACACTCTGATGACAAGGATAGAGTGCCAGTGATGCCATGGGCACCGAACGCAACTATTCGATCCTCTAGTCGATCGTCTTCACGTGTACGGCCGGCTAAAAATTCGACAAGTCCACAAACAGTCAAGTTGCGAGAAGTGGCATGAATATCAATATGGACTATCACTGTTTTTTGGCTCTGACTATGCTTAAACCAACTCATAAATTGGTCAATGTATATTAGAGCAACATGTTAGTTAGGATTACGTGTTTAGTACAAAGTATAGATCACTTGTTGAAATCAAGAATACCTGACAGGAGACCAAGTTTATAATTCAGTGTATATAATCCATTGTCTTGGGTTCCTGTGTTAATTTCATAAGCATATTCCGTACAGATGACTTCAATTGTTTTCAAACAGAAAATATCACAAACATCGCCATCTGTGGTTCCATTTACGCCTCATATTTGTATTTCTCTTCCAAGTCCTAATAATCACGGCATACGTTAAATTTCTTTCCAGAAACTGCGTTGGAAGTGACGGAAATCTCAAAATACATACCCAGTACTTATTGAAACCCACTCCCTTACAAACTTCAGCATAACTGAGGATTTGCGGAGGTGGACCAGTAGCCATGCTCTGCTTCAAACCCTCCAGAGCTTCCCGGATACTCTTGAGCTTCGCGGCAACAAGAGTCCACGGGTACGCAACAGCACAGAAACCAAGCTCTGCCAAATCCTTAGCAGAAAGGTTCTCCGTCTTTCCGCCCTCGATGATATTTGCGAATGTCGGGATGCCAAGTTCTTGAACGCAGGACTTCATTGCTTCGCGGTCTGGCAGGGCTTCGACGAACACAGCATCGACTCCGAGACGTTTGAATTCTTTGGCACGAGTCATTGCTTCGTCCCATCCGAGGATGAGAGCATCTGTTCGGGCGAGGACGAAGATATCTTTTCCTTCGTCGCGGGCATCGCATGCGGCTTTTATGCGAGCAAAGGCTTCGCCACGGGATACCACTGATTTACCTTTGGTGTGTCCGCAGCCTAGAAAGTTGATTATATCTGATTAGTATAACTTTGATCTATATCGTTCTCATATTGAGCTTACGTTTTGGCCACGTCTGGTCCTCAATCATCACTCCCGCAGCCCCAGCAGCTGCGTAACACTCCACGGTACGTCGCACATTCATAGGGCTTCCATAACCGGTATCACCGTCCGCCATGACAGGAACACTGACTTGACGGACAGCCTCTTGGATCTTATGGCACATTTCCTCCATGGCAATGTATCCCGTGTCGGGAAGACCGTAGGAACTTGCTACGGGGTATCCGGCAAGAAATACCATTGGATATCCGGCCTCTTCCACAAGACGTGAAGATAACCCATCGTAAGAACAGCAGTGAGCGAGAATCTTGTCAGGACTATTGTGGGCTTCGAGCATCATTGATCGGAGACGGGAGGCTTGGAGCGAGGGTATCTTTCCGCGGACATTCTTGAGGGTTAGCGATACGTCGCGAGTTGCGCCGTTGCTTGCTTCGACATCGTTGTTGCCGGTGCTTTCGAACTTGAAGGGGTATGAAGTGGCCATTTTGAGAACGGGTGGTGTTTTACTTGTGGTAAATGAAGCGGATTCTGGACTTCTTAAAGGCAAATGCAGGATACGAATCAAGTATTCAAACTGCTGCTAAACATGCATGCACGCTTCATATATATACTCGAAATTATTGTATAACATCTCGGATATTTCAACGACGCGGATAATGCCAAATTCCCATTGATGCGGATGTTTGGCATTTTCCGGTCTCCATTTGGGCACAGACACGGGAATCGAGGATTTCTGGAGAACTAGCCTACCCCATGGGGCTTGCAAGCCATATAAATTCACTGCTGATACGATCCCTAGCAGACATGATCATTCCTGTATATCCGAATACTGCCATCAAGCGGTGACTGCATAGGTATAAGGGAGCCGATACTCACTTCTTCATTATCCCCGACTATAGTTACTCATTATCATCGGCTTTGAGAAATTGAAAATCATGACAACCATGACAACTACCAAAGACACCCAGATTCAGGGGGAGAGCCTGCACCTAGAGGACAGCTGGAGCAAGAAAGACGAAGAGGCTCCTGTGGCTACTCCAACTACAAGGAGGCCTCTTTTAGTTAGAAAGGTAACTGTTCTTCTCTATCACATGCTCATTTATCTACTCATCCAGTTTGCTATAGTTTGACCGTCGAGTTCTGCCCATCGTCTGTATTCTATATGTCCTGTCCTACTTAGACCGGGGTAAGTGCCCAACAACCTTTGTGCTGATGATGAATTAAACTGATTGTAACGAAAGGAAACATCGGCAACGCAAATACGGCTGGTCTATCGAAAGATCTTGGACTAAGCAGCCTCCAATTCTCTTGGGTTCTGTATTCGTTCTACATCTGCTATGTTTTGTTCGAATGGACAACAGTGTTATGGAAGGTCTTGCCTGCCCATGTCTACATTGCCGTTCTGTGCATTTGGTAAGCAATCCGAGATAAAGGAAGAGAAACCCTTCACTAAATTCGATTTTTCTCTAGCTGGGGCATTACTGCCATGTGTGCGGGCACAGTCCACAACATGGCCGGACTCGTCGCTGATCGATGCTTTCTCGGTATTTTCGAAGCTGCATTTGGGGCAGGTGCTCCATATTTCCTTTCCTTTTCTACCATCGACGCGAACTGGGGTTTCGAGTGTCTATTTTGTTAGGCACATCACCTCTCGCAAACTGCTTTGCAAGTGCTCTTGCATACGGCATCACACAGATCAAGCATTCGATTGCTCCATGGAGACTTCTTTTTCTCATCGGTAAGTTTATGTTGCTTCGTTACAATATCAAAGATACGAGGCTGATTCTTTCTTTGAAGAGGGCGCACCAACTATTATTTTTGCGCCTATAGTGTTCTTCTTCCTCCCGGACTCCCCAGAAACCGCAAAGTTCCTTACCGAAGACGAGCGTACCGAAGCCGTTGAGCGACTACAAATGATTGATACAACAGGAAGACAGCGAGTCGAGTGGACCCAGATCCTGAGTGGACTAACTGACTATAAGAATTATGTTCATATGGCCATCCATTTCTGCTGCAATTACTCATTTGCCGGGTTGTCCAATTTCCTACCCACCATAATCATGGACATGGGCTACTCGAGCGTGAGAGCTCAGGGACTTACGGCCCCACCATATTTTGCTGCATTTCTATGCTGTATTGCGGCAGCACTTGTTTCTGATAGGTATGGTGTACGAGGTTATATCATCAGCGCGTTTGGTTGCATGGGAACAATAGGTTATGTTCTCTTGGTAGCCATTCGAGACCAGACGCAGACGGGCCCTCGGTACCTGGGTGTCTGGCTCGCTACTTGTGGCATATTTCCCGCCCTAGCGCTCAACATAACCTGGCTTCTGAACAATCAGGGAGGTGACTCAAAGAGAGGTAGCGGAATGGCAGTTTTGGCTGTCCTTGGACAATGCTCTAGTTTCGTGAGTAGTTCCGTGTTTCCAAAGGAAGATGGACCCACCTATGTCAAAGGATGCGCTATTGGATGTGCTTTTACTGGTATGATTGTTGTCCTGTCTTTGGGTCTACACTTCAAGCTGGAGCATGAGAATCGGAAGAGAGACAGGCTATATGGTGTTGTTGATCGGAATGCTCGGATTGATGTCACACACGGCGGTGATTATAATCCAAGATTCCGCTACCTTACCTGAGCAGACGACACCAGTGACTGCATCTGGATGGCTATGTATGAATGGATGGTTCTCAAACTCATTCATGGACGAACCCCTTCTTTGACCCTTGCACCCGATTTCCAAAGTTTATGTACTTAGTGTGAGACGGCAAATTGACATTATCATTTCTCGGCCGAAAAAACATAGAATCCTCGTAACCTGCAAACTGCATAGTCCATATATCATGGATTCTAGAGACCACGTAGTACGTAGTATATACCTATTCCTGGCGTGTAAGCGTCGGTAACCCTAATCCGGGGTATCAAAACGTGGAGATGGGCCCACTGCGGATATTGTGCAATAGCCGAGCATCTTCTTCCCCCAAAGTTCAACAATACCCGCTCTTCATCGCGGGGTGGACGACAAATTTCTATCTCTAGGATATGCTTGGAGGATACTAATGGCAGAAAAAGCCGATCCAATTATTATGGCCAACGATCAAAAGAAGAGACCTCCACGCAGCAGGAAGCTTCTGGATTACGAGTTCCAACGAGCCTATCGAGCTTGTCTTCCGTGTCGGGAGAGAAAAGTCAAATGTCAGATGAAAGATGACAATGGTCAAGCGCCGTGTGCAAGATGTAGTAAGCAAGGCTTGCGATGTACCTTCTCTGCGAAAGTACCCTGGTCCCGGCAACGAAAAGGCATGTTTACCCCCCGTTAGAGGAGAGGTCATTCTAACAGAAAGTATACAGCTCCTGGAACTAGGCAGACAAGACGGACATCTATATCTTTAGAACAGACGAAGTATAACCTATATCTCAACTTCAAGAGACCGGAAATTGACTTTTGCATAGTCCACCATCTCCGGAACGTGTGTCGCAACAGAATGGACCGAATGAGGTCGATGAACATAGCACAACCAGCTCACAACTAGTGGACCATAATGAAGAGTCAAACAATCTCCAAAATTCAGTCTTGCGGACAATGGTGTCGAGTGAAAATGATGCGTTGAACATATTGTTTGAGGCAGCTACGTGTGCCGAACCGGTCAACACCTTTCCTTCAGCCTCGGAGACAGCCCTAAACGGTCTCCCGTCGGTTCCTGAGGTGGAAGAGTCGCCAGGTTCTTTGCAGCAGTCTACGCTACAGCTAAGCAGCATTGGCTCCATAGACTATGACATTTTGCGTATCTGGAATGCTTGCCGATTTGTGAAAATGGGCTGGTTTACAGCTCATGAGGCAATGACCTTAGTTGATCTGTAAGTTCTACCCTAGGTGACCTTTGGACTGGAACAAGCTGAACGCTAATATACCATCGTAAGCTTTTTCATCAACATGTCAAACCGATCTCCTATTCTGACGGATTTCTATGCTTCTCATGCAAATCAATATTGGCTTGTTACACAGGAACCCATGTTGTGCTGCACTATACTGGCTATTTCCTCACGGTATCATGTTCTGCCAGGACCGGGAGGTAAAACTCGCGGACTATTCATCCATCATAGATTGTGGCAACACTGCCAGCACCTGTTACTGCGCTTGATACTGGGTCAAGAGAAAGCATCCAAAGCAAAGACGAGAAATGTCGGCACAATCGAAGCTCTGTTGCTGATTGTCGAATGGTATCCCCTCTCTGTACACTTTCCTCCAGACAGCGACGGTTGGGACTCTGATGTGTTACTTACAATGCCTGACACTCGCGATCCTCCCCTCAGTCATGAAATTCCAGCTTTGGAGCGCTGGAAAAGGGACGTAATTGAACCAACAAAGACATCGGAACAAATGTCATGGATGGTCCTAAGCTCCGCTCTGGCGTTGTCGCATGAAGTGGGCGTATTCGACAAGAAGACTGCTCTCTCGGGAAAGAGCATGGGTGCTTCTGATGCTGTCAAGCCAGATGCTGAGACTTATACGGAGCACTTGAAGATACGCCGCGGGAGGCTTCCCAAGCTCTTGTACTGTTTCATAAATCTAATGTCTTCCCGGTTAGGATGCACCTCATTTATGTGTCCTATATCTACCGTCACGCTGTTAGAGGTTGACAAAATTCTCAGCACAGATCATGATCAGCAGTGGCAATCTTTCATGAATTGCTGGGTTGAATTGACCCAACTGACAAAGAGTATCACGGATACATTGTTTCCACTGATGACTGCCGACGATGATGAGAAATTTCAAAACTGTCTACAGGAGAAACAGCAACTACTGTCACATTGGTATACCACAGTTGATTTCGGTAGTATGTTCCCTTCATTCACTGGGTACCGAGGAAGAAAATGTGACCATTGACTGACATAATTGCCACTAAGATTGTCACTATGAAGACATTTTATTCATCGAATATCAACACCTCCGCGTCCTTACCAACTCTACCGGGATGCAGCGAGTCATAGCACATTACTCTCAGCCCCAGCTTACTTACAGTTCCGGAACCACGTTTTCTGCACGACCATTCCAGTCAGACTATGAATATAGCCTAGTTGAAGAAGTGATTGATGGCTGCTGCCACATTATTGAACTAATCATACGGGAGAGCCAATCAGACACCAATAACGGTCTGCATTACGCCCCTATCCGCATGTTTTCACGAATGATCAGCGCTTCGATCTTCCTCCTCAAAGCTCTGGCACTAGGAGTGCGAAGAATAAAATTGACCGAGTCACTTCATGTTCTTGAAATGGCAATTTCAGCATTGCAAACTAGCAATCTGGACGATATACATCTAGCTGCACAGTATGGAGAGTTGCTCAAGATCCAAGTCGATCGTTTACGCAGAAGTTTTGAGTCTTCTGGGACGCCGCATTTTCATACTAATGGATCAGCTAAGCGCTCCGCAGAGAAACAGTATCGCCCCAGTCGCGAACGGTGGCAGTTGAATCCACAACTCCCAGCAGATCAACTAGTATCTTCGTCCTCGTACATCGTCTCTCATCCGTCTAATGAAGAGGGCTCGCTGAATGATCAGCGCTACTATACCACTAATGGCCAGTGGACTGAAAATGCTAGTCTTGATCATCTCAATGGTGATACTGCAGCAACAACTAGTACTAAGACTTGGAACAGTACGGATGATTGGTTCTCACTTCCCTTTGATCCGTCAATGGCTCCATTCACGGGTTGGGACTATGACGACTCTTTGGATCCTTTGAATCCATGCTGGTTAGATGTTGACTTCATATGGAATCTACCTCCTTGAAGGACTTCAAGAGTTCTCCGTGTTTCATTTAAACCCGTTGTTTGAAACGCCCCAAACCAAGCGTCAAAAGGGCCGGTCCTAGCGAATGAAAGAAAATTCCATCCTGAGACCAGTAGTCTGATAACTAGCATTCTAGATTGAAAACAGGGGAACAATGATCGCGTGGGTTTTATTGTGATGAGTAGATAAAATGTATCAGAGCGGAATAAATCGATAATCAAAGCGCACGTGACCGTCGGCTGAGCAACTCCGAGTGGACGGTAACGGCAAAGTCCGTGCTAAAAAAGAAGGCTGGAACACGGGTCACGTGAATCACGTGGTCCTCGGTCGCCTTTGCCGTCATTCCTCTCGCCGTAACCTCACCCAACTCTCAGGCCAGCAACCAGGGCGCCGTTGATTCAATACTACCCCAGCGAAGCCCAACGGTGTTGTCTCTTATTGTCCTCTTATCGCCAGATATTTCTCACTCGCCCCGGATATTCGCATTCTTGATGCAGGTTGTTCCAGCGGTATCGCGATTCATGATTATCCCGTGAGCGAAACTCTGCTCTGCCGATCCCTTCATTCGCTCATCGGCCCTCGCAATCCCTCATATCGCCTTCAACCTTCTCAAAATAGACGGAGCCCGGTGAATTCGATCGATCAGAAACCGCCCACCGTTACTCTCACATCAAGGCTCATGTCCGATTCATCTCCGCTGGCAGGCAACGTCTCCCCATCTTCGTTTTCAGTCAGTAATCTCAAGGCGAACCGTTCGCCTGGTATCTCAGACAATCTCTATCCACATACTCCTACATCCCCTCCGTTGATGTCAGTCGGCGCACAGAACTATGCCTCCAACTTCGCACACACGAATACGTCCCCCAGCCACACGACGTCAAACGGACAGCCTCTTTCCTCTCCTCCCTCATCAACACCCATGTCTACTCAAAACTCACAGCAGCCAACTGTCAGTGTAACAGCCTCATTTCCGACACCGGCCAGCAGTGTCAGTGGTCATCCGCGAAACACGACCCCAGCAGATGAGTCGGAACTTGCCGACAAATCCTGGGGTCAAAGTGCACAGAATTCGCATGCGACAGGCAACACGGACTTTGGCAACGCCGGCAAGTCAGGACACAGACGTACGGATCACGATCGGCATAGGTTGCCTGAAGGGTTCGATATGGAAGGCCGGTTATCAGCTACAGACGTCGACATGATGGATATCGATTCGAAGGCGGACGATTCTACGCTGCGTGATTCTAGTCTCGATGCATTACAGCAAGATATTGGCACGGCCTTCCATCTTTGCAAAACTGGTAAGGCATTTTCTTGACGCAGATAATCCCTTTGACCGCACTTGTTTGTACGTCTAGGCTTCTGTGTCATTGTGTTAACACGTTCCACAAACAGTTCCTACAATTACAGGCCCTGATCCGAGCTTCGATCTTATATCGTTGTATGGCTTGGGACCAATTGGAAGGTCAGTAATGAGAGCAGATCCCACAACAGGCGAAAAAATCAATCGTCTTCGCAAGTCGTACGAGGGCAAGTTGAAAGGGCTCGGCCTGTCTGGAAGGAATAAGGCCGTGAAAAACGAGAATCAGTCTGGAGGGTTGCGACACTTGATGATGTGGCCGGAAGAAGAATGGCAGATTCAAAAAGTTCATGGCAAGGAAATTAAAGTCGCAGAAGCCGAATCTGCGCTCCAGAAGTTGCAAATGCGAGCCATGAAGCTGGAAGCTGGACCGCTTCCGAATAGCGAGTACTGGGAAGATATCTTGGGTCACGAAAAGCCCTCGAAGCATACTGCCCTCGAGAGCGGGAAAAGGGCAGTGTCAACACCGAATGCCCTTCGTCCAACGGTACAAGCGAATGGAGTTCCGGCAACGGCAGCAGCACCCGAGCGCGCTCGTCCCACTCGTGGAAAGAAACGACATTATGATGACAATAGTTTCGTTGGTTATGGTGAAGGCTTTGTGGATGACGAAGATGAAGGGGCACTATACTCCAATAGTGAAGACCGGAGTGGGAAGAAGAAGCGCAAGAAGGTTTTTCAACATAGTCATATATCTCTTCAGACAGAGAAGCTAATGAACTCTTTCCAGGAACATATTAGCAAAATGTCTCCTCCGATGCCAGAACGGACGGGGAGTTATGGGGTCGGCATGTACGGGATCGGGGCCAGATGAGCGATTGCACAGCACAGATTATGACAGCTTCACGATTTCAAAGTCGACACGGAACGCGGTCAGGATTTTAGATTATTTTTTTTCGACGTACATGTTTTTTATGCATGGAGGTGCTGGATATACCCGCTTTATTCAAAATATTGGGACGGCGTTAACGGTGTTTCTCTTTTCTCTCGATTTTTAATTATTCCGAAAATCATTACTGGTTTCGTTTTATGGTTTTCCCTTTGCCTTCAACTGCAACTGCTCTTTCTTTGCTTCATCGCTATGCGATGCAACCACGCCATGACCGTTTCTTTAAGTTTACGGAAGGGTATATTGTGTTTGACTATTACAGTCCCCAGGGCAGGCGGTCCATGAATTGATTGATTTTGTCGGGACCAGCAAATTAGGATGGGTTCACGATGCGATCTGATGAGTTGATATGCGCGCAACAAACAAACGTCAGCGTTTTTATTCTTTTCGACAGGGAGTGTGGCAAGCTTTTTGCGCAATTTGTATGCTTGAAATATTCGTTTTCTCTTGCTACTATTGTTTTTTATTCTTGATGACTCAGTCGAGATTCCGGCTGGTCTATCAATATATTTTGAGTGAGCTCATTTTTCTTTAGCCCCGCTGACAATACAGATAGTCGGTTAGGGTATATAGAAAAATCCAATGAAAATTATACGAATCAAAATTTGGACTTCCTCAGTAATTAGCCATTCAATATATACATAGATAGCCGCAACACCGATGTTCCCTGTTTTGGACGTAGGTATCGGGTGCCCTCTGACTACATATGGAGCAGCCAAGATAATTACTTCACTCAGGGCGGGGACCAATCTAAGCTTAGGTCTGAACGATACCCCTTCGAATCGTGCAGCTCTTCTACCGTAACGATCTTCTGAATTTTGTATTTAAGAAAGTCTTCTTAAATAGTTCGCTGAAGTCAGAGACGAAATCAAGAAAGTGGCCAAAATGACCGGCGTACAAAAACCCTTCTCAACATACCGCCTGCTATCATTCGATATCTACGGCACCCTGATCGACTGGGAGGCTGGCATCCTACAAGCC
This sequence comes from Talaromyces verruculosus, assembly GCA_038993655.1. Lineage (NCBI taxonomy): Eukaryota > Fungi > Ascomycota > Eurotiomycetes > Eurotiales > Trichocomaceae > Talaromyces > Talaromyces verruculosus. Next base: position 17,843 of record JBBVQN010000007.1, on the reverse strand, counting down.
CTCTCGCCTATCCGAGATCGTCTACCGGCCTCATCTTCTTTGAAGAGCAGGGACAATGATCTCGCTCTCGGTATCGTATTCAACAAACACGAAGCCAGACTTCAAACGGAGAATCCAGGAGCGACATACGACAAGATCCTGCGCGATGCCTATATCGCAGTCGCAAAGGAGTTATTAGACAATGCGCCAGGTGAAGATGAATTACAAGCCGAAGGCGTAGCTTTCGCCGACAGCATCGCCGTCTGGCCTGCCTTCCCGGACACAGTTGACGCAATGCGCAAGCTCAAGCGCTTGGGTTTCAAACTCGTGCCCTTATCGAACGTTGACCATGGCTCCTTTGGCAAGACTCTTGCCGGGCCATTGGGTGATCTCAAGGAACCCCTGATCCCAGGCTCAGAACCTTTAGATCCTGTTTTCGACGCAGTGTATACTGCGCAGGATATTGGGTCTTATAAGCCTGACCTGAGGAACTTTGAGTACTTGATCAGTCATGTCAAGGCCGATTTTGGCGTGGAGAAGCATGAGATTCTGCATGTTGCGCAGAGCTTGACGCATGATCATGTGCCTGGTAAGCAGATTGGGTTGGATAGTGTTTGGATTGCCAGGGGAGAAGGTGGTGTGACTGGGATGGGAGGGGATGTAGATGAGTTGTTGGGCAAAGTAGCGTTTGCGTGGAAGTTTAAGAGTCTTGGTGAATTTGCGGATGCTGTTGAAGCTGAGTTGTGGAAATAGGTTATTTCCAACTTATAGAGGTAGTAGTAGTACAGAATGGTTTGTCACCGTTACTCATCTTCCAATAATGATGTTATTCAGAGATAATCTGATAAGGGTTGCGATAAGCGATAAGGGTAGTTTCTTATCTCGAACAGGCTTCGACTGCCCCTCATTCCCTTGGGCAACTATTTCCTCGGAGACAACTTCTCATGACTATAAAGATCATATATCCCTGAACAATTTCTCGAGAATAGAACGAAGCAAACCAAAATGTCCGACAGATTTCACCGCGCCCTCTCAGCCATCGACGAGGCACACTCCGAAGACCCCAACCTCACAACCATCAACGAACCCAATGCAGAAACCAAATCGATGCCCTACGAACTTCACTACGCCCAGAAAATGACCTCATACCTAGACGCCTACAATCCATCCGCCTCGGAACCGTTACGTCTCGCAATCCGTGCTCAACATCTACGACGCTGGGAAGTACCCCGCTCATCCTACCCGGCCACCAAAGTAGGGTATTTGAATTGGCGCACTTTCCTCAAGAATCGACAGGCCGATCAGGCGCGACAGATATGTCTTAATGCGGGCTATTCGGAAGATGAAGCTAGTCGGGTTGCCGCGCTGGTCAGGAAGGAGGGATTGAGACGGAAGACTACAACTACGGATGAGACTGCTGAGACTGAGGAGGATGAAACGCAGATTTTGGAGGATGTGGCTTGTTTGGTGTTTTTGGACGATCAGTTTGCTGCTTTTGAGAAGACTTTGGATGAGGAGAAGGTAATTGGTATTTTGAGGAAGACTTGGGGTAAGATGTCGGACAAGGGGCATCAGATGGCGCTTGAGATTCAGATGAGTGATAGGTGTAGAGAGTTGGTACAGAAGGCGTTGAGCTCATAATACAGGCCAACCAAGACAAATCAGTTTTCTATTGTACATGATCTATGATTCTATATGTCTTTAATTTACATTACATTATTTGAATGTTTTCAATGTTTCTGATCATCGCGGACGAGCATAGTTCTTGGTATTGAGATTTTGTAACTCTGAAAACGCCGGATATTTCGCTCCTATGTGAAGATAAAATAAAAAGACCTTGCATAAAGTCGTGGACAATGCCAGTATGTTCATGAGACTAGACATTGCCTTCTTTATTGATTAATTTGACTAGCGCTACTGCCGCTCCTGCAGCAAGACCGCCAACCACGCACATCTGAATGCCTCCAATCACACCAGCCTGGATATTGACCCCGCCTTTCCATCCCCTCACGATGCAGGTTTTGACATAGCCAAAGGCGAAAAGCGTGATGGCCATGACGATGACACTTGCGACGAAAGCGGTGTAGACTTGGTTGGCAATGAAATATGGGATCAGCGGGATGAAGCCGCCGATAAAGTAGCCAAGGGTCAGCGTCAGAGCGGACATGTACGCTTGATTACAGTCTGGCTTTGATTCGCGGTGATGGAAGGTAAGAAGAAACTCGCGCAGCCTCTCTGGCTCGGACTGGAGAGAGTTGGTAATTTCGTCGAGTGTGCTTGGTGAGAGGTTGTAGTTTGCAAAGGTAGAGGTAACCATAGACCGAGTCTCGCCAGGATGGTCAAGGATCTCATTGACTTCGCGCACTGTTGTCTCATACGACTCGCTATATGCACATGTATTAGTCGATCGTTATTTCACTGGAGTTGGTCCGAGGGTAAGAAAGAGGGCGACATACAGCTCGCTTTTGGCACCAACGTAGCCACCTAATCCCATGGAGATCGCGCCAGCTATCAGCTCTGCCAATCCACCAAGAACAACAACTTTTGTATCGCCAATAGCCGAAAGACCAGCACTCAGCGCAAAGGGAACTGTAAGTCCATCTGAGAGTCCCAGAATCGCATCAGAAATCAATCTCGGGTTGATACGAGATCGACCGCTCTCGTTACTACGGACTGACGCGTCGTCTCTGTTTTGACTGCCGTCGTTGTTGGTTCCTGCAAAGGTGCTGTATGATCCGGTCATTTGTGCTTCGATATCTGCATCGCTGCTTCCATTGACCGTTGAGCCGTCTATGTTATCTGAGTCGTAGACAAGCAACGGACGTCCTAGAGATCTTGATATTAGTATTCATCAGCAGACCGAGTAGAGGAACAAGCTCACGTAGATCAGGCGACGAGGAAGCACATCTTTTCGACCAAGTTGCTTTCTTGTTCTTGTCGCTCTGGTCCCACGACGGGAATATTTTGTTCTTCAGGAATAATAGAGCCATATCTGTAGGTGTATGGAGGGATGCCAATTAAACTATGATGGTATCTTCGTTCAACAAGTTTGCCCACTGGTAGTAAGATGGCAATTTGTAGAAGAGATACCGCCTCCAGTGCAATGTGTCAAGGGGCGATATCAAACCAACCCTGGCTTCCTGCAGGTGAACTATGTACGCCTGATGAACGGAATGTGAAGCAGAAAAGGGATAGGGAATGAAGCATGAATGAAGCCGAAACATAAGAAAAAGAAAAGAAGCACAGATCAAAGCGAGCGCCTTCCAAAGGTATCTGAACGATTACTATCCCTGCGCGCTGATTGGCCGACTCGGGGCGTAAACAGCCTAACGTCATGCAGATCGATCTCCGGCCAGTGGAGATCTCCAAGCTGTTGAGCCAATGAGAACAGCCGCAAATGTAATACTCGCGGTCTGATTGGTCAATCAGTGACCAGTCTACGATGTAGGTATCTAATTAGATGTCTTTGGTTGGCTGCTCGTGTCTAACCTACTTTCATACTATGAAAAAAGCTGCACGAACAATTAACAATTGACTCTTCGCCGCTATTTACTTTCTGTTATATCACTCGTTCTTGAGGTTTGTTGAAGGTCAGGCAGTCAATATGGTGCTTTTCCAACTTGTCGTTCCAGCCGTTTGAGACTGACGGTACCAGAAGCGATATGTGTTTGTTATTGGCAGATAGTCCACATGCGTAGCTATAATGCGCTGGGACTCGGGCACAACCTCGCCGGGAGACAGACCTTCCGTCTCGATTTCGATGAGTTTTTCCAAGCATGTTGCAGAGCCTGTAGTATTCCAGAACCCTTCTTGACTTGGCCAACTCTGTAGCAAAGACATTGCTTCTTTGCGCAATTTCCAATCGCGGCATTTATTGATGCATAAGAAAAGAGGCGGAATGATGCCCGGTCCCATATGGAAGGTAGGCAAGAACGATCGCATCGACTCTGTGGTTAAGAGCTCTCTGGCATATCCGATGGCCTTTCGAAAGTGTGACAGGAGGCCGTCGAATCCTGACTCGCGTCCGTCTGCACACCAATCCGTTGCAGCTAGGATGTAGATTGTCTCGCTCCACATTTGGAGCATTATCCATGAGCCACGATCTCTGGGGGACAGCTCTTCCCGCTGGCTCATTAAGGCCATGTGGCATTGTGCTTCCCAATTTTGGAGCTTGTTGAGAGTCGCAACCACATCGTAATGTTCATTCCTGTGCGGCCGGCTCAGCCAGGGTTTCCTCTGCATGACCTGCCAACCAATGTCGAATAGCAAGCTGCTTGCTGCTTCGATGCTATCAATAGGCTGGGAAAGACTTTGGTTCGACGATAACACGTTCATTGTGCCTTTTGGATTATATTCGGCTTCAACGAAAAAGTCGGGATCGCCGCACGTCATGGCATGAAACTGTATTCGAGAAAAGACTCTCATCAAGGTCAGCTTTATTGTTGAGACTTTGAGCGAAGTCGAGATCTTCTCCCACTCCAGCATCAGTTTCACACCGCCGTGTATCAAACGAAATGCTACTCCAGCGTCGCCTTGCAGGAAAGCAAACGATACAAACAAGATGCACGTGATGAGAGCTACCTCCATATGCTGACTTTGGTCGCCAATAAGCCGGTGTTTGAGACTGTAAATAGCTCTGTTGCATTGTTGGATTGCGAAGGAAAAATCGGGCTCTTGTGAGTTGAGTTGGCTGTCCTCGAAGTTCCGATGAAGTGCCCCAACAGCAATGACAGCATGGCGAAGACCGGGTTCAGCCTCTGTGTATCGAGGCACAATAAGTTGCCAGAAGTCGTAGCCATAAAAGACCGAACACTGAGATGAAGTATTTCTAATAAAGAATTCAAAGTGTGACCATTCGCGTTGACTTAGGCTGGCTTTGTGTGGGTCTGTCAGAAGATGGGCAGACGATATGAGATCCGACCTAGGAGACTTAGCAAATACGCTAGGTCTTTCTTTGGACAGGCGAGAAGACACCACTGCTCTGCTTGTGACCGTTTTGGTCTTGACAGAGGGCGTTGGTACATTTCCTGGGGGTGCGACGGTGCCAACACACTCCTCCTCGTTCGCGTCTTCTCCGGCCTCATCTGCTTGCAGTTTCTCTACTATTGGCTCGGTCAGGAGATCCTTAATCGGATATCGTGGATCACTAGGACCATCCTTCTTGCTTCTACGGAAGGCCCGTGTCCTTCTATCAGGGGTTTGCTGATAACCGTCGCAAACGCGCCCAGTGCTTGTGCACATGTGGCAGGCAGGTTGCGTCTCGTCACATTTTTTATGTCGGATCCTAGCAAGATGATCGCCATGCGACGTCGAATTAGTCTTTGATCGTTTATACGCGACTATCTTTGGTTCATCACTTTGCTGACCTCGCAGCCACAGTAGGAGCATGTAATCGCAACCGGGAATGGAAGGGAGCGGGTCTCAAACTCACTTGCATGTTCCACATCCTGTGCGTACTTTCGGACGACTGGCTCGTGACTTTTTGAGTTTGCCCAACGAGGATGACGAAGGCTCCACGACTCTTTTAATTGCTGCTGGCATGACTCATGCTACCTTATGGCGATCTCGCTTTATTCCCACTAGTTAGCCAATCTGCAGTTGCTTCGAGTTGGTGTCGTTGGCTTTACGGTGGTATGTACGAAAGTCGACTTGAGCGTAAATCCAAATATCAATGAGTCTAAAGAGAGGGGAAGTAGGATCGAAAGTGCACAAAGGCTAGCAATCGATGAAATGTCTCTGCAAGACAAGGAATTCAGCTTCAACGTCTTGGCTCAGAGCATGAATACTCGGATTCAAGGTCCCTGATAGGACCGCGCGTAAATGCGGTGCCGATGGTGGGGGCCAGGTTGTTCGTTGTGGTTGAGATATTGATGATTGTGCAACAAGCCATGCCTCCATGTTCATCTGTCTAGTATTGATAGTTAGGACTTAATCGGCATCTGAGTATTAAGCAGGATGTTTAGAAAATATGTGTTTTACGAAGTGCAGTATTTCGATATCGTCAATCTCATCATCGTAGCATCGATCTAGACCCCACTTACAGATGACCAATAATTCAGCCGCATACATACATCAATTATTCGTACTACCCAACGTGCTCGCATACCGAGGTCAATCTTCATCATCGTTCGGCAAATACTTCATTTCAATGGTCAAAAAGTGATTTGTTGAAAATCTGGATATTTTGTTGAATACATTCAACAAAACAACAGACAATTCAAGAGAAGCCTGATCCTCAACAATTTTAATGATTACTAAACACTAATTCCGTTGATTTAGGCTTCCATAGATGGACAGTAGTTACAGTTTCATGAATAGCTACAAATATAATTTGGCCATGTAGCCATCCTATCAATAGTCGCAACTTCTGTTGACATCAAGAAGACCCAGTCACGCGAAATCAAAGATATACTAAAACCGGTCTAAATGGTTGCATACACGGGTAGCTGCCACTGCGGCACTGTCAGGTACAAATTCGAAATGTCACCGCCAATGGAAGAACGGAAAGTAGTAACATGCAACTGTATGCCAATCACTCTTTTCGTGCCACGATACTATGTTTCTAGAAAGCTAACCCTTCCACATCAAGGCTCCTACTGCTCCACGACTGGCAGGTTACTCGTCCACGTACCGAATACCGATTTCGCATATACTGAAGGAACAGATAACCTTTCTGTATGTTTATATCCTTATACCTCAATGGAAAAGAGGAAGATCGCTTCTCTTTGGACTTTACACGACTCTTTATAACGCTGGCTGACTCTTCATTCTCGCTTCTATTCAAGACCTATCGCTGGGGATCCAAGTCAATCACAGCTTCGTTCTGCAAAACGTGCGGAATACAGGTAGCTGCTGAATCGAGAGCTAAAGAGTTTATGTTTGGAATGGTTGGTATCAATGTAAGTATTTGCCTTGTGTTGATGCCCCGGATGTGATATGATGCTGTCCTTCGCACTGAAGTGATATTGAAATACTAACCAAAATGAAACTTCAAAAACAGGTACGAACTGTCCAGGAAATTGACTTAGAGACACTGAATCTTCACAAAGTCGATGGGAAGAATTTCAGCTTGCCGCCGTATGTCGAGAAGGATTGAGGTTCGGTTGTATCCCTAGGTGCCATGGAATTGGAGTCGGGGCTATGTGTTCGAAAAGTTGTAGATCTAGTTACAATGACTGGGCCATTTGGATTTGTATAGTTTTAGCATCGCGATTGTTGAAGTATAAGACTCGTCTAAAGGACTTCGAGCTGATCGATGAAATGTTTGAGGGTGAATAAGGTTTGAACTAGGGCTTAGGGTTTTCGAGCGGTAGCCCTAAGTCGCCTCAACTCCCAGAGCCTATTTTCAGGATTGTGCTCTTTTCATAGCGGCAAATAGAGGAACTGGAGTAAGATCAATAAGTTCATTATGGAAAAGCTTAGCTCTTCGCATGGTCCGAACGTATTCATTGTAAATGTCTCCAGCGCTGGTATAGCGAGTTGTGCATAGATCGCCGCAGAGTTTCGAAATCATAAAGAACCGATTCACCTCATTTGCTCCATATACAGGTTCGAAGACATGAACTGACATATAACTATTGAGATTTAGACAATACCTGTATACTTATTCGGGGAGTTAACGCAATAACACGGTAAAGTATAGCTCTTGACCCTGATACTCGTATACTGTACTGTAATGGTTGTAATATGCAGTACATTACCACTTTACCATGCATGCAGGGCACAGTTTGACACTAGATTGACGGCGCATATGTATGCCAGTATGACTCCGAAAGAAGCAGAAACATGCATGGTTGCATTAGTAAAATCTCTAATTCTTTAAAAGAGTTGACGCGCTTACCGCGAATAGTTTTAAAGGGAAATGTGACTTAAATTTTCTACTGCATTCAAAAATTATACACACTTCAGTGACCTCTACATGCTTATCGGATTTTGAGTGATTTTAGAGTGATTTTGAGTCTGATGACACGTAATGTTTGGCGAGAGTACGTGATAAACCTTACTTAGGCATATGAATTGCGGGGGAAAGAGGGGAAGATAAAAAAAAAAGAGAAATAACCGACAGTGAGGACTCAGTACGTATTCGACAATAAGTAAACGGCTAAAGGAATATGGCTAAGCATTTCCCTCGGTGCTTAGGTGTAGGTTCAGTAGTGCCCTGAAACGACCAAAGGGAGTGAAAGGGGTTAGAACTTAGAACCCCGCCCGCGAGCCCCGCCCACCACGATCCGCTGCGATCCTCACCCTAGAAAATCGCGCCAAGCCTCGCGCTGATTGGCCTATTTTTGGACACTGCCTTGCACGTAATTGGAAAATCTATTGGCTCTTAGAAGACCTTTTAGCTTTGGATGAACTGTCGAGTATCCGTTGCTGGATGGCTCGTCAACCCGATTGAGCTTAGTTTAAAAATGCGGCTTCGACACGCCTCTTTTTGTTCTCTAGAGTACATACATACACCTCTCTATTTCAACTTGTCCAATGCTAGCTACTGCCTACATACTGTTATCAAGGTGTCATTCTTTCTGCCTTTGGAAACTCGAAATCTTCAATTTGAAATCCATAGCGGCTCTCCACGATGTTTACTGGTAAGCAGGATCCAAACTCCTTCCCAATTCTGCGTCACCATATTTATATGACCTATAACACGATGGAGGGGCAATGAAGACTACTCTCTGGTGTGCTTTCATTCACGCAAAACGGGTTCCCTCCTTACCTTCCCTATTCACATCATCCTGGACTACGCACACTCCGTCTCAGCATTTTGTTCTACGCATTGGGGCATACAAAGAATACGTATTTAGAAGTCCCGAACCCCCCTTGATTCTAGGAGATAGTCGTAATATTAGGACGGACAAACCATATTATGAAGCTCACACCTAGGCTTGTTGGATCGAACTTACTACGGATGCCTGTGCTTCGTAATCCAGGACGTAGTTAAACCAACAGGTAGATATGATATGTGAAACGGAGGACATGCATCAAAATTGGAGGAGAGATGTGCAATATGGGAATTTGATATCCACTGAAGGACTAAGAAGAGAATGGCGCGATATTATTGGCTAAGATTTCACTTCCCGTGGGAGGCCAAATCATCCAGCCAATCAGAGCTCGGGAAACCCCAACCTCAGGTTGCGACAGCGAGCCCTGACAACTGTTTCCCCTTCACCACTGACTCCTTCTCTGTGTTGCTTACCGCCAGAGTCGCCAAAGTCATGAGTCTCTACCCGCTGCACGGAAAGGGGCAAGCTGACGGATCATGCATTCAAATCGGCGCCCTCGCCCCGCTAAGCCGACCCGGCTGGATCGATGCTGGCAGGCACCTGCTCGCGGGACTCGAACTGGCCATCGAAGAGGTCAATAGTGCTGGCGGCATCTCCGGAAGTCCACTCAAGCTGGTGGTCAGGGATACGGCGGGTGATGCACAAAAGGCCGCGGCGGCCGTTGACGAGCTAGCTGGCTTGGGCGTTGCCGCGGTCGTGGGTGAGTACCACAGCGTTGTCGCCCGAGCTGTCGCCGCCAGGGCCAATACCATCGGCCTGACATACCTCTGTTCGTCTGCCGTTCTCGACGAACTCACTGAGCAGCCGACGGACTGGGTTGCGCGCCTCGCCCCCGCGCAGTCCCACGGCTGGCGCACCTATGCTGACTTCCTTCTGGCTGCGGGTCACAACTGCCTCGCCATAGCCGCCGACTTAACGAGCGTCTACTGGGCATCAGGGAGTCGCATCCTACGGGAGTATCTGATTCCGCGTGGCGGTACGGTCATCGAGCTCGGCGCACACGTGCTCACACCTGCCGCCATATGCGACGAGCTCGTCCGTCGAGGTGGCCGTGCGACAGCTCTCCTCCTCCTAGTTGGTCTGCCGGAACCAGCGGTTGCGATCGTTAGGGCCGTCCGCCGTGACCAACGGCTCGCCAATATCATGATAGGTGCTCCAGCTGGGCAACCGGAGTTCGCCGAGTGGGCGCGTTTGCTTGGCAACGATGGCGTTGCAATCCCTTTCCTCCGTTATCTGCCCGAGCAACTCAGCCTGCTGGGTGCACGCGTCGAGGTTGCCCTCCGCGACAGACTGGATGAAGTGCCCTCCTTCGTCGCCTTCGAAGGCTACGACACGATCACTGCCCTCGTCGACTTGCTGCGCTCTCATGGCACTGACCGCATGCGCACTGTCCCGTCTTGGTCGCGCGTTGATGCCCAAGGCACGCGCGGGCAGATCAACTTCTCCAATATCTCAGGTATCAATGTCTGGCAATGGACGTGGCCGCCAGTCCAAGTCGTCGATCGAGATCCTGCGGAACCCAACCGCTTTCGGACCCTGCACGTTGCCCGAGCGAACTTGTCCGCCATAGGCGAGATTATTAACGAATAACTTCCCTCCAGGCTCCGCTTGGGCAAGTTCTTCTCTTTCCTTTCAACAGCATGTATTGTTCAGGCTGTGCAAGATCCTGGACTTCTGAAGATTCGAAAGTGTATGACAGGTGCCGTCAGTGTAGACTTAACCATCTGCGTAAACATAGACTAATTCCACCAGCAGAACGAAATCCACTTTTTTCTACTCTTGATGATATACTTACAGAACATACTACAGTATATGCTCAAGCTGTATAAAGTTTAAAGAATTATCACAATATAAAACTTATGATATTTACCGCGCAATACCAGCTCAGAAATGTGTAAAGGCTATTAATACAAATTGCTCGGAGCCGTTATAACCCGCTTTCTAAAAAAAAGGGTGTCCTTTAAATCTGGACCGCAATCTCCGAACTACTCTGGACCAAGTGGAATCCCAAGACACTTTAAACGTTGCTGTCAATCTTTTACATAGCGAGTAAGATCTTACACTAACTTTTATTGCTGTATGACATTCCTGTCCATATATACTATTCATCTAAATTCTCCAACTTATCCCTCTTCGTTTCAGGGCCGCGGCATGCGACAGCACGCGCCACTAGTAAACATTTGCAAGTCACCCCGTCAATCATGTGATCAGTAAGTCAAGGGCATTCTGATAGTAATTCCTTGAAAGTCTGAAATATTATTGCTTGACCAAAGCTAAAAGCCTTACACTCAGATCCTTAGGTAGCCCCGGCTATCACCTAGCTGGTGGTTTGAAAAACTATTATGCAAAGCTTGATTGACTTTAATGTAGTGATGACTGCACCACCATTTGTCTGCACGGCTAGCGGCAAAAGTAAACTTTTCCTGATAAGCCGCTTCTCCTGTTCAGATTGGCATATCGGCCTTTGCGTAGGTTGACTTGCGGAGATTTACGGAGTGCCCTGTATGTTCGCTCAGCTGTTCTTCGTTGACTCATCTTGCAGCTCAAACTAATGCTACAAGGATCAGTCAGAGACTTCTGACCACACCCAAAGCGTGCTCTTGGATGAGTCTGAATAGAACTTTAAACTCGAAGAATCATGAAGAATCATATCTCACTTGATATAGACCGCCTAAGGCTTTTAGCTTCTAAGTGGTGAAGAAATTAGGGCAATGATGTACTATCCCGAAATGGAAACAAGATAGGATTGGCTCATTAATTCGATGTGGGCCATTTCGTTCGCGTTCGGTGAGTCCACCTCAATGAGTGACTACCCTATCAGGCAAAACTATCCCATAAGTTTGAACGCCGTGGGATAGGACCGCGGCTTTTGCATATGGATCATTAGCATGAAACACCAAGAAAAGCTGAACTGCACTTCATAACTTCATCAATCAGGTATAACCAGCAAGCCACTGACTCAAGCTCTTTATTTCTATAGGCTTTCATTGCAGGATTTCAGGGTTCAGCCTTTGGTTGTGCGGAATACAGTCCGAAGTCTGGAGTCTGGAGTCCGGACTCCAGAGTCAAGGCTAGCAGAGTCAAACCTTAGCGAAGATCATTGGGCAACACACTGTTAGCGGTGTGGATGTTCAATGTGTAGGTAAGCCATAATTATTAGCACCTGATTAAAAAGGCATTTTACTACACAGTTTTTCAAGTTCCTGTCTACGGCACACATGAAACTTCTGCTAGAGGAATCTAGCAAGACAGAGGTTTGGTGCCGCGGTATTTCACAGTCGATTCGTGTGCGAGGACTGGAGCAATGTACCCGGCAAGGTGGGTGGAATCTCACCTGGACGATTTGCTATTGCATAGTGAGTACAGCACAATTCGTTCGATTAACTCGTATTGCCTCTGAGTTTATCAGCTGATAGAGAGGCTTGAAGCATTTTAAATACCTTATAAACGACAGCGAGCCCCTTGCGGAAGCTCCCTCATGGTTCCTCTCCATTGCAAGGCACAGCTCCAAATCTGACCAACTCATGTGCCGTGTATGGACATATATACATATGTACCACTGCACACGTCTACACAGACGAATCCAAGCTCTTCTCCAGACGAATGATCTGGACTCCATGTTATCAAACTCTCCATCAATCCTCCAAAATATCGACTACCTAGAAAACAACATCGAACTCTTTACCGACGCAGCGAAAGTAGACCACGACATTCCTCCTCTGCTAGCATCATATTTATGCCTCAAACCCGACAATATGAGTCTACAACCCATGGCAGTCCGCTCTTACCTGAGCAATTTCCCAGTGCACGTCTCATCCGCCGCGCTGACGTTCCTGCAAGAAGCCTCTCACGCGCCGACACCTACGCCACAGCAGCGAAATTTGTTTATAGAGCGGCGATATTGATGCATCAATGTGGGAATTTTGGTCCCTCTTCGACCGCGTACTTAAATTATTGAGTCATCGTGAAATCATAAGCGAAGACGCCTGTATTGCGAATTTGGGGTGGATAGATACGATTATGATGTATGGCGCACTAAAGACGATAGAAAATTCACAGCTTTCGCTAAGCTAGCAGCGAGAGATGATGCAGAGTAGGTTGATATTGTTCCGGGAACATTTGGGTATGACGTTTCCGGTTCAGGCGGATGATAGAAGTGATGAATTTTCGATTATGACGGGATCAGGGACGTCGACGCCGATTTCTGGCGTGGAGGTTTGATTACATGGATGTTTATTAATTAGCGAGATTTGCATATTTGTACGGAGCGCAAATAGGAGTTTTGAATTTCTGATTTTGTATATAGAAACGGCAGTATCTAAGGGCAAAGAATATCACGTGTCCAGCTTCCTAAAATTCCCTTACAATTCCCGCTTGTCCAAACAGGGCATGCAGATGTACATAGTCATCATACTGCATAAGCCTAATCCAAGTCGAGTAGACCAATACAAAACACAGCATAAGTTGTCACTTACACTAAAGATGTGCTCAGTCGCGTAGTTAAGTACGTACGTACGTAACTAGAATGCAACCACAGCTCAGGGTGTCCTGGTGTCCAACCGGGGAGTTAACAGGAACACAGTCCTCCGTAGCTGTATTCACCCATACAAATACGGAGTACTCCGTACTCCATAGTAAAATACATACGCACGCCGTCTCGGTGTCTCCGTCCATACATACGTCGTGGTGGAGGGACTCTACACACAGACATGTATTTTATTTTAATTTCTCAGTGAGGCGGCTACCGTACCGAGTGCCCACCCTCTAGTCTCAAAAGCACCCCTCAACCAATTGTTCCTCGATCTTCCGATTGATATCAGGGAAAACTCAACCGAAAGGGACTAGCTAATCGGCACGGTTCAAGCTCGAAATCCGTGTGTTTTGGCTTGATTGGCTGGTTGATATTTCTTACTTTTATACATGCAGCAGGCCCGCACGAGTCAAAACTCAGTGCGTACCAGTTAGTCCATAGTAGACGATAGGCGTGTTTTCTATTAGCAAGAGGAATTACTATCAACGAAGGTTTTGCGTTGCAGATACGAAGTACGGAGGAGAGAAATACACAATGCGCCACGAGTAGTTATCTGGTATGAACCGCTGGGGTGTCCATTGTCGACCATGACTCTCCAGTCGAGTGTCTTGGGGCGAACAGGCCCCGAGAAAACTCTTCAGTCAAGGCCACACCACACACAGATTCTGCACTCCGAAAAAAAGAATAGTAATGCATAAGACAGCAGGCTAAGACGAACAAATGGCTTGGCTGCGTCACCAGTGCTTGTCATCTGATGGCAGTGAGTGCTGCAGCACCGACTTAGCAGATGAGTTAATTTTGTGTATGGCTGAGACCGTACTCTTCGTATCTGTATTTTCCGTATCAGAAGTGTATCATCTGCCGTTTTATCCGTGTGTTAGTGTGTATTAGTCTAGTAAGCGTTACCGCAAACTTACGAGTCCGACGACCGAGCCGCCAAAATCGGCCAAGCGGACCTGCAGGGTGGACTTCCTCTGTAGATAGCCCTCACACCTCGACATCTGGTCGCATTCATTCGCTCCTTTTCCTTGTCGCTTCATTCGCTCTTTTCGGATCGGCACATGGGTATTGAGATATATTAAGATCTCATCTCCCTCCCGCCATTCCTTTGTACTTGTGCTGTCCGTTCTGTTTGCTGCTCGCTGCGTGTGTATTTGTGCTTGTTACACCACCTCGCCTACCTACCTACCTAACCACCACCACACCCTGTTATTCAGTCTACTACCGCTCCAATGCATCGACAATCCACCTTCCTCTCCCAGCACAGCAGCACAGACACGTCCTCCAAAAGCAGCAGTCCAAACAACGACAATCCTATGGACCTGTCCCAATCGCAATCCAGTCTACCCCTCGCCATGGCCCCCCACCCGCCACCAATCTCCATGCCTCCTCTCGTCAACAACATCTCCAGCAAATTGCGCAACAGTCTCTCCTTCAAAAGCGCGCGCGCCGCATACGCAGAGCGAGCAATCTTGAAACGCGAAAACCGGGCTGCGAGACCGTTGACGCAGCGTAACATGGACACTTTTCTGATCGAGCAAGATCTTCATGATGCGCGTGTCCGCCGTGTTGAGAATTTGCACGTGTCGCAGTGGCTGCAGCAATTGCCATGAGCATTCCTTGGAGTAAGTTCGACTGACTCGCGGTTATCCCTTGCTTTTGGCATTTACTAATTTTAATTTGTTGGCAGTGCAATTGTCCAATCATACCTCCGTACTTATTGTGTATTCCTATCCTTGACGCCCGAGGACGACATACACATTTGATACGAACCACGAGAACAAGTTTCTCCCTCCCGCCGTGACCTCACGATACACATCCACAAGTGGTTTCAATAGTTATATTATTATTGTCTGATTAGTGTGCTGGGTCAAACGGCATTGACAAAGCCGACTGTTATTATTAGCATACGACTGCATATACAGTCCTGTGCAGCTGCAATAGGTCAACAGGCTTGACGCGACCGCTCATTGACTACTATTAGGGCAAGTCTACAGTTGATTTGCTTCTGTTCTGCCATGCAGAGACTTTATTCTTGACTTGAATGAATGGTCGTCATGATTTAATTGTTTCTTTGTATGATACATATTCATCATAATACTTTAATGTCTAATATAAGAAGCATTTTACGCTACCTACAGATCTAGCCAGTGCACAATGTGTATCGCTTCTTTCCTATATCTTTCATTTTTTATATTGACTTGTTTACATCACGAAACATTAGTCATGTCAAATTCCTGAGTCCCTAGAATTTCAATCATATCCTGCCAAGTTGCAAGATCAGTCGGACCTGGAAAAGTAAAGGCCTCTGAGATCTGAGGGCTGGGGCCCAGATCAGACTCTATCAACGGGCCTGAAGCCCACATGGCGTTGTCTGAGTTCCAGCCTACAGCAAGACTCGGATGTGACTGTACTTGTGTAAAATCTGGACCATATAACGCTGTTAGAGGATTCTGTGGGGATGTCGCTCTCGCTGATTGAGAATTACCTTGCTGACGCGACTCGCTTCCTCTCCTTCTACCCACATTGTTTGACCCTGGGTCAGAATTACCTATGCGAGACGACATCTGTTTTGCCTTGGACGATCTTTTAAGTCTCTCAATGCACATTTCAACTACCTTGACCTCTGCCAGACGGAAATCGTTAACCCACATCTCGTGTTTCTGTTTGTCGCAGTAGGACTCTAGGTCGTTGACAACGGCATCGACGTTATGCGTGCCGCGAGATTGTTCTTGAACAGCAAGTACGCCCAGCACGATAGCGCTATTGAAAAGCTGTGGCGCACCAAGGCACCAGGTATAGTGCTCACCAGGCTCGGCATTGTCATCATGCTCTAGACGCGTCTTGAGATCGGCGCAAGCGGACGCGAAGCATACATCACGACTGAAAGCATGCTGATCAGTGATCGAAGAGCGCCATATGTACGGACGGTGCAAAGTGATTCTAGCGAAATGAAAGGCTGTGCGAAGATATAGTCGATGCCAGACTAGGTAAGAACAGGTCGCGTCCAACGAGAGGTCTGCATTCTCAAGTGCAAGATATGTCGGCAGGCTATCCCTCCATGCAACCAGCTGCGCATCTAGTTGCATGACCTGGCGATATGAAGCGGCTTGAATGCCGAATGTTTGTTCCTGGATTTGGCCAATGATTTTACCCAGCCCTTGGGACAAGATAGCCAAGACAGCGGGTGTTGGGCTTGTCTCGATTAGTTCTGCAGCCACTTTTAGGGCTTCGTCATCTGTCATATTGTCGAGAAAGACATTTTCTGGCACGCAAGTCAGAGACTGCGCATCTAAAATGCAATACGGTCGCCCGAGAGCAAGGGCAATCATCCTATCTAAAAGATATAAGTGACACCAGAGCCTTCGTCTAGTCTCTACTACACGGCGTGGAAGCCGCCAATTTCTGCCATCGATATGGAAACCCTGCGCTATCGCCAAGCGTGCAGCGAACCCGATTGTAAGCCAACTCTCGGTGATTCGCTGGGCAAAGAGACAGTAACGAGTGACCAATATGCCGGCTCGGACCAAATCAGAGCTTTCTCCGTAAAAGGAAGGAGCTATAACAATGGCTTTTCTGCTAGCCCAAAAGAAGCTCAAAGAGGATTCTTCGTACTCCCTCTGGGTTTCGGGAGCCGCGCCCCGTGGGCAGTCCAGATATGCCCCTATGGCAAGAATCATGAATAAAAGCGCCAGCCACCGAATGTCAACAGTCGTCACGTCATCGTATCCGGCCTGTCGGGACCAGAAGCGCTCATACTCCCTGCGGAACGACGATGGGTGGACGGCGTCCATGTTCCAGCTGACATGCGCAAGGAACTTGTCAACCAGACGGTCTACCGTCGACTTTTGACGTGGCAGAAGACCTAGGAGATCCCATAGCTGGGAGAAAGGACCAGCTTCGTCACGAAAAGGTCGCGCATTCATACTTCGACGGGATGTGTTGGCTCCCGGTTGAATATACGGCGCTTGAGAGTCGATGAGTGCTGCAGCCACTTGCGGTCCAAAGTATGAACTACCGAAGAATGCCGGTGCACCACGGGACTTCCAGAGTTGTCCTATTTGAAGACTCTTCTCGTTTCTGTTCTGAGTGGTCCCGTTATTTCTTTCTCCCATATGGCTGTTTTCGCCCTGTTGGTTCTCCCCGCCCTCATCATCATCATCATCGATAACTGCTATCGCTGGTTGAGGTTGAATTGAGGTTGAGTCTGAATTACCTCCAGTATCTTGTTCAGATCGAACGCGATGCCTTCTGATACCTGGACGCGTGGAGCCAGCATTCCTGCTATATGAAGCTTGAACTGTACTTCGCGGCTCAGGCGGGGTACAGAGATGAGTGACATTTCGGGAGAGACAGTTCTGACACGGCGTGGATCCGTTACACTGCGACTAAATCAGACTCTAATTTTGCGATTATCTTGAACCGGAGAATCAAAGCAGCGAGGCAAATAACACGGACCTTTTGCTTCCTCGCATGGCACTGTGAGCAAGCTTTTGCTGTTCGGCCGCGGTTCCGTCGTAGATGCATTGGCCGCTGTCTGTAACCACCAGTAT